>VXBC01003208.1:664969-794266 GCA_013399945.1 Ploceus nigricollis
AAAAAAAAAAAAAAAGAGAAAGAAAAAACAATGTGCAACCTGAAAGAGGATTGTAAAGCCTCTCTGCACTGCAGATCAGACCCTTGAGCTTTCATTACACTGTGCATATCATATTAGATGGTATATATGAGCCAATTGCATATAAATCACATTCTCCCAATGTTGCAAGTCCTTGTCACAGAGCATATTTAATTTAACATTGTAATATTTATTTTCTAAAGTTCTAAGTAGGCCAAAACATACCCAGTAAATGGAGTGCTCTGCAACAGCACAGGGCCTGACCTACACTCCAGTAGAAAATTAACCCTAATTCATCTTCATAGTGACCCTATGCCAAACAGCTATTCCAGATGCTCCATTCCTGCCCTTCACTGACTTAGCAAAGTGAAGCTGTAGCGATTTTGACTAATTCAGTTTGGAATTTTAATTACATCTATTCCATTCATTTGTTTCCACTTAAAACCATCGTGTTGTGGTTGGGTGGCTTGTAAGCAAGCTTTGCTTGGTCTTAGTATCCTTTAGGGACAGGCTTAAGCCAGAAGGCGTGTACGTCTGTTGAAACCATGTCAAATGGGAGCTGCTATCTCAGATTTGAACTACAAGGCTTTGTTTTCTGACACAAAGGGTCAAAGTCTGCCTAGTTATTTCCATGTGTCCCTCCCCCATCTCACTCCCATCAGGATTATTTTAAATTCACATTATGGATGAGCGTTTGTGTGCATATGCACAATTCACTGGAAGACAGAGGCTCTTTATTGTTCAAAGCTTCTCTAGAAGTGACTTGTTTCAGGCATTCCTCTCACAACCATTCGCACATCTCTAAAACCAGAGAGATTTCAGTCAATCTGCTAACAAAGTCTGTTCTCAGACGCCATGTGGAGAAACCTGAAATGCTTCGAGCGTTTTTATCATCTGATTTTTTTCCTTATTGTTAATAAGAATTAGAAGAAATTGATTAAGAACATTTGTGCTTATTCTGCTATTATTTGAAGGATTAATACTATGTTTTGTAGTACATCACACATTAATACTGTGTTTTGTAGTGCATCACAATCAAACAGTTTCTTCCGCTCCTCCCATGATTAACAGAGATTGTATCTGATTTCTGTAATGTTTTCTACATGTGTAGAGCAGGGCATATTTGGACTGCAGCAAAGGTGCAAAGTGAAAAGGCTGCAGAGAAGACACCAAGATAAGAAAATCTGAGTCTTCTCACTGACCTCTTGCCAGGCACAAACGAAAATGTTTCATGACAAAATCTATCAAATTTCCTGTATCTTGTGCATGCACATTATTCCTAAGTTAGGAAGGAAGGAAAAGATGAAATTTATTTAATTTTTTTTTCTTTTAAACTCTGGATTTATCAAAGTCAGGTGACTTCTGGTTTTGACATTACAGGCACACAAGAAAAGCTTTGCTGTCATTTCTTAGCTCTAGTACAAGTCTGCTTATGAAGAAAAATTGGACCATATGGGAACATATGGAAAAAACAGAAGGTTCGTATTTGTGGGAAAGTACCTCCTACAGGTGGCATTGTAATTAACCTTGTGGGTCCAGAGTACACACGTCACTCAAGTGTGCACAGGTGCCACGTCCCTGCATGGAACAGGAGCACGGTTCCCATGCCAGGACCACCAGGAGCCAGCTGGCCCTCAGGCCACCCTTCCCCACCATTGGTCTGCTGACAGCCCTGCTGCCCCACATCCCACAGGCACCCAGTGGCCAAGGCGGAGGGTGTCCCCTCAGAGCTGGGGCCGTGCTGTCGGGTAGCGCTGTGTTCTTCACAAACTCTGTGGAAGTAGCGTTTGGGAGGCTGCTTTCTCTCAGCCCAAGATTTCCCACGCCCCCTGTCCTGGCACAATCCCGGTGCCCAGGGTCTTGCCAGCTGGGAGAGGAGGGGGAAGCTGTGTCGCAGTCTGGTTGGCCTCGCTCCTCTTAGTTGCCCTGGCTGTTATCAAAGGGCTGGTAGGATGTGACATAGTAGGCATTTGGTACCCTCCTTCCCATATTTTGGGCAGACCTGAGTGTGTCTCTGCATAAGACACAAGCTTGTGGCCACGTCTCCTCCAACCCCGTCAGCAGCTGAGACCATGCTGACTGCACCCCAGGCATCTTAGCATAAGGACAGCAAATAAAAATGAGGAGTAGCCCTATACACAGAGAGGCATGTGCCTGGGACATTGGCATGTATGTTAGGGGAATGGGTGGAGCAAATGTTTTTGGAACTGTGAGCTCAGGAGAGAAAATAGGAAAAGGTGGGATGGGATCAAGCTTGGGCAAAGGGTTGGATCCGTGTTTTTCCTCCCAGCATGACTGCCAAATAAATTTCATCAAGAATTGCTGAAGAGGACACAAACTGAAGTGGATTGAGAACTGGCTGAACAGCAGACCCCAGAGAGCTGTAATCACTGTCACAGGATCTAGTTGGAGGCCTGTCACTGGTGGTGTCCCCCACCAAGGTTCAATACTGGGCCCAGTATTGTTTAACGTACTCATCAATGACTTGGATGAAGGGGCAGATGCCTCCTCAGCAAGCTCACTGATGGCACAAAGCTGGGAGGAGTGGCCAATACCCCAGAGGGCTGTGCAGCCCCTCAGAGGGACCTGAACAGGTTGGAGAGATGTAAATGGGCAGAGTGCAGCTTTCTGAAATGCAACGAGGGCAAATGCAGGGTCCTGCACCTGGGGAGGAATAACCCCATGGACCAGCACAAGCTGGGGGCCAAACTGCTGGAAAGGAGAGAAGAACTTGGGGGTCCTGGTGGACAACAAGCTATCTATGAGCCAGCAGTGTGTCCTTGTGGCCAAGAAGGCCAAAGGTATCCTGGGGTACATTAGGAAGAGCATTGTTGCCAGTAGGTGGAGAAAGGTGATCCAGCCCCTCTGCTCAGCCCTGATGAGCCCATATCTGGAGTGCTGTGTCCCATTCTGAGCTCCTCAGTATATGAGAGACAGGGAGCTCCTGGAGCAGGTCCAGTGGAGGGTGACAAAGGTGATTGAGAGATGGAAGTATCTCATGAGGAAAGGCTGAGGAAATTGTGCTTCTTCAGCCTTGAGAAGAGCGGACTGAAAAGGGACCTCTTCATTGTCTATAAGTATCTGAAGGGAGGGTGTCAAGAGGATGGAGACAGGCCTTTGGCTTTTCCACACGATAGGACGAGAGTCAATGGGCAGAAACTGGAGCACAGGAAGTTCCACCTGAATAAGAGGAAGAGCTGCTTTACTGTGCAGGTGACCGCACACTGAACAGATTGCCCAGGGATGTTGTGGAGTCTCTCTCACTGGAGATTTTCCAGAGTCAATTGGATGCAACCTGTGCCATGTGCTCTGGGATGACCTTACTTAAGCAGGGAGGTTGGACCAGATGACCCACTGTGCATCCATTCCAGCCTGACCCATTCTGTAATTCTCTGATTCTCTGATTCTGTGAAGTACATCTTAAATAACAAGAACCAGCACAGTCAAAATGTCCTCACCTTTGAAAGGATTTTGCATAGCTTTAATAAATGCAATTTGCAGAAACAGTGCAGTGTTTTAAAATAAATTATGCTCACAGAGTCACATGCTGTGATTTATCTTTACGCATCCTCATGCAGTGTGGTTTATTAAATTTCAACCTGGGCTCTCAACTGTTCAGTTAATGTAGATAATTAATTTGATTATCATTCAGTCAGGCTGCTTTGTGACTGAAACAGTCCCATATTGTTGCTACAGATATTTCAGTTAGCTTCTATGAAGAAATCATTATTCCTTCTTTTTTTTTTTTCTTCCTTGTTTGTTTTATTTTAGTTTTGTTCTCCCTTTCTTTTTTTCTGGCAGTGAGTTGTTCTAAAGTACATAGTGTTGGATTACTAATGCCTCCCCCTAATGCTTTAATAGGTTTCTTTGAGCACACAGTATTCATTCTTAGCTATGCATGCATCTTCTAGTCACATTAGGTGACCCTTTTTTCTCTTCTTTTTCTTCATGCAGAAGATAGAGGAGGAGAACTGTAGGCGCCCTGTGTATTACACTGCAGTTCTTAATGAATATATGTGCATTACTTACTAATTGTAAAAAGCTGTCTGGCTACAGTATACAGGATGAAAAGTGTTATGCATTAGTAGACTACATTCTGTGACACTTCTTGGCTACAAAATTTTATACTAAGTATAAATAAATACTTACTTTAAAATTAGAGAAGAATGTAAGTATCTAAATACAGTTGATGTGTTCACCCTATTTACTTCTTGTGACAAAACAAGTGGAGTTTGTTTTTACTAGCGTCCATTAGATGTACTCTGCTGTAAGAATTCCACAGAGTTCCCAAGATGGAAGCAGCTTTATGTGTTGTCACCTCATCAGGCACGGTAGGCAGCCTGCACACCACACATCACAGAGGAGTGGGGAGGTGCTCACTGCCCCTCTGACCAGCAAAGGGAGCTGAGTGAGAAGAGGTAGGAACCCTTGTTGGTCCAGATGGTGAAGCTGGGCAAGATTTTGGACCCATAACTTTGCTTCAGATGTGTAAGGCTGTTCAATGAAGGGTATTGATTCTGCTCACAAGACTTGTTGTGTGACATCAGCACTGCTCTCTGTTACCATGCACTGCACTCTTCTGACGAGTTCCTGCCACAACACTGAAATGCCTCTCTGGGGAGCTTGTTCACATATGTCACAGTGAGGAAAACTCTGCAGAGCAGAAAAACTATAAAGAGATAAGACTTTTTTAAGTGATGGCGTCCTTTTTCCCTTTCATGAGGCACTGCAGACTTTGAATCAAGGGTGTTCAAACAATTTTTTTTTTATCCAGGATAGAAATTCCACCTTGAACTTCTAATAATAGCTTAGCATGGATTGTTGATTTCACTTATGAAAAAGGCCTCTGAAATTGTGTTCAGTCTTGCCTCAAGCCTTCAGGAGTATTTCTTCCCAGTTTATGGAGTGCACTGCAGTGGATGCTAGTAAAACCAATTATTTCATGAAAGTGACTGGTAGACTGCAAGGAAAGGAAAGCCCTTTCTCATCTGCCTAAATGAAATAGTTACATTCCCTGACTTGCCCAGCTCAGACCAGTGGGCAGTGTTTGCTGCAGAAGGGTATCAGTGACAGCCTGTAGCAAATGTGTTCCTTTTTCCTTTGCCTTTCCCCTGCTCTGGAATGGGCATGTCTTAGAAAGGCTGTGGGAAAAGGCTGTGATTGTGGAAGTGCAGAGGTGTCCCTTACAGCAGACCTCAGTCATTATAATGCCAGGTTTCAAGCATGAAATATTTGCTTATAAAGGTACAATTGAAAATTATCAAATGTATCTTAAGCATCAGGATTGAATCCAGCTTCACTGAGATTAATGTCAATTTTGGCACTGAATTCCTTTGAAATATTAGGCTCACCAATGCACATAGGAAAGGGTAGACAATATCAGTAGACCTTGGAATAAAAAGGAGCTAAGCTACATCTTACACTGCTATTATTTATTATTAAAAGCCATTTCTAAAAGAGTGCTGGGTACTAGGGTACAGAAATGTGTAGAAAGACTCTACCCATGCAGCAGAGAACTTCAAACTCTAAAGCACCAGGTCTTGGTCTCTGTGGAAAGCTTTTTCAAAAATTATAAGCTTTTTTTTTCCCTTATATTTGACACAGCCAAAAAATAGTCTTCTTGTCAGATCTTCTTGTCAGGTTCTGTATGTCACAGGAAATATGTGGTGCATTCTTTTTCCCAAAAGCTCCATATCCCACATAGAGAGTAGAAAAAATGTAATATTTTTTTTCTTCACTTTTTTTACACTGTTTAGTAATTTTTTTATTGCCATTCAAGTATTGTGCATTATATTATTTTGCTTTTAATAAAGACCTCAGAACTGTACTTAATAAGTACTATGGATCAATTTAAAACATTACTGCTTTAGAATTGCTGCAGAAGACGCAATCTTAGTCTTGTATCTTCATTTAGATTTCCATTGCATTGCTATATTACCATTGTTACTAAATTCAAATAGCATTCTCTGTGTGTGTGTGTGTGCTGGAGGAACAAACAAAAAAAGTTGACGTTCCCGTGACTTGAGAGCCTGTATAGAAGCCGTGTTCAGACAAGGACTACTGGAAAGAGAAGAGTTAAGGCAGCAATAGGTCATGGTAATGGTATTGTAATATCGGTAATGTAGTTCTTGATAACATAATGGCTTTGCTCTTAAAAGTAGTTACCTGAGAATAAACAGATTACAGTTATTTGTACATTAATTCAGCATTATTAAATGCCAAAGAGCAACTGGAAGTGAGCTTTCAGGAGTTTTCTGACTGTAAACTAGAGCGTATCTTAGAGAGGCATTTCTTGTAAAGCCTGTGAAGACAGCTTTTGGGCAACAAAAGGATGTGCAGGCCCAGGTCAGTAGATAAATAGGAGCAGTGCTGATGCAGGAAAGGGAAGTTATGTAAGGAAGCAGAACAGTTTGGGATGTTTAGAGGAAAAGATGACCCTTGAACCCGACATATCTCATGCAGGTACTTTTGCCTAATGAAATATGTTGTTAATGGTGACCAAAATGCTTGATTTTGAGGGTGGCCTGAACCTCTTACATTACAGGGAGATTTTCAAGAGACATGGAAGATGTGGTTACTTGGTGAAAATCAGCCTTTATACAATCTGCTTGTTACTGCAGAATTAATGGGCATGCACATATCTTGCTAAAGTTACTTTGAAGTATATTGAAAGGCACATGTTTTATTAATCTAATTCTGCTAAGACTACTTTAAACAAAGTTGTAAAAGAAATACTAAAATATTTTTTGCTGAGATTATAATAATTTGCCTAAGTAACATTAGTAAAGCAGTAGATAATGGTGACAAATGACTATGGAATATTTTAGGCAGCAGAAATCAGGCTTACAAGAATTGAAGTCACTAGGGACCACAAAGGTAAAATAAATTTCCTGACTCTTAAATGCTGAGTTCTATCCCATAGTGAGATGTGAAAGCTCACTGGGGATTTGTTTCATATAACCTCCAAATGAGAAGTCAGAAGAGATACAGTCAGTATCATAAAATTTAACAAGTTGTTCCAGGAGCAGCACAATTTAAAAAGCCTTGAGTCATACAGATTTGTTTCCTATACCCGTAGATGCCCATGCCTCCTCTGGAGTAGCCTTATTGCCCCTGTTGTTGCTCCCATGATCTCAGCCACCCCAACAAGATCTCAATTTTCCATCCCCATGCCCCATCAGTGTCCACACAAAACTAAAGATTCTTTCAAGGCCATGGGGATTGGTTCGATGACAAGGTCCAAACCACCCACGTGATAGTTGGCCAGCCAAATCCTCAGGCTGCTCAGCAGAGGCCAAGGCCAGAACCACAACTACAGAGAAGAGCTTGCTGCAGCTTTTCTCTCCATGGGATATTCATTTGGCTTTTTCTTCTCTTTGTTGTTGTTTTGTATAATATGTGCAGGGCCCTGATGATTTCTGTTGCTATCAGCTCTGAATTAGGCCAGCTGAAACTGGCTGAAAGAACTGAGATTGGAATAGGCCAACAGATTTGAAACTAATTATAACTAGCCAGGACAGACAGGCAGAAAGAGCCCTGTCTTAAGGAGTGGGCTGTGATTATGTGAGCACCCAGGGCCCCAGCCTTGAAAGACTCTGGAGACCCATCAGTCTGTGCTAGGATTGTGCTTGATAATAGAGATGATCCTGTATTATGCAGTCCTGTATAGACTGTCCAATCCCAGATCTCAGATGGGGAAACCTTTTGAGGGAAAGGGTATTTTCTGTATTTTTGTGGCAAAAACATCCTCAGCACCCCAGGCTGCTGCATGTCCAGAAACCAACTGCTGTTTGCTTGCAGATAAGTTGGCTGTGGGCTGTAAATCGGATGTACTGGGCTGCATCTGCAGGGAGGTTGTACCTCCCATGGGCAGCGTGCCTGCCCAGGCCCTGCTTCACAGGCAAGGGAGAGCCATTCCCTCGTGTAGTATGTATTTATCCAGGATCTCCAGGGCCCACAGTCCACACCGTCCTTCAGCATTCACGTGGTGGCTCTGCCATAGACAGAGGGATGGCAAAATTTTTTCATTTCTTTATGAGCCTGTGCTTTAAATGGTGCAGTCACTGGGAGGGATTATATTCTCAGATGAAAGAGGGAGCAGAGAGATGTCAGCAAAGCAGAAAAAACCCAGCCTAAACTGCAAATGAATATTCCTCTTTTTTTGTTGTAAAATTGAGAGAATTTAGAACCAGCCAATTTAAAAATGAATGGGATGCAACTCTTCCACATGCAGTTAGAACTGAGACATAAGCCTGACCCTGTTTTTCAGTAACACCCCGTCCTCTGGCACTGCCTCTATTCAGTTAAGGACATGCTTAAGAAAAGATGCACGTTTCTGCCTTGGTGAATTTAATGGTGCTGAAGTCCATCCCACTGCAGGACAGCAGTTAAGTACCTGCTTAACTTTCAGAAAGTCCCTATGTACCAGCTGTAATCCACCTCTGAAGCAGATAATCGTCTCAAGTACCGAGATACCTCCCTAGAAATGAACGTGCCTTGAACTGTTCAATTCATTACAAGTATGGAGGAGATAGAATTCTTATGTAGTTAACAGGCTAATACACTATTATTTAAAAATTTATTAATAGCTATTGAATAACAATATAACTAGTGCTTACCTGCAATTAAAATCTGTGTTGATTAGGTGCTGCTGGAGAAACTTATGTAATGAAATATGTGCATTGCCAAAACTTGAACAATCCTGTAGTCTGTTATCCCTCTTCCAAAAACCAGAAAAACAAAACAAAACCCTTCCAAAGGGCTCATTCAGTTATGAAATACTGTGGAGGAGGTGCAGGAGGAAGAGAAAAAGAAAATATTTCTAACCCTTGTAGTTATTTGGCCTAGAGATGAAACCCCAAGTCCCTGACTTGGATTTAATGCTTGTTTAAATAGTAATTGCTTTTATGTCCTAGAAACTGTGCAACCCACATAATGCCCATCATCCAAACCAACAGAACATTTTTTCAGCCTTCTCACTTTAGCCTGTCCCTTTTAGTGACTGTTGCTTTCTTTCTTTTTAGGAACCTGCCTTGCCCTTCAAATGAACAGCCAAATTCCCTCTTCCATAAAATATAGGGCAAAGTCATTAACTTCTGGAGTCAATGACTGAACGGGCCCTTGCTTCAGTGGTGTGAGGCTTACAATGAGCTGGTGAACAAAGCTTTTCCATTTATGTGCTGAAGTCAAAGAATAGGGTATTCAGCTGACCTAATTACCTGTCCAAATAGGGCAGACCAAGTAGAAAATGAAGACCATGGGTCAGATCTGGGTCTGTGTTATGCTGCTGAAAACTTCAGGGTAATCAGTGATGCTACTTCATATTTAGAATTGACTCTGTGTCCACTTAGTGCATTAGTCCTAGTCTCAGAATCTGTAATGAGCAACGTGCAATTAACCCACTGTGTTTGTTCCATTCTGATTCATCATAACATTTCATGTTATTATTAATGCAAATGGTTACCATGAAATATTTCTTCATTAGTTCTGACTGGTTGACTTTTTGGTTTTTCTCTTTCCCGCTAGGAAAAATAATTAGCCAGGAATAATACAATTAAGAATGTTTTAAATCAGTACCATTAACTTGCTTTGTCTAATCAGTCGCGTGTCCCTCGGTCTCCTTTAAGTTTTATTGGAGGAGCTGCTTCTGCACCGGTGCCTCTTCAAGGACTGTTATGTGAGCTGACTGTCCTCCCCTGGCGACTGCGCGGCGCCGGCATCCGTGAGGGCAGTGCCATGTAAGGCCTTGACCCTTAATTGGGATGAGTGAGTGAGCTGGACAGTGCTTACTTCTGAATTGCAGCCAACACTATTAGACAGCCCCAAACTGAGCTACATCCTCCCCTTGTAATGCTTCCATCTGGCATCATCAGGCAATGCCGCTTTGCAAAATGCCATGGCGTTACAAACCCAGCGCACGATGGACAGGAGCAGCCAGCTGGAAAGACAAAGGGCTGTCCCTCTCCTTCACCTTCCTTATGTATGGACTGCCAGGGCACAGAGATGGATTTCAATGGAGGTGGGGGCAGTTCTGTTATTGCATTGGGCACAAAGCCCTGATAGGGCTTTTCTAGGACAGTATTGTAAATTCAGATTAAGATGGTAGCATGAAATCATTGTATTGCAGCATCTATTTGCAGAGTGCGGGCTCTTGGTCAGTTTTGATTTAGTTGCTTTCCTTCCCTCTCCCCTTCTCCTTTTGCCTTTTCCCTTTCCCCATCCCTCTTCTCCCTTTCTCTTATATTTTCTTTTTATTCCCTTATAAGTCAAACCAGGTATTCAGTACATCTACATGGGTAATTAAATTATTAGAGACTGAGAGAAAACAGAGCCTTTTACTTAATGGCCATGGGCTCAAGTGCAGACTGCACAGAAGTCAGAAAATTGTCATAGCCTTTGTGTGTTGTATTTTGCCATTAGTTTTTTCATTAGTGAACATTTAGCTGGTGAAATCTATTGGGCAAAATTAGCTTCTCAGTCACTGTGAGGATGAAGGGTGCTGGCAGAACCACTTAGATCAGCACAACCAACTTCTGTAGAGTCATGGAAAACTTCAGTCTCTAGGACAAAATCCACTTGCCATCTTCTCAGTGATCCTGGCCAAGACTAGCTTCTCATCAGTCCAAAAGAAAAAGGTCTAAAGGAAAGGCATGACTCATTCTCTGTGATTTGGGAGTGTGATGTGCAAGAGGACAGAAGCAGGAATGAGATTTGCTGGATGTCATGTCATGCCACCATGTGGGAAGATTTGCTCTGGAGAGCATTCAGTAATTTTCAGACTAGTTCTATGGTGGCAGGCATAGAGTTTTCTACTCTATGTCTTGACATGTAGGCAAAGTCATTTTATTGCTGCTTTTCTGGGCTCCTAGGTTTTAAAATTGGGTATTATTTGAATACCAACAAAACCAGCATGATTCCCAGGAATTGAAACTCTGTTACAGAATCACAGAAGCACAAAATAGGTAACATTGGAAGCGAACACCTGAGGTCATCTAGTCCAACCTCCCTGCTCAAGAAGGGTTTCCTCAAGCAGCCTCCTGTCTCTTACCTCTAAAATTTCTAAGTAGGGCAAAATCCCAGTTAATATCTATAAAAAACTATGGAAGGGTTGTGTTTTGAACCTATGCTGTGCCTTGAAAGCTTAGAGGCAAGGGTTTTTTTCAAAAAAATGAGTTAAAGGTTCCTTCACCCTCTTGTTACTTAAGACAGACCTCTCTTGCTAGAAAACTGGGGGGCTAAAAAGTCAGCCATGGCTTTTCAAACATGTCCCCAAAACAAAATAGCAGCTTGATAGAAGGTTTTCAAGGAGGGAGATGTAAGAATCAATTGTGTGACTAAAATGAAATGAGTTCAGGCTTTACTTCTGAAAAAAAAAAGTGTCCAAAAGTGTCATCTTTCTCCATTACAGCAGTAGACAGGACATTTTTAATGACAATGACATATTAGGATGAGAAACTTATAACTGGAGGCTTGCTGCAGACAAGCTAAAAATGTAGTTACTTAAGAAATTGCCAGCAGAGACAAAACTAGAAGTATGCAGCAATATTTTCAGCCAAGGCAAATTAGCCCTCATGGTACCTCAACATGAGAATACCTGCTCTGCCTCAGTGCTGTTGTGGTCTGGGGCAAAGACAGATGCAACAGAGGTAAATCCTTGATTATGGATGGTACGAGAGATGACCAAAACATCTGGGTGTGATGAAACAACCAGCATTAATTCTTAGGCTTTCCTCTAATAACACTTTGGCTTTCCTTTCAAACCGCCTCTGGTTTTTAACTCCAGAAAGAGTTCTTAACACCAAAATATTCTGCTGTGCCTTATGATAAACTATTGAAGACCAGCTAAGCTAAACAAAGATCAGACTGCTGCTACGGTCACTTGGCTCTCTTTAATTATATCCAGTGCTTTACTGTTTCCTGCCTTAATTTTTGTCTTCAGTAGCTTTAAGCTTATTCATTTCTAGCTCAAGACTTGATCTTTTCCATCTTCTCTTTGGCTCCTGCTTTTTCTTTCCTTTTCTCTTTGCTTCAGGCCTGACTGGTTTGATTGTTTAGCATATTCTTTAACACTTCCTTCCTGAAGGCAGGTTTTCCATGAACTGGGTTGCAGTGCAGGTTGGGAGTGATGATTTCACAGTGTTTGCCATTGTCTACTTCCTATCCCAAGTCCTCCATCACTGCTGCTCCCTGTTCTGCATGCCTGCAGGCTGTGCTCAGTGTCCTACTATTTTTTTTTTTTTGCCATCCTGTGGCAGCTGGTCCCAGCTTCCCCAGTGGAAGGGCTCATAAGCAGCACTCCTGCCACCTGCCACACTGGAGGAGGCTGGCTTTCCTCTAGGAAGCCTTGGTACTGCACAAAGCTCCCTGAAAGCAGCCTCTCAACCTCAGCCTTGCTCATTTGTTATCAAAGGCAGTATGTCCATGTTTAGGGCAGGGAAGAGGGAGAGGGATTACGAGACCCATTAACCCCAATGCCTATGAAAAAAATAACTTCTGCTCCTTTAATTTTTCAGTTTAAATTGTTTTTTTCCATAACAATGTTAATGGTTTGGGTTTTTTCTCACCACTCCTGCAGAGACAGTCCCCTCTCCTATTTTGTCTCTGTGGGATCTGTTCCTCCTTGCTGTCACAGCTTTTTTGTTTTGGCTTTTAGCCCAGTTTCTCCACAAAAGACACCTGTAAAAGATTTTTTTTAATTACTTTAACTTTCTTTAACCTTCTTGTTTGGTTTTTTCCTCTGTTCCCTCTCTGATCTGGAACTTTTCTTTATGTAACCACTCTCTTAACAAGTTTTCACTCTTTGGTTATCTTTTATTATTGTAGCAGGCAGAAAACAGCCTGCAGCTTAGACTGAGATGCAACTCCTCTCCTTCCAGGTACGTGTTTTATTTAGTTTGAGGACCACCTCAGCCTTGCTACATACAGAAGATAGGAGCTTAGAGAAACAGAGCAGCTTTGCTGTCAGTAAAGGTTCTGTTAATAACCTGAAAATGACACAGAAATAAAAGGTAGATTTCAGAGCAAGACTCTCTACTTCTCTGCACTTCTGTGTAGCACATGATATCAGAAATAAAACCAGCTTTGAGTGCTTTCTCTTTGCAGTAACTTTGTAGTAAGTTATATGGCTGCCCAAAGCTGAGGGCCTTGGAAAGTCAGGCAAGACCCCTTTTAACACCACTCTGAGGAGGAGATGTACCTGCTTACAGCTCTTCTTCTTAACCTCTGCACTTTCATAGATTTCCCCCTTGAACCTCCAGGAATCTCTGCTGGGCCCATCTTTTCAATCCCTGTGAATGTTCTTCTACTGCCCTATATGTAGGACATATTTACCGGGATGTATTTTCAACATCCTTCCCTATTTTCCTGTCAAGTGGTCATAGATGGTTCTGTGATGCAGTGAGCATCTGAAGGGAAAATTGTCTGTTCTTATTGCAAAAAGAATTAGCCTCTTAATTGTCTCTCTCATTTAGGGGAAAAGGCTGCCTACTCCGGCTTTTTTTTTGTCTCCAACTTTCTTTTTTTTCCCTTTTCAGGAGTGCCCTTCATTATGACAGTGACTTGTATCAGCAATGTAATTCCTCCAGCAAACTCACTCTGCTAATTTCAAGAGTCTGTTGGTGCTGTTTTATTCTTGTCATGTCGGATGCAGTAATCCAGTTTGCATTCACGATTAGATTAAGAAAGACATGAAGTACCTGCATTTGCAAAATGAGTGTGGATATTTACCAGTTGGCAGCTTGTTCTCTTACTTCCTCCCCACCTCACTGCTGGAAGCCTTTAATCCACTGCTCAGATGTATAAGTTAATGCCTTGCTGTGAATCAAGAAAATGTCTTTCTGCATTGTTAATTTCTGTGACATGATCTCGCCTCATGTTGTCTTCACAGGCACATGCCATGGCATAGCCTGATGAGATGTAACCTGTACTCTAACAGGCAGCAGGTAGTCAGTACGCTGACGATGCCTCCCAGCAGCCTGTCTTAAGAGAGCTTTGTAAGAGGGAAATTAAAAAAGGAAAAAAAAGACAGGTCGTCTCACCTAGCTCCTATGGAGAGGTACACAAAACTAACACTATATGGTGGGATAGGACTCATTAAAAGCCTTATACTCTCCATGGAAAATAATTGTCAGTTGAATATTATTTTGTTCTCCACTTCTGCATGTTCCCAGGACCTGCAGGGCAGTGAACAGACAGGGAGTGCAGAGCAATGTCTGAGCCTACAGCAGCCCAGAGCCTGTTTCCAGCCCAGTCTTAACTGGGTGCTGGAGACAATGATTTGAAGGCTCAGAGGGCCCATCAAGTCAGCACTCAGTCACTCACTCACTCACTCATTCACTTTAAACCTGGGTTTAAACTGACCCGTTCGCCTTTTCACATGAACACGACTCTCTGAACCTTATTGCCTGTATACCATCCCTCCACTGAAACCTTAAAGACAAAAGTTCATCTGAGTGCACAAGTTGGATTTTTTTTTTTTTTTGCTATTAAAATGTTGATAGCTTGCAACTTTCCAGGGCTTTTGTAGGAACATTCACAATAGAAATGAGTGTGCCTAGCCATTAAACTTCACTATGTAATGGGAGCTAATTCCTGCAGTTTAACGGCTTGTTCTTGGTTCCCCCACAAATGACCTCTCATTGGTCCAGTCCCTAAAACTCTCCTACCTCAAATTCAGATCTCCTTCAGCATGCTTCTCCCTGGATAGACAGGAATCCCAAAGCAAGAGCAAGGACTGGCGTGCTGCACATCCAGAGCTCAGCTTGCGTCATATCCAAACGTCAGTTTTGTCTGCAGTCAGCAAAGGATGAATAGATGGGCCACGTTTCATTAGCCAAGGGCTGCTGAGATGTTTGTTCTTCAGTACCAGCCAGGAACATGTATTTCTAAGGCTATAAGTCCCTTGTGAGAAGACACTGCTGGTAACTCTTTTATGTTTAATCTGCTGGGATGCTAGTCTGAGCCCCTTGGTGTATTATTGCGATGTCATCTCAGAGTTACAAACCTGTAAGCTGTTCTGCCAAGAAAATGTTTTTCCAAATATGCTGAAAGCTGCCAACTAGCTATTTGTGCAGCTTAGTAAATGCTAGGTAATTTTCTTCTTAGAAAAGTGGAAAGAGAGTAGGGGAAAACAATAACAAAAAATAATTTACAATTCCCCAGAAATTACCTAGAATCATCCCTTAGGAAGAGCATCAGTGGAGGCATCAGGGGATGCTCCTCTTGCCTGCAGAGCTGTTCACATACCATCACTTCCCCACGATGTTTCCACTTTTTGCCCCAACCTCTTCAGCCTCTGTCTCTGCTCACTCTTTCCCTTCGTCCCTCAGTCATGTCTCTTCCTGCAGGCAGGCTGCACTTTCCAAGGCACAGGCTGCTCCTCTCTGACTGCCAGGAGCTGCCTCTCTAACATCTTGCCCCTGCTGCCACCCCAAAGCAGCCAGCCAGAGAGATGCTCTTCCAGCCTGCTAGTGGCTGGATGGGCACAGGAGTGGGCAGGCAGACTGCCAGATCATCTCAGGGGAGGATCAGGAAAGAACAGCCTTTCCTGGGGGCAGGTTTTTTCCCAGCTGAGGATTCATCCAGCCAGATCGAGGCGGTTGGCCAGCATTTCCCAAGGTGAAATCTGCAGTGCCCTGAGCAGCCAGGAAGTCAGACACTAAAATGTCAGCATCTGTGCCTCCTCCCTGGTGCATGGAGAACAGAAAGGCCATTTTCCTCCCCATGGTGTCCTTGCCAAGGGACAAGAGCCAGGTGGGAGCTGCTGTAAGGCATGGACACGAGGGCTGCAGTGCTCAGGCCTTGGCAAGTCACCTCTGTCTCAAATCGGCTTAGCCCCAATTTGAGAGGAGCAGGGTGCTGGTGGGGTGAGCCTGGGCACCCAGGGCTGTCTTTGGTCAAAGGGAGCAAAGCAGCCAGGCTGCAACTGCCTTCAGCATGGGCAGTGCACCTGGTCTTTCCCCAAATACATCCCACCAACAAGGCACACCATTTGCCTCTGGGCTTTCAAAAGTGCCCTGGGTCCCCCACAAGGTCACCCTCACGTGAACTACCACCCCACTATTGCCAGGTCATCTTGGAATGAAAAGATTTGGAAGACAAAGGAATCCAGCCAAAGCTGTGTCTTAGCAGAGAGGGTGAGTGAGTGAGAAAGTTTAAGCAAAGCCAAAAATAAAAGCCCTTCTCAATTTTCGTACAACTGTGTTGACATATGAAAGCTAACGACAATTTATTTAAAGCGACTCTGTTACCTATTAAATTGCAAAAGACTAAGTCCTTTGGTATTCATGAAGAAGAATTCATTAATTCCATAACAGTTAACTTTAAAAATGCAGCAATATGCTGAATGCTGATTACTGAGCCATGTAAAAAGGGCAAAATCAAAAAAAAAAAAAAAAAACCCAGAGTAGTATTTTATTCATTTCATGTTGATCGTATTACTTCAGCAGATGCAGTGCTAACCACTGTGACCCTAAACTGGTCTCACAAATGGCATTTCTCTGGGTCCAAAGCCCCCATCTCTCACTGCAGCTTGCCCACAGCACTGCAAAAGAGCACACTTGGCTGTCAAGAAAGGCTTGCAAGAGCTAAGGATAGGAAAAAAAAAAAGAGGTAGGAGTGGGAGCACCGAGCACAAAGTTAAAGTATGCGTTTGTAATGTAACAGTGGTGGTGTGCTGGATTATTCACGCTTCTGCTCCACAACTTGAAATTGAGGGTGGTAAAAACAAGATGTTCAAAACCCATCTAGATGATTTCTCAGGGGGTGCTGTATAAATGCGATAACCATCACCAGTGAGAATAAAGCAAACAGCAGGGAAAAAAGTAAGCAGCCTGGTCTTTGGTGAATTCACTCTGAGTCTTATATGTCAGGAACCATTGTACTTATCATCTGAAATCCGACTCCCAGCCCTATCCTGGCTCTCCATCAGCCCTCGGTCTGCAGTGAGCAAACTTCTTCTGAAGGATTGTCGGTTTGTAGCCAGCGCAGGCAAAGCATCTCTGTCAGGAACAGTAATGCATGTCGACAAGTGCACATTAATTTTAGATTATTCATCCTGACAAGGCTGTTGATTTGGAGGTTTGCTGCAACTGTTGGTTTAAACAGGCACAGGAGGAAGCTGGAGGCATGAACAAAACCCAAAAGGGGACTTCTGGGAGGGGAGCTAATATCCTGATGAAAAGTCTTCCTAAATTTGTCTAGAGCTCAGCTTTGAGCTTGGAAAGCTAAAGTGAAATAGAGATGTATTTCAAGGCCTAGCAGCATAGGAGAGGTAACCATGGCAATTTAACCTATTCAGTCTGAGATAGGAAGAAGCAGGATCAAGTTCCTTCACTCCTTTTATGCAGAAAATGCTTCACATGCGATAAAAGATGAAGGAAAGGTTGTCAGAGAATGAATGAAGGAAATTAAAGAAAACTCATGCAGAAGGAGACAGTCTTGTGCTCCAGAGCTCCTGGGGAGTTGTCCAGCAGAGCCAGTCCTCACAGCCAGGGCTGACAGAAATGCTGCATTAGATTTTACACCCAATAAAGTTAATGATAACCCCCCCACACTTGAAAGAATAAAGGATATTGCTTTACGGCACCAAGAGGAGCTCTGTTTGGGACTTCTCTCACAGAAGCATGTGGGGAGATACATCTCACCAGTGTGTGCTCTGGAGGAGTTTTCTTCAGCGTGTGCAAAGCATCTGCATCTGCTCTCTGTGGTGCAAAACAGGTGCAGTTGTCTCGCTGCCCTCCAGACTCCCTGTGATGGTGTGCACCCAGAGCCATGCAGCCCTGCCATGAATTGCTCTTGTGTCAAGTGATGCAAATGCATTCACAAGACTTTGGGGACTTTTAATATTAGTAAATATTAGACTGTTTAATATTAGTAAATCTCTCTGTGACCCTAAACCAAATAAAAATGAGTAAACTCCAGTCAGCCTATTCAAGGGACATGTAATATGTCACAGAGTAAAACTGTGCCGTTCTTATGACCAAGAGGAGAATCTGTAGAAGTGAAGATGAAGAGTAGTGAAAAATACTGTATATTCAGGTTCTAATATTTGTTGTTTGAATTCAGACAAATACCTAAGATACAGACAGGAGTGATAGGATGAGTGTGCCCTGCTCTTACAGTGGGGAGTTCCACAGTTGTATGCCAGGAGGCTGATTCTATACCTCCTACTGTCAAACATAATTGTTTTCTTTTCTCTGAAGACTACATTTTTGATGTGCATTGCACAAATACAGGGAGCACTGCTTTAGCATTATCTTTTGATAATCACAGCTTAATGGTCTTCAAATTCACATTGTCAGACAATAGTTCTTGTCATGCATAAACTTTTCTATTATTAAAATAAAATTCTGGTTAAAAAAACTCCTTTGAGATTTCCACAGAAAGAGTGTAAAGAACTAAAACTGCTATCCTCTTTGAAACTTCAATAGCAAGCAGACTCCATTCCAGAGGTCCTTCTCCTCAAGGAATTATTTAGCCCATAGACTGTTAGTATTTACAGTAATAATTATTTTGGTGAATATGGACCTGAGCAAGTCCTCAGACCCTTGGTTCGCTCCTCCTCACAAAAATGCTGCCTTCTTGTACCTAGGGCAAGGAGAGATGTTGTGGTGGTGTATGGGCTTTGCTGCTGAGGTTAGTAGAAGTCAGCACTGTGAAGTCTCGCAGAAACGACAAGTAGGTCTCAAGAGACCTGGTGATCACCAAAACTTGCCACATTGAGGGTTTTGTGCTGTTAGCTCATGGTTATAGGGTGTTTTCCAGAGACTCTGTTGCTGCCTCTTGAGCATATTCCTTATCCATAACGTCTATTTAAGCTCTGCTCTTCTCTGCAGCAGGAACAGCACTGGGCAGTGACATGGAGGAAGGGGCAGATGTGAAATGGTTAAGTAATAATCATCTCCCTCTGTCTGTAGAATTAACATTGGAGGCAGAATGTAAAGAGCAGCATGCAGAGCAAGGTGGGTGCAGCTTTCCCAAGGGAGGATGAGCAGCCCAAGTGAGTAATTGACTAAATAGCATGAAATCTGGCAATATTCAGTCATCTGAATTCAGGTGAAAAATGTGGGCTGAGCTACTGAACCTCCTGCTGCTTCTAGCAGCAGTGCTAAGCTGGCAAGCCATAAGACACGTTCCCTCCTGCCAGTCTTACCAGCCTCCTGCAGCTGGATGGGGCCAACGCAGGGGACTCTAATTTAGCCTGACTTTTTAACTAAGGAAATTGCTTATGGTAGCATGTAAGTTTTTCGGGATTTTTTGTTGTTGGTTTTTTTTAGGTTTTTTGTTTGGTTGGTTGGGGTTTTTTTTGTTTATTTGGTTTTTTTTTGCCTGAGCACATTGGCCCCAATGCCTTTATTTTCCTTTTTACCTGCAGAACTTTCTACCCTTCTGTTGCTTCCCTCTTCACCTCCTCCCCATACGCCCCAGAGGGCATCCTGCACACACAGGTGTAGCCAAAGGAGGACCAAGGCCATGCGGTTTAGTTTATTCTTTGCTTGGAAAGCAGGGTGCAAGGCACAGGCAATTTCCCCTCAGTCTGCAGTGGGCAGCAGAGAGGTTGATGTGACGTGTTTGAGTACACGAAGAAAACCAACGTTTTGAGTCCCCATCAATTACAGTTAACCCATCAAAAGATTGTGGCTTGTGAGTACTCTTACTGAGTAGAAGGGTGAGGTTTGTGGGCCCTTTCTTCACTCCTTTGGGAAGCTAAAAGTTAAAAAAACAAAGTAGAGCTGCAAATGGAAGACAATTTTGTAGGGTGGCCCTTGAAATCAGGTAAACACGGAGTAAAATCTGAGTAAGAAAATCCTCACCCCTCACCACTCAGTGCTCTCAAATGCCTTACTCATTCTTTTACATACCAATGCTTAGTGGATTTTTCTTTTTCCTTTAACCGTAGCTGTTTCACTAAGATTAAATAACAAACTGCAGGATTTTCTAATATTTGAGCGTGTTGTAATTTTAGTGGTCATCCTTAATCTTTTTTCCCTAGCACAGCTTTTTCTCTCATCAGCTTAGTATTTAAACTGGATTCATTTTTAATGCGTTAATATGCAAACACATTTATGTCAAAATTGATTCAATATTTAAACTTGTTCAGTTTCAAATACATTTTATGCTTCAGCTGTTTCAACTTGTAGATTATTTCAAACGTGGAATTGATTCCAAAATTAAGCAGGTTTAAATGTTCAGTCAATTTATTTTAAACTATGTGTGTGTTTTAGAGACCTATATTGAGAAATGCTAATTTTTTTTAATGGTGCTTTCACAGTTTGCAGTGTGTCAGCAGTTTAAAAGTAAGTCTCTGCACATACAACTGCTCCCTAAAGTTTACCAAGTCTACTGCATGACTTAGAAAATGGCAAATGATTAGCCTGCTCTGAATATAGTATGTAGAACCAGCCAACCTCAGAAAGATATTTTTTTCTGTCTTCAAAAATGATTGGTGAATATTAGGGTGAAAATCTATCTGCCTGACAGTATATTTAAATATATAAAATAATGCTTTTCGAAAATATGCCATTTCCAGACATAAGTGTGAATCTAGGCTGTATCTGTAGAACTGCTTGGCTGGACAGTGCAGTGTGTTAGCTAAAAGTGAAGGAGGTCTGCAACTGATGCCCACTAAGAGAATCCCAGCAATCTCAGTCAATTCTCTCCTCCACCTGAAAGCCTGCATTCTCTGGACCCTGAGAAAGGATACTGGATATTTCAGGCAGCAGCATCTTTGCTCTGCATCCCAGCACTGTCGCTCCACTGTGTGAAACAGACAAATATTATTTTGAGGGGAAATTGAAAGCAGCTTCCCATATTCTCAGGTGAGTATCCTTACTGCAGAGCTATAAAGTCCTTCTCCTTTCTCTTTTCTTCTCATGGATGCTTAATTATTTATGCAAAGTGGCATAAAATAAGCATGAGAGATTAAAAGCAATGCATAACCAAATTTCTTATGACCCTCTAGCTTTGGAAGTCCAATCTGAGATGCCCCTTCTTTCCCTGTTTCAAAGCAGAGATTTGAAGCCTGTTTTCCTCCTTCAAGTACATGTAGAATGCTCCAAAGTTTACTTTTAAAGCTTTAATTTTTATTGATTACTTTTTTTCTCCTTCCAGAAACTTCACAAAGCACTGAAATCTCTTTTTAGTGAAAGCAAAAAGAATGGGAGGAGGAAGAGTGAAATGAGGATGTTTTGGATAATTTTTGTCCATTTCAGTGGTGAGGAGTCAAAAAATAAGTGTGGCTTGAAGTACTTCTCTTTTGTTTGGTTTTGGCTGTTTGGCTGTCTTCCTCTCAGGAAGACTTGATGTTTTATAGCTGCTTTTTTATATCACGGTAGAACAAAACCTCCAGTTTTTCAGCTGGCCTGACCTTCTTTGTAATCTTAGAGAAAAAGTACTGAATGGTTGCAAACACCTTTGCAATTGGATGCATAGGTGATGTGTTTTCATGGTAGGTGACAAAAGCTTTTGGTTTTGCTGTCTGGATAGAGCCAGAAGTGCTCTGCTTCTGTTATTATTGATCTAGTATTTTTAATGAGTATTACAAGAAGAAATGTTAAGTTATTGTCAGACAACTGCTTGCAATGTTGATGCTTTGTAGTAGAACCTCTCCTTGCAGCAGTTATTTCCTTTCCTTCAGAGTGCTAATTTTGCACTGTTAATGCTGTTAATACAATGTAATCCAAAGAAGAAAAAAGAAAACCTCAGGTAAATTTCTTCTCAGGTTGCTTATAATGTGTGAAAATAGGAATTAGTTAGTTTGGGCTATTTTCAAGACTCCTATAATTTAAAAATTGTTTTGTTCTTCAGAATGAAATGTTGCATAACATTAGTTAATGATGTATATGAGCTCTTTTTGTTATTTTCTTCAAATTAAAATTTTTAAGTTGGAAACATCTGAGTGTTGGCGAGAGCACACATATTAGCTGCTTTTATTTCAGAACCATTAAATTCACACAGAAGTATTATCACTTCACATTAAGAACTGATAGGCTATATGTACCTGCCAACATTATCCATAAAAAACAAGTAGGTTTAACACCTGCATAAGCTCAGGTTTACAATATCTGACACATTTTATTTAAAGTTGTACTTTAACAAAAGCATAGGTAACAAAAGATGATTGCATGGGCTTATTGAGAGTTTAGGGAGTTTCAGAAGACACTACTCACAGACACACACAGACACAGACCAACACACTCCTACAGAATAAGTTACTATGTCATATTTGCATATTTACTTCTATCAGTTTGCAAATTACGGTCAGTTTAGGTACTGCTGACTGGTTCTTGTCCTATGAGGGGCAGCAGTTGTATGCCAATGAAAATATCCAGGTGCTCAGCAGTAGCAGAATCAGGTCTGAGAGTGAGAAATGCAGCCAGTCAGCATCTGAGGAGATGATAAAAGCAGCCTGAGGTTGCATCTATCCTAGTTAATTAAACATGCCCAGGACTGCTGTCTGGCACTGAGACCAGTAGGCATGAAACATTCCGTGAGACTGGGGACTATTCTGACAGTCTTGAAAGACAGATTGCCACCATCCACTGCCCAGGCACCATTATTTAATTTACGAAGGGTTAAGATAGCTTAACAGTTCAATTCCAGAGCTGACTTTCTCAGGGCATACTCAAAACTCCAATGGTAGCAGAGGCTGCATGTTTTCAGAATCAATACAAAGGCTCTTGGATATAGTAGCTGCTGTTCCCATGCAGCTCCCTTCCCAGTGGATGCAGCAGTGCAGCCCCTGTATGCATCTGTGCTGTGCCGAGAGTTCCTGCACTGCACCATCATGCACCCAGCTTGGTGCATCATCACACAGGAGCAGCTCAGATCGTCCAGGGTGCAGGTATGGCCTTATTTTGAGTTTCAGTTCCCTGTGTTGGGGGCTGATGAGGAGTCAGCTTTACAGCATCAAAGGCAGGCCTCCCATGTGAAGCCCAAAAAGCAAAAAGAATGTGGTCCAGAAAGGAGTCAACAGGCTGGACTTCTAAAGACAGGACCTCCATCCCTCTGGAAGAACAGGCAGCCACTGGAAGCTCTGCCTGGGACCTGTGAGGAGGAGCAGCCTTTGGGCCATGTCCAAAGGCTGCTTTGTGGGAGAGAAGGATAGTGATACTCAGTCTAACAATTGGAAATCTTAAGTGCAATCTGAGGGGACATGGGGAAAATTATCTGGGTATGAGCACAGGGAGAAATTTGGCTTGGAAATAGCTTCTGTGCTTCCTGGGACACAGAGTGGTGTGAAGGGAAGAACAGCTGAATTCTGTGTTGGTTTCAATGGGCTTAGGGGTGTTAGCACAACCTTGTCACTTCAGAACATTATACAGTTAAATACATTTATGGTTTTGACAGAGAAATCTCAATCTATTTAATACCATGGCAAACAACTAGCCTAAAAATCCATCATCCTTTATTAAAGATTCAGAATAAGAAAAGAAGAAGATTAATGCCTCTGACATATAAACAGGGAAGTAACTTCTTTTTAGCAATATGCCATATTTCTTTAGCTGTAGAGAGACCATTTGGCAACCATTTGACTGATATTAGAAATTATAGTAAATGCTCTTGTTAAAGAAAAGATAAAATGTCATCTGGGCTGGGTTGCAGCTGGTTTGTCACATCTTGGTTCCCTGAAGGACAAAATATATGCCAAATAAGGAGCAAAGAGCATCAAAGACAGAAAAAATGGGCTTTGGACTCTGAGACTGGCTCTTACTTGCATCAGTGCTCCTAGAGAATAGCAGGCACCACATCTAGTCTTCTCGGCCCGTTCAGTCTTTGTACTGGTGTTGGACTGACTTGCTGGTAGCTCCCTTTTGATGATGTGCTCAATGTAGCAACAAAAGCTGCCACCTTAGTCAAGCAGATCAGATTCACACAAAAAAAGACATAGGCACATCAAAAAGCACACAAATGTATATAAGAACATCCAAATCACACACAAAGAAAAAAAAATAGTATGGAAAAAGAACAAATGGCACAGAAAAGGAACAAATAGGGCTAGAGATGGACAATAAAGAGACAGAAAGGATAGAAAGAAAGGAGAGAACTAGGCATTCATTCATTGCACAATAGATCCTAGCCAGAAGTAGTTCTGAGGCAAAAAACTGCTCATGTCCTCTAGAACCCTTGATGCTTGCTTGGTTCAATCTTATAATTTTCCAGGAACAGGGAAAGTCCCACAGTATTAGTGCGCATTGTGTGATCAGAGGAGGTGTCCCCAACACACACACACAGAGCTCTCCCAACGGAAATGGTAGGTGGAGTAGCATGTCCACTCTATTTTTTTAGCTTATTTCTCAGCACATTGGTTCTATACTCTTGATTTCTCAAGGTCTTATATTCTTATGCCTGCTACTCAGACTTCAGCATGCTTGCTGGGCTTACCAGTCAGACACCTTGTGTTCTCCATGACTTTTGCTAACTCTTACAACAAATTCTGTGCAACAGACTGAACGGGATTCATGTTACCTTAGGGAGGGGGGAAAAAAGTCGTTTCTTGCTCTATTACTGTGTAAAACACCATAAAGTGAAGAAAAACAGCCCTACCAGATCTGAATATTCAGAAGCTGCAGTCCAACATGCACACAGTCATAATAGGTCTATAGAGGCTTAGAAGGAGCAGGCAGTGATACAGGAATCTGTTCTAAACTGTAGTTTGATGCATGAATGATCAAACAAATAAAATTAATACTTATATACTTCTAGTACTCAAAGGCTGGTAGCTCTGAGTCCATCTGCTCTCTTTATGAGTTATCTGCATTAATGTAATAACCAAAAGGCTGACCAGCTGCAACACTATGTCTGTATTTCTCAAATAAAACTACTGTGACCCAGAAGATCTCAAAGAATTAGATTGAGATGAGCATGGGAAAGCTGGCTGTCCTAACTTGTAATATATATTTATGAAATGCACAATGCATTAGGTGACACAGACTGCTATTTCATTAACTACACATTTTGAAGAGAGATTTTTCTTTGTCTTTTAAATAGATCTTGTAAGAATAGAAAATATCATTACATCAAAGAAAATATTCATATAACCCAAAAGATCTGACATAAGCTCTCAAATGCCAGGCAACCCATAGATGATATTAGAATTCTGTGTCTACCTCTAACCATAATGCAAATCAGTAAAAAGTTCGAACAAAATGTCATCTTTTATGCTATAATTCTGTGACAGGAAGACCTGAAGGCAGATAAAATGAGTATGCCCAGCTGATCACTTTTCATAACGGTAACATTGTCATTTTTTAAACGTCCTGATTTGCTACCTGATAAGGCAGGGTGTGATACCCCGCAGAGACATAACTATGCTCTAAGGAAGCTTGAGATTCCCTTTCTTCCTGAAGATGCCCTTACGACGTTCTGCCTGGGGGAACCTTCCTCACCTCCTTGATGTTATCAAACCCCCCTGTCACTATTACTTCTGCTGATGGGGTCAGTTTTGTACTTCTTACATGGCCAGTCAGCTCCTTGAGCAAGGGTATAGGGCTGGCATTGAGTTTAGGGTGCAGTCATGTCTTCTCAGCCTCTGTCGGCCAAGCACAGTCAAGACTGTTCTCGTGCTAGCAGTTTGCTTTGGAGCAAAAGTGCAGCATTGAAGCAAAAGTGCAGATTATCACCATGCACCACATAGTGGCTGAAAAATCCACACAGTTCTTAAAAGATAGAGGACAAGAACAAGAAATACAAGGGTCTCATTCATACATCATAGACAAGCAGAACAGAGCATACAGTAATTTGCATGTTGTTCTGTATTTCCTTCCGTTTAATTAGATTCACTTTAAATTTTACTAGAGAAAATAATAATCTTGAATTCGGTTTTTTGCTATGCTTTTAAAATGGAAGAATACATGCCACCTGTAACAGAAATTCTAATTGGCTAAATATAGGTTATCAGAATTTTTTCCTAACCACCAGATTTTATGGCTTGAGACTTAAGTAATGAAGAAGGATCGATACAGACAAAGAAATCAATATGTTTTGCACGCACTGTTTCCCAAGTTCAGAACAAACTTGAAGAACTGTCTGTAATTCCTCCACTGTAGCCATATATTTTGAAATCTGTGGAAAATCAGCCATGCAAAGAATGTTCTGAAAACAAATATCAACATAAAGTCTCCCTCCCTGTCCCCAAAAACCCAAAAATACCCATGCATTTTCTTCCCTTGCTTCAGTTAGAAAAAAAAAGATTTGCATAGGCTGCTCAGTAGAGATGATTCAGGGACCAGTGATGAAAATTACTACAGACACAAAAAGACTTTCATATGAAAAGATAGTGAAAATCTTGAACCTCCTTAGCCCGGAGATTAAATAAATAACATGGAGCATGATAGAAGTACACCGAGTAATGAATAATGTAGAGGAAGCAACTTGGGAACTCCTAATTACCTTTTCTTTATAACTCATACCTAACTGCTAAGATGGGATATATTTTCACCCAAAAGCACAGTTAAATATGGAATTCACTGCCACTAGCTACCACTGAGGCAAATCATCTAGTAAAAAGTGATAAAAGGGTAGAAAAGTATATGTATATTGAGAATGTCTATTGTTACCCTGGGTCAGCTTAAAAAGGCAGTGTGTCATAAAGCCATAATCTTCCAAAAGGAATCTAAATACTGGCACATTTTTGACATCTAGTTTGTTCCACTGTTGTGTTAACATAGTTTTTGCACATCCTTTGAAACTTTCATTTCCAACCACTGGCACAGGTGACAGATGTCAGTGCCCTGCTCTGGCCTAGCAACATTTGTACAGCTCTAAAATGGAAATAAAGCAGGGCTGCAGGGTCAAGAGGCCACTCCTGCCTGAGCAAAGGATCAGTTATACCTCCAGTCTGGCCTGGATTTAAACATTGTTGGGAATGGGGGTGCAAGAGCCTCCACATGCAACCTTCTGCAGTGCCTGATAAGCCTTCTCCTTGCAAGGTCACATGTGGTCCAATCCTCCCTTGCAGGCAGGGAAGATTCCTGAGTCGGGCATCCGCTGTGGGCACGGACAGTGAGCTTTGCTTCACACCATACTTTTATGTGTTTGATGACTGTTGCGATGTTGCCTCCTTAGTAGTTTCTTCTTCAGGCTAATTAACTGCAGACTTTCCTCTGAAGTCACATTTTCCAGACCTCTGATCTGCCTCAGTCCTTACCTCTGCCCTCCCTCCAGCTGAGCCACACGCTGGTTGAGGCATGGTGCCCAAATCTGAATGCAGCCCCCCACGAAGCCTCTTCAGTGCCAAGCACAATGAGAAGGGCTGCTTCAGATGTCTTGCTTTTTTCCTGTTCATACATTCCACGATGGTGTTTCCTTTTCTTGGATCTGCAGGACATTTTTGAATTTTGTTTTGTGTGTGTTATCCATTACAACCTCCGAGGTTTTTTTCCCTAGAACTGCAAGTTGCAAATTATTTCCCCCAAGATATGCACAGCTGATTAACCCAAATAAAGTGTGTACCTTACTTTTCCTCTCTCAAATTACATTCAGTGTAAAATAAGAAATGGGATACCCATTTTGAATGACTGAATTTTGTAATATACCACATGATCAGGATAACATAAAGAGGATAATGGGAAAGAGCTCTTGTTATTCATTTGTTAAGTGTAATTTAGCTTTCATTATTTCTTACAATAGCAAATCATCTAGTCGTAACATCCTGTGCTGAAGTCTGAATTCTCTATGACTGAGAACTGCATGACAACATTTAGCAGTATTGAAAAATTTGGTTGTGTGTGGATTCGCAAAACAGAAATCCTTTTGCAGTTTTCACAGAATTCAGCAATAGTCTCGTGGAAATGTGTGATCTGACTAGTTAACTTCCCTCAGGAGCTGATGGCTATTGATCTTCTAGGAAAGATGAAATACAGAAATGTATCAAATCATTAAGTGAGTGTTTTGACCCAGATAGGAGCTAAGGTTTTGTCACTGATATTGCAGTGATATATATACAACAACTAATGGAAATTCTCAGACATGTTAATGTCATTTAGATGCTGACATTAAAAAACAAGTATTCAAAACATAATGAAGGAACTGTTGAGAGAATAATTTTGTAATTATTAGTTTAATATCTTGAACTTAAATTTTCAGAAGTTAGACCATTAATTTATTTTTTATAAATTCTGGATTTGATTCTTATTGCTAATTTTATAGAGAGAACTTTTTGAATATTTGTAAAGAAAAGATGCTAAATTGCATCTTTGCTTCCCAAATGACAAAATTGTGTAGGCCTTAAGAAATATGGGGCTTTCTCCAGTACATACATGGGCAAAATTTCTGATATAGCCATGGCTGTCTTCCCATTAAACTGCCTAAGTAAATAACTCTGGTTTTCCTTTATATCTGGAAGCTTTTATACTGAACGCTGGCAGGACAGGGGTTCATATAGAGACTTTTGTAGCCTGTGAGGGTTACAGCTCTCCAGCACCAATGAATCATAGAATCAATTCAGCTGGAAAATATCTCTAAGATCATCATGTCTGAGTATTAACCCAGCACTGTGAAGTCCGCCACTAAACCATCTCTAAACCAAGTGCCACATCTGCACATTTTTTAAATACCTCAAGGTATGGTCACTCCACCACCTCCCTGGGTAGCCTGCTCCAATGTTTGACAACACTTTCCATGAAGATATTTTTCCTAATATCCAATCCAAACCTCCCCTGCTGGAGCTTGAGGCCACATTTTTCTTGTCCTGTCACTTGAAACCTCCAAGAGGCTGACCCCTAGCTGGCTACACCCTCCTTTCAGGCAGTTGTTGAGAGTGATAAAGTCTCCCCTGAGCCTTCTTTTCTCCAGGCTAAACAATCCCAGCTCCCTCAGCTGCTCCTCATAAAACCCCAGCATACAGGGGTACAATCACTGTCCTGGTCCTGTCGGCCCCATTATTTTTGATACAAGCCAGGAAGCCATTGGCCTTCTTGACCACCTGGGCACATGCTGGCTCATGTTCAGGCCACTGTTGACAAGCTGAAGAAACAAGCCCAAAGATAACCCACACATGCAGTGACACAGTATTAATTAGCCCAGCTAGCCTGGAAATTAGCTCCCAGAACCCCTTCAAAAGTCCCAGATGCACATCTTTGCCTTCACACCTTTGCTTTTTCATCAGATCTGATAATTTTCTCGCTCCAGCCTGAAAGAAATTTCAGGAGCTCCTACTTCCCACCTCCTGCCTCCCACCATGGGTACGGGTGAAGCATCTGGAGCTGGAGCTATTTCCTAGCCAAGAAAAGACAGTAAGCAAACCTCTCTTGGTTTGGATTAGTTTATTCTTCCCAGAGGAAAACTGGAGAGACAAAGAGGAGCACTTTCTGAGCCATTTATTCATTTATCTGCTCTTCCATCTTTACATGTAGCATCCTCAGTGTATGCACATGACTACTTTCTGTTTAGTTTATAAATCTGGGGAAATTTTCTATTGGGTCTCAAAATTTGAGCCCATACTTGGCAGGGTATGTTACTGCTTCCAATTCATAGCTAGGGACTGTGCTCAGCAATGGAGGTGAAGGGGTGTGACTAGAAAAAAATATTTGTTTTTTGCTTTATTCCCAGTTTCTGCTTATCTAGTGGCATTGATCTGTTGCTATTAATAAAAGCAATTGTTTACCTCCCTCATCTGCAGACTCCTAACATCCTTGCAAACACAACAGTGCTGTTTGCTTTATTTTCTATGAAAGCATTTTCCCTCTCCATCCTCCCACTCACACGTACAGACAAAGGCTGTTAACATACTGCAGCTATCTCACCACAATCAGGACCTTGCAATTTGATTTTACTTAATGGATCTTTAAGCACAGGAGAGTGTTATTATTTATTCAAAATTAGTCAAGCCTCTTGTTTTGGATGTAAAGGTTCTTTCTAATTCTGCAATTCTTTCTTCATTTATTTAAGGTTTCAGAGAAGAAAAGCAAAACAAAAGTAACCTTTACTTTCCGTTGTTTTTAAAGCAATTTAAACAGTTCACAAAACAGTAATCCCTGCAAAACCAGTCCTGGTATATTATTTAATCAGACACTGGGCCTCCCTTTAAAATATCTTGATTTGAAGGGCTAGAGAGACCTTTAGAAGTAATCCATCCTAGCTGTTTAAGAGTCAGATTCCCCTCTAGGTGGAAAAAGATTGGCATGTGCCAGCACTGAAATATCAACTCCGGGGTGCACAGCACGGATGTCTGTGGTCTCCAGCTCTCTGGTTCCCAGTTACTCAAGCTGTTGACAAGCTTTAGCTGTCACAGCTTCCTTAGAAATAGATGATGCCCTTACTCCCATTTTCTGCTTTCATAGAAGGAAAGTAGCAAATACTAGCCATGAGCAACGTGAAGACAATGAATGCATGGCAATGGAAGGGAATGGACACCAACTGCTCACAAGCACTTTCCTTTTTTATTCCCAAAAGATATCATGGAAAGAACTGGGCAGCATATTTTAGTTTCTAGTTCCCTTAAAATCCTTCCTGGCCTTGGGTATAAAAAAAGGGCTCATGGACTTGGAGGGAAGATCCTGAATTATCATTCCAATAGGCTGATAGTCCTCTGTCAGGGATTCCTTGTCTCTAGGAGAAAAGCATGTAATAAGGCATTCAACAGCCTAAAGACAGGGAGGGAGGGGGATTTTGATCCATTTGTATGTAACTTCACTGTGAAAAATTACCACATAAAAATAGCATCTTCTTGCTCAGGGGGTCTAACAAAACTCTGAGTTTCTCCTGTTGCTTTTCTCTTTATTTTGTCCTGCAGATAGGCAGACAGGAGCTAAGGTTTCTATTCTATCATAAGCATCATCCTCAGAAGTGTTTACAGAGAGCTAATTAGTCGCAACCTGACTAATTGCAGTGAGGCCAACAGAACTGTACGAGGTCCAGCAGCAGTGCAGTTTTGCCAATTAGCCATTCATGCTTGGTAGCTGTGTAAAAGACTTCGCCGGCCCAGGTGTACATATGGTTTGCAAGGTCTGCAGTCAGGAAATAAATATCCCCTTTAGTCTCAAGCTGAATGTATGTTATGCAGAAAATCACGCATGAAATAATAATCACAGACACGCACAATGTGATTTTTGCTGTAGCAGAACTTCCTAGGAGAGCACTGCATTTTAACACTCCCAGTTATACTGTGGAACATAGAGGTCATGCAGGTCTTCATGTGTGGATGTCTTTTTACTTTTTTTTCAGAATTTAATCATGGAATTGTATTTACAGCAACATACATTGGCTTAATGTTTAATTCATTAGGTCCCCAAGGAAATCTGCAGGTTCTACAAAAGCTATGAAAATCTGTCTGTTCTGTGCAGGCACCCCATTGTCAGGGCCACCTCAACACCTCTCCACAGCAAAGATCTTCTGATTAAAGGAAAACAATATTAGGCCTCAGCTGTGATGTGACTGTTGAGCTGTTTAAAGCTCCTCTGAACTCATTCTGCAGTTCAGAGTAATATTAAAATATGCAATCCCTGGTAACTGAGACCAGGGCTAAGGGCAGACCTGTAAAGCAAAGGCAACTGGAAAATGGCAGTAATGATCATGAGTCCCCTTGCTGCCCTGGAACAGGAATGTCCAGTGGTGGCACAGGCACTGCAGAATGCACAAAAGGGAGGGAAAATCGAGCTTTTTTGGCAAAAGTAAACTAATGTATTCCAATCAGAATGACCTGCCACTTCCAGCCAAATCTGAGGAGCAGCAGTCGCACTTGGCATCCCCGTCCTTGCTGTGGGATGTGTGCCAGATTTGTCCCTGGCACCTGCCCATTGTAGCAGCTCAGTCCAGGATGGATGTGGCTGGGCCTGCACCTTCACCCTCCTCTGGGCATTCGGCTGGGTCCTGGAGGAGTCCCAGGCCACCCCAAGTACCCAGAGGCCTCTACAGTGCTGAATTTGCACACCTGGGTTGTAAGAGAAACAGCCCCTAGGGACCTCACCAAGATGCTGCGGGAGAAGCGAGCCTGCTAAAAAGACCCAGACCTACAGAGAGGCAGACAGAGGAGAAAGAGGAACCGTGAGCAAAACAGATGGGAAGAGGAGAAATAAAGACAAAGAAGCTGGTCACTGGCTAACCTATATCTGTTTCTCATTTTGCCAGTGCCTCCTTGCATCTGCAGTCTACTGGAACTCATTTACAGCTATGTCCCTTCCCAGATTCACCATAACTAAACCTCTCTGAGGCTGAAGCACTCTGTAAGACCTCAGAATAAAATGAATGAGTGTTTCCCATTGCTGTTTTGCTTAAAAAAACACCTACAATGCCTTCAGTCTTGTGACAGTCATTCCTTCCTCAGCTGTCTCCTTTGAGTTCTTTTCTCACCCACTTCTGTTCCTCTTTCTGCTTCTTTTACATGATATTTTTGGTAGAGAGGCCATGAAAAGAAAAGCCAAAAAATACAGTGTTGTTCAGCCATTGCCAAAAGCTGGAGTCACTTCACAGAGACAGAGTGATCTAGGATTTACTCTGTAATCCCAAACATGTGAAAACTGAAACAGGTCATTGTAGAGCTCAGATCACAAGATGCACTGCCAGAGGATGTTTGGGTTTTCTGTCCTGTCAGACAAAAGAAGCTTTTATTATATTATTGCTAAAAAATAGAAAGAGAAAGAAAAAGAAAAAGGAAGAAAAAGAATGTCATGTCTTAATAACCTAGTGTGCTGGTAAGCAAATTCATTTCACTGCTCAGGACCAATTGATTACATTCTTAAGCTTTTTTTAACAGGTGTTGCTGCTGTAAATTGTATGCCTCAGTTTACTTGCTAAAGAATACAATTAAGCAAACAAAAAGCTGGTTGTGACTCACACATAATGAAATGAGAACAGTATCATCATCATTAAGCAGCAAATAAAGCTATTGATTCTTTGCATTATGCTGTCAGGTTTAATTAAATTTCATTTTTTTCCTCCTTTCAGCCCTTAATTACACAGTTCATGCTGATTCCTCATTTTAGCAAACAGAATGGAATGATGCCTTACCTTCTTACCTTAGAGGCAAAAGCACAAGCCTACTGAGCCCCAGTGTATCTTCGCTGGACTTAATTAAAGACAAATTTTCACAGATTCTGATAAAGGCAGGTATTTCAGTCCTGAGACATTCTAGGGGCTTCAAGCACAATGTTGGTGCTGCTGGGCTGTGTCTGGCTCTTTCTGCCTGTTGCCAGCTGTGTGCATCATCAGTGCCTTCCATTTAGTTTGCAAAGGTAAACCAGGCTGCTAACAAATGCCCCTTAGAGCTGGAGCCAAGCGGAGGGGAAGAAAAATGCTGCAGCAGTCAAAATGTGAAAATAAAAATCAGTACTACCATGTGATCTCATCAAAGGGCCACTGTGGAGCAGGGTATGAAGGAGGAAGAGGTGGGTGAGGGAGAGGGGGCATCTCACCTGTGCCCCTTCTGTCAAGAGCAGGTACAGAGAGCATTGAAAGCGAGTTCAGGGACACTGGGAGCCCTTCATTGTAGGATGTGCTGCGCCAGAGCTGTGCTGTCAGCGTGGGTTGGGCTGCTGGTTGCTTACAATGGCAGGAACATATTGTACCATTTCTGGAGAGCAATCTGAATGGTAGGAAGAGAGGGGGAGTTTTTGTTGATTTTTTTTAAACAAAAACCATACAGATCAGCTGAATAGCATATTTGCTGGATATCATTCAAGCAGCACTTTTCCCTGCTTGTGGCCAGTTTGCAATACATGTATTCATGCTGATTCCTTATTCTGGGAGCTATTCATAAATACTTTCTTAATATGCATCAATGGCAAATTTGGCCCTGGTTGAGTAGCTGTGTTAGAAACAGTCTAGACTGATTCTTTTTTTCCACTTTTGACTTTCTGATGAATATGGACATATGAATACATGACTTATAGACAGGTTCTGCTCTCTTGCCTCAGACCTTCCAAAGTGATCTCCCTCAGCTCCAGCTATTGCAGCAACACAAACTTCCATGGGACCACTCAGTGACTACACTCCTGCTCACTGCAAGTCAGGGGGTCAGAGCCCACAGCAGACAGCAAATATTGATTATTTTAGAGGGGTCATGTCTTCTGAATGTTTCTCTTCTGCTGAGGTTCACGGGGATTCCCAGCACAATTAAAGGAGTATGTATGTCCCCTTCACAGGAACTGGTGAATCATTTTTTTTCTGCTCCTCCAGATGAGTATATCATAAAAGGAGGAGATTAGAATAAATCCTCTGGCATGAATTCAAGCAAACCATACCTGCCAGCATCTTAATTAAAGACAGAAGGTATCAGATCAAGTGAATTTGTGAAAATATTCACTGGGGGAAAAAAATGTTAAGAAAGGACCTAAGGATGCTTGTTTTCTTATGAGGTCTCAGGCTCTGTGCTTCTCATGTTCTCTGCAACAGCTGCTTAGATCTTGGAATAAAAATATGCCTTCCCTCCTTCTACCCCACTTCTTTGTTTCTTACAAGAATTAGCCCATTGAAATATAAGGAAAGCTGATGTTGAAGTACTGTTGTCACTCAGGGTGTTCTTTAACAGAATATTTAAACTCTTGGAAAAACTCTGATTGCCTGACTGCTCCTTAGGTTTGTATTTTTTATGCCCTTCACCCCTTTATGTCAGGATTCTCAAAACAGTGGAACTGTCTCCACCTGCAACAGATCTTAGAGAATTGACTGATGGTTTGCAGCCATGACCAAACCTCAGAGAAAAATAAAGGTTGATTAAAACTCCCTAAGTCTTCTGAGGATGGCACCTCTGAATCTCACGAAACTAAATTTTAGCATCAGCTTCATAATGATGTGAGGGTACTTTTCCCTGAGAAGATGAATATTTGTTATCAGTTGTCATCACCTTTGTTTCAAACTTCACCAACAAGCTAAAAGAACATGGCACAAAGTGCTTCTAAAGCCCATTTCATATCCTGTATAGGTCTGTGTGGGTATTGTGGAGCCTGTTTCCACTTGCTAAACATTTTTTTTATTCTGTCTACCTTGTGGAAAATGCAGAACAGAAAAGGAGTGGTGATTTGGGATCTGTCTTTTGAGTGAAGGAGGTTTAGATCTATGTAGGCTTAACTTCCCTGCAGGCTAATAATAATGCAGAAGAGTTTGATGAAATTAATACAGGTGAGTCCATCACCTCAGTGATTTCTTGCAAAAGAACACAGATAAAATTAAGCTTCTATTCCTCTCCTATATGGCCAGGATATTTCTTAGTCTGTAGATATTTTCTCGAACATCTGTTAGAAAAAAAGAAAACAGCTGTAACAACAAAAACAAAACAAAAAAAACCCCTCTGATGTTTTAAACTGCTTTATAACTTTAAGGTCTCTCCTCTTGCTTGTTACACAGTCTCCTTCTCCTCAGTTTTCATTACCTCCTCCCTCCCGCATTTTTTCAGTTGCAGTATGCTATATACTGAATTAAGTAAAAGCAATTATTTGCAAACTTACTGATGCAGGTTTTAAAGCCAGCAACACCAAATGATAATTTCCCTAAGCAGTTTTATTTGCAGCTTTGTTTACTGCTCTTTGCAGCTGTTAGCAATGCTCTTCCCCCATTATCTGCCTGGTAGCAGTTGTAATGGAGAAGGTACTGTGAGAGAAGAGTGCCCCAAATTTCCTGCTGATGGTGAGGAGCTCTCAGCCTTCATGGCTGCGGAGAGTGCTCGACTGCTTCTGAGGCAGAGCCTCCAAGCAATAGCACTGAAAGCAGCAAATTGTTTTGGATTTTTTTCTCCCCATCTGATTCTCCAGCTCTGTGAATTGTTAATATGGTTTAGAATGGAAATGAAAATGCCACAAAAGAGCATCTCATTGCAGGATGTCTGTAAAGATATATAAAAGGATCTTTTCAGGGGTAATTATTCAAACTACTTCATATAACTGTCACCATTAAAAGGTCACTAACTTTTACCACACAGGGATTGCTAAAGATGCTGTGCTGGCACCGTCTTCTAAAACTTGGGAAAGTACTCTAGTGTCACTCATGGTCATCTGTGATACTGCCTGGTTTTATCTTCCCTTGACTCAACTCAATTCAACTTAGCTTTATTATGTTAGTAGAGAGGATCAAGGTGACCCCTCTTACTGACAGTGTACAACCTTATAACAAATAGCAGCTCTTTCCTTGAGGAACTTTCACTCACAAAATGATAGACAGACCATATCTCAGGCATGTCATCTTTTTACTGGTAATAATTGCAATTACAACCTACAATGTTCTTGCTGTATTTCATTTCAGATTTTAATTGCATACTATCATTCTCATTCCAAATTAAGATCCCAGTGCATATTTTAAACTGTCTGTAAATACACATTAAAAAGATGACATCCATTAGACAACCATGCAAGCAGTGTATATGTGGCATATTAAAGAAGCAGATTGAAGAGCTTGCTCTCAACCCAAATGCATGCATATACAAAATTTTCTGTGAAAAAAATAAGTCCTTTGAGTATATTGCAGATAATCCTTTTCCCTATACACTATCACATCTTTTCTGTCAAATAGGGTTGAAATTGGCTAAATGGATTCCAGTTTTATTAGATGAGGACTGACAGGCAGAAAGAAACTACTATACACCCATTTCTCTGGGAATTCCAACTAAAAATCCTTTATTCTCTAGGTAGACAATACAAGTGGTATTACTCCCAGCAGTGAGATATGCAGCTGAATTTTGAGACTTCAAATCATGGCAGGCTATACAGATGCTATGTATCAGAGGCAGCTCTTCTGCTGCCTGAGTGAGTCCTGGGCATCCCTGAGCCATTTAAACATCTGCAGAGCCTAGGGAGGTTGCTTGTGAGCAAAATGTGTGCTAGCAAACTTTTCATGCCAGCCTTATAGAAATAGATCACTGCCCCCATTGCGTTGCAAGTCAAGTGAACTCTGAGACTCAAAAAAGGCAAAGGAAAGGAACATTTGTGTCTGCACTGAAGAGGCGTAAAAGTTTTGGGAGTTCAGAGAAAGGTGCAAAAAAGCTGCATAAACCCCTCATCTTGCTCAGACTGAGAATTCAAGGGAGATGAAAGAGTCTGCCTTAGTGAGATGGTAGAGAGAGCAGAAGAGGACCTAGAAGTGGAAGATGAGCACAGCTTCCTTCTTTCTTTGGCCAAAGAGAAATTTTCCATATGGCTAGCTTTTCAGAGCAGCAACTTTGTGCTTGTACAGACCAAAGCAGGTTGTGCCTGGTGTTTGCAAGACAGCCTGAGAAACCTGAAATTCTTTTATGCTTGCTTGTCCTTGACCTCTTCAAAAGCCAACCGTAAAGAAAATTAAAAAAATTACAGACTTCACCTATTATGAGAAACCTGGAGGAAAGTGCTTGTTTCAACTGAAAATTACTCCTGCAAATACATGTTATACTATAGGGAAATTGTGTTTTCCAATCACATAAACTGGAGAGCAAAGTGCTATGAGGTGCTAGGTTTTTCACAACAAAGTTGTCTGACACTGTACCACCCCTAGCATTTCACATGAAACATGGTCAGTGAATGTCTCTCTGGATGCTTCAGGTCACTGGGAGCTGCCAGTTCTGAGGGCCCTTAAATGAGTGCACAATTATTGATCCAAACATAGAATTACAAACAGCTTTTTTAATCTTATTCTAATGCTTGTTCATTATTCTAATGTTTCAGTAGCAGTGGAAATGAGGGGTTTTTCTGGGTACTGTAGCCTGTGCTAGATAATGTAGAAATTAGTGCAGTGCTTGTTAGTGGTTATTTCTTACTAGGAATGTTTGTTGAGTGAGCCTTTCTTCCGCACAGCAATAGGTGGCTGATTGGTGCTGATTTAATGATTTATAGCGTCTTATTTCCTGATGAGACTGCAGCTCACAAGAAGTGCCAGGGACGTGCCTTTTGAGCAGCTGACATGGGCTGAATATTTCATGTACTGCTGGAAAGTGTAGGCAGGCTGTGTGGTATCAAATCACATAAGATGTACATATCCACGATTTTCCTGTGTAACAAAAATCCTGTCATCTGTTGGCGTAAGAGAGACGAGATAACAGTTCTGCGACCCTGCGTAGTTCTTCAGTCTGGACAGATGAGACAAATCTAAATAATTGAGTATGAGCTCCTCAGACTTTCTTCATGTTAGTGCAGTGCCACAGCCAAAAAGCATAGACTGCTTTTGAACTGCCTGCACTCTCCTCCCGCTTGCAGCGATCATTGTGTTTTCCAGTCCCCGCTAGTGGAAAGGCCAGCAAGGTCCTGGGTTCATGCAAGGCACCATAGGTAAGGCTTCCCCACTGGCCAGCAGCAGCTTCCTGCTCTGCCTTTTCTGCCACAGATTTGGGAAGTTGCTGATTCCTCTTGGATAGAAACATAGTAGGATAACTAAAAACTATATCCACGTACATGTGGGTACACATGCTTTTACTCATACTGACATTTCCATCTAGCAACAGGACAACATCCAACATCCTTTCTCACCTCACTTCTCATTGCCTGTAGCCCATTGTTTCACTAAGACCCTAGGCTCTATCAGGCTTGAGAGGAAAGGAAAATTCCAGCATTAATACCCCTGTATTGAGTGGAAAGTTCCTAGCTGCCTCCTATTGGAAATAGAGAGCTGGCAGTCATTAAGTCTATTGTGATTACCACTGCAGAAGATTCCTTTTTAGAACTTAGTCCTGTTTTCTTTTAATTGCATCTGTTGGTAGAACTTAGAAAAAGCAACAAAACAGCAGAACATTCACCAACAGTTTCATAACAACCTACTACCAGTGCTTTTTTATTGCTATCCCTATGTAAAATGACTGCAGCTTGTATTGACTTTACCTGAGATTCATAACATCATTTTCAAATCACTATTTGATTTTGGGTGCTTTTTTTCTTTAAAGCTTTACTTGTTAATGTATTTTTCTATAATTACACCACAATCACTCCTAAGTGCTCAGTTTACATTGAACAGAGCCATTAAGGGTTGCTGCTGGTAGTTGATTGTTACACACAGTTGTGCAGACAACTTTGTATTTAGACCCAAACCAGCTTTACAGGGCAAAGATATATTTAGCTGCAGGAATTTCCAGCTGTTATTTTTGCTGATGTCCGTAGTTAATCAGGCTGGACAGCCTATAGGGTAATTGTGAGGCTGGTGTAAAGCAGCCCCGTGCTCAGCAGAGATCTCAATGTCTTTGCTGTGCATATGGTGATGAGCTTTAGTGGCTGGCTCTGAATTGTGTTCTGTCTGATGCAAAGGCTTCATGGCACACTATAAGCTATCAACAACGCACATTTCTGAGCTCTTTGTTGTTTCCTTCTCTAAACTTTTCCCTAGGTGATGAAGTGATTCTCTGTTCACAAAACCTGATTTTGATCCTACCTCTTTGGTGAAATTCATTTGAGTTCTGTGCCAAATTTGTTTAAGGAGCTACAGCTCTTTAACATGTTTATGGCTCAGGGGGGTACACTATAATTTGAGGAAAACATTAGTATGTGTAATACTACCAGTGATGAATAATTAACATACAATTATAAAATCTTTCATCAAGATTTTAAGTGGGCAAGAATCATTTCATTTTTCCCCAGACCACATTTGAAATAAAGCAGAGCAGCAGTGAAAGAGGATGTACACCCTCAAATAGTCCAGGGTAGGCACTGAAGATAACTGCCACACACAGATGAAACAACAAAGGGAATTTACTTAGACAGAAGGTATTAACAGAAATCCAGCATCCATTGATGGGGCTTTGCACAGTACCTTGCACATATCATTAAACTAATTTGGAATTTGGAAAGCAGACAGAAGACTTCATTACTGCCCTTGTTGAACGAACTACTGCATCTTTTAATAGCCTCACATAAGCAAGAACTCATTTTAATGTCCTGTTCAGAAGAAAGAACACCATCTGCAGAATTAGCAAGAAGTATCTGTGGCAAGTGGACGTTCCTCAGGAATCTCCCATTCACTACTTTTTCCAGCCCTTCCACAGCTTTTAAAAACATGGGGAATCATAATGCAGAGTGACATGAGTGCTCAAAAGCTACTGCAGGTTGAAGCTAGGAAGGGGTCTGTTTCTGTTTGGGCACTGGAGGTTTGCTGAATCAGGAAAAAAGTTGATAAGAGTGTATGAAGAAAAAACTTGAGCAGCTGCAATGGCCTTCGGAGTGCTCCGGCTCTGAGCACGAGGCTGGCAGCACAAAGGCTGTGGAGATCAACCTGGTATCATTTCTGCCCCAGTACATCAAACAGCAGAACAGGCAGTCCTCAATAGACAGGACAGGGGATTAGCTTGTCCTATCAAGGGAAGGCCAAGCCTCTTTGGCCTGATATTCAACAGTAATTACCAGCCCAAACTGCTGATAAACTAAGTAATTGAATGGAGCTGCTGACTGAGACATGCAGCTCAGTCACGAGAGCAGGAGAGCTCTGACCCTTCAGGACCACTCACTATTGCACTAAAAGCTGCTGCTTGCCATACAGTCAGGACCCCCTGCTTTAATCCAGATGGAAGCTCCTTTACTTGAGCTATTGTCTCCAATTTTTGGAGGGAAAGACTGTAAGAAATTATCTGAGCCATCAGTAACAAGGGGAAGTGGAACAGCAGTGAGTCAGGCACTGATTCCTCTTCCCACTTGTCTCCTCTGGCATGGCTGGAGGTGCTGTCTGTTGCAGGGGCACCCTGCCTCTTGTCCCAGGGTTACTAGAACAGAAGAAACCCCCAGGCCAGGGAGCCCTCAGGTAGGATTGTCTACCTCCAAGGATGGGGCAGCAAGGCAGCCATGAGCCCACCCACGCAAAACTGCTTGTGGCCGCTCTTCGCTCACTGTGGCTGCAGCAAGGCTTTTTAAGACTTTGGCGACAGCCACAATGAACCCAAAAAAGGTCCAACAGATATCAATCCTGCTGTGATTGGTTTGGGAAAGTTTTGTTCCCTTCCCGGTCTCATGACTGATTGGCAGGACACTTTTTGAAGTGGTTGATTTTGTTCCTGTTTAAAGTATCAGACCAGGCAGATTCAGTGGCACAACCAGCAAAGTCAGCCCTCACTTCCCAAGGCTCTGAAGAGGGCAGGCAGATGGGTACTAATTCCTCCCATGAGTGCTGTCTCTTCTTAACTTTGCATTGGCAACCACTTTAGAGGTCACCCATAACTTCATCCTGACATGCAATTACTCTTCTATGTTTATCTTTCTGCAAAAGTTTGTTTTCATTTTTTCATTTGTCTGTTTATAAAAAGAAAGGACAGTTTTATTCCATATTCAGTTTTCTCCAACATGGCTCTAATTAAGGCTGATGACAGTCTACCCCACATTATAGGCATGGAATATACTTTACTGACTCCTCCTAAGTAATAAATGTTTCTAGACAATAAATAATGGTTGAAATTGATCATATTTTCTTGGCAGTGGTGTAAGTTTTATTGACTTAGCTGTGGTTTCAGGTCCAAAACAGAGAAACCTGAGTTCTGTCTTCACCCTAAGAAGCCTTTTTCAAATGTGAGCATTTGTGCATTGGATGGTGACTTGCCCATATGTGACCTCACCAAAAAGAATAACTGGTAACAAGTATGCATGGAACTAAAATACTGAAGACTCTCTGAAATCCATTCTTCTGAAAAAGGTTGAATTCTTGGGCTTATAACTATAAAAAAGTTTATTCAGAATGGACTTGCTGTTCCAGTTTTGCTGACTGTTCAGAGATTTTAGAACTAAAAATCACACTGTAAAACTTACACTTTGCTAGGTTTTTTTTCTTGCATACCTAATAGAGAATGAACCTATTTTGAATTTTGCATAACTTCCTCCAGAGACACTTAAAAATTATATAAAATTATGCCATGTCTTTAGTTAATTATTTTAGTTATGGGCTGTTTAAGAAACAAAATTGCTGATTTAAGATTCACAAGTTACTGAAGTTATTAAGGTCAAAGGGGCACTTTTGGGATTAACATTATAAATTGAAAATATGACTTTGCATTTTACTTTTTTTTTAATCTGTCTGCTTTTTCCCCAGTGTTTTCACTTCTTTTACTAGATTTTTGCTTTTTGTGTGTCATGCTAAAATGAACTCTTCTGTATAAAAGACAAAAGCAAGACCCTAGTACTTTATTATGTTAAGCAAACATTTGTCCCAAGTTTTATAGAAAATATTCTACAACTCAACATAGGCATGACTTCAGCTCTGCTACAGTGTGCAGTTTTGGGCTGCACAATATAAGAATATTAAAGTATTAGCATGTGTTCAAAGGAGGGCAACTAAGATGGTGAAAGGAGTAAAGGGCATTACTTAGGAGGAGTGGCTGGGGATACTGGATTTGTTCAGCTTAGGAATGGGAGACAGGGGTGTGACCTCGTTGCTCTCTACACCTTCCTCCTGACAGGGAAGCAGAGAGGGAGGTGATGATCTCTTCTTTCTGGTGTCCTGTGATAGGACACGGGGGTGACCTTACTAAGAGATGTTCCATCCAGTTCTAGTAACCTGAAGTTACCCCCTCTGGTCTTTGTTAATTACTGTGTCACAGCTTCTTTCTTGATTTTCTGACATGGGTCAGGAACACGAGAGCTTGAAAGAAAAGAGCTGAAAAGCTGACAGCACTAAGAACTGCTGGAGTTTTTTCTCTATTAATTTCTCACTGACTTTGTGGCTGGAGGAGTCTGACTGAGACAGAGTGGTAGTTGAGAAGATAGTTTACAGTGAATGATGGCTTTTTAGAGCTTGACTGACAACAGTGTGTTGAAAGGTGTTTGACATGTTCTCATTTGATAGCAGTAATCATGTTGGCCAAGAGAAGATCCAAATACTTCTCATTGGCATTCAGCAGCCCCAAGAATTAAGGGTCCCTTTCAAATCTGATACTTCAGATTTCTAACTGTCAGACAATGTCAAAGAATTCATTCCTTTGTGTGGTTTCCAGTCTGGCTTTGCCTGGAGAAAGCACTTTGAGCTCATTTTATCTCATCTGCAAAGGAAGATGACAGCTCTTTGCTATAGAAAATTTGTGTCTGATAACTATAGTATCTCTTAATACAGTCTTTTCAGCCCAAGAGTTCCAAATACCCACTGAGAGACAAGGCAGAACTCTCCCCATTGATCTGTCACAGGTTAAGGCTGTACGTTGTGATGTTTTAATGTAGATTAAGACACAAGATGTAAATGGTGGGGGGCAAAGGCAGGGAAGGAGCTGTGTTTGTGTGGGAAGTATCCAGAATTTATTGTACACTTCATTTTTATTTTTCAAAACATGCAGTCCGTACTGTGTTTCTGGGCTGCCCAGTCCGCTCCAGAATAGAAACATGGAATGGTTATGTTGGAAAAGACCTCTAAGATCATCAAGTCCAACCATTAACCTACAGGCCAAGTCCACTGCTAAACCATGTCCCTGAGTGCTGCATCTAAATGTATTATCAGAAATAGTCCTTCACCTGTGACAATGGTAACTAGATAGACTGCTCTTAACCTCCCAACTCATTTCCTGTTTGTCAGATCAGAAGGATCCACTGAGCCCATGTAGCACAACATCACCTCACTTCTCCAAGCAGTGTCCTGCCCCTGCTATCTACAGCATGACTTCACATAAGCTGTATCCAATCTATTTCTATGCCACATTGTCACCAGCTAAAATTGGTCTTGTTCCTCCATTTTCAAGCTGAAAAGGGAGAGGAACAGATAAGCCCCAGTTTAATTTGTTCTGGCAATTATTGGAAATCTCCCACAGAGAGAGGAGCCCTTGCCTGTCGGTGCGGAATGATATACAGCCTTGCGGGCCCAGACAAAAGGAGACCCTGCTTTTCTGCAAGTCTATTCAGGCATGTATAGACATATTGGCTGAGGTACCAGCCCATCCGCATCTTAATGGGGAAAAGAGAGAGACGAGGACCTAAAAAAAAAGAAAAAGGAATAAAAACTGTGAAGCGAGGACTGACACTGTGGCATTGAAGGCTTGAAAACAAGCTGTGCACTGGTGAAGAGAGTGGGGGAAAAACTCTTGACTGGCTAGTCCAGCAGATAACTACATTGCTGCTGCCTGTGTTTCAGAAGTATCAGAATAATTCTGTTATTACAGATAAAGGTTATGCTAAGATTGATTTAGAAATGTGAATTGAAAATAAGTGTGTTTTGGAGCTGGGGTAGAAGCTAAGCTTTTTTTCTTTTCTCTTTCTCTCCCTCTCTTCCTCTCCCTCAATTTCTGAAAATCAGGATTTAACATTAATTCAACCCAAATGAAAGCGTTATGATAAAACACCTCTGAGAAGCATTTTAAAATATAATTTCCTGCAAAATGAGTGTGTAAGTTTATTAAAAAAAACCAAAGTGCTAGTCAAAAGGTGAAAGAAATATATTCCATGATTATAGAGGAAGAAAGAGGTTATTTAAGAAATAGCTGAAATGGCAGTTCTTTTTAAATTGTCATGTGAATGCCTTTAAAATGTAATGACAATGGCAGCTATTCTTTAAGGCTTTTTCCTTATACTCTGCTCCTGAGCCAAGGGGAAAAGTGTTTGTGGAGAAAATCACTTTAAATTCCAGGTAGATTTTTTTTCCCATGCCTCTGGATTAATTTTCTCAATTTATCCCTTTAACAATGCTCAATAATAATAATAATTCTTATGGCCACCTAATTTTTCTACACTGAAAACAGCTGACAGGAAGAACTGTCAAAGTTTGGTCATTGGCATCCCAGAAATTATTTCTTATTGCATTAATAACATATTGCAGAAGAAGAGCTGTAATGTAAATTTAGAAAATAGCAGACCCCCTGCTTGTTTTTAAAGAAACTGTCGAGACCTATCCAAAGCTCGCTGCACTGATTGAAAATGCTTTTGCTAGCTTTGCTGAACTTAGAGCTGATGCATTGTTTATAGGGATTATAACCTTTGCTGTTGTTGTCTGCAACAAAAAATTAATAATGTACAAAGGTAGCAAACATCAGCTTTCTTTTTGTTAATGGTAATTTCTGTGCAGGACAATTAGAGAATTTTTATGACTGACCAATGCTCTAGTTAGATAAGTTGAAAAACAAAGTTTAAAAGCAAAAACTGTGCCACCAGATACTTAGAAAGTGCATGTGTAATTGCTGGGAAATTAGTTCTTACTGCAATTAGTGGACATTGTGTTTGAGCATTAATAGCCTGGGGAAAGCATAATAAAGTTGTTCCTAACTGTTGGTAACAACACATTTCTCAGGGATTATTACTTAATTAAGAATAATTTGAAAGGGTAGTTCTTCTGAGATGAAGCATTCATTTATATGGTGTATCTAAACAATACCAGATCAAAACATGTCACCTGCTAAGATTTCTCTTGGTCCTTTGGTTTCACTTCTGAGTGCCTGCTTGCCTACATAAAATACTGTATTTGCATCTGAGCTACTTCTTCTGTGGGTCCATGTAATAAGAATTTGTCCCCCCTTGGAAGTTTGTACATTGTTTTCTCATCATACAGTGACTTCTTGGGTCTGTGCAGATTATGATTTTAATTAGAAATGCTAACATGATCAGGGAAGTACCTCTCACGCCCACTCTTTCCATGCCCTCCACACCAGAACGGGGCAACTGTTTCCCCAACACATGCATTATTCATTCCCAGCCACCTCAACATGAAACGTTTGCTATTGTTCCCACTGTCCACTCATGTAGCTTATGTTCTCCAGGCATCCTTTCCAGTGAATGGTGTCTGTATTCCTCACCTCCTGGTTTACTGGTCCCATTCACACACTGGTGCATCAGTTGAGAAAGAGGCTAGATCATCAGACAAAGAGTGTCTGATTGGTTTGTGATGATGTCTTTTCTTTTTCCTGAAAGTTGCTGCATGTTGTAGTACAAACCAGACTTGTTCTTTGGAGAGGGTTATGTTAAAAAGAGGGCAGAGCTGCTGAGCTGCCAAACCTGTTGCATATACTGCCCAGAAGAGCACAAGAGAAATGCAGTGTGTAAACTGAGCTGCAGCAGCAAATGACAGAACAGAGAAATGCAAACATAGTGAAAGGTATGTTGTGACATTACTATTTATTTTTCTCATTGGCAGAAAGTACAATTTCTCTGTTGCTTCCTGTTGTATGCAGTGGATTGCTCAAAATGAGGAAAGATTTGAAAAGCATTGTATTTTTGTGTTGGTAAGAAACAATTCATATGCTATGTTCTCTAATATGTGGACAAGCTGTCTGAGACAGTGCTTCAGAAATATTCGGTAGCTGTCTGTTGCATTCATGGGTATCCATATAAGAGGCTCAGAATAATTCCATTATTTGCTCCTTATAGTCTGTTCAAGGAGAATGGAAGTTTAGACCTAGGCATTACTGGAAAGTGACAGTGACATGGACAAATTATTCTTAAACTGGTTGCAAAACTCTTCTAATTGAAAAGATGTTTTATAAAGTAGGCATTAGGCACATACATTTCTATTTGTGCTTTCAGAAAATTCCTGTTCAAACAGCTAATCTGCATGTCTTGACTGTCTAGATGGAAGCTTATATTTGAAAGTAGATTAGACTGGCAGTTATGCAGAGCCCAGACTTCTATAGTGGATCAAGATTGATTACATTGACACAGAATTTCATTTTTATTTCGGTAGAATTTTAAAATTTCCTAGTTCACACAACATCAAAGGTGTCCTAAATAAAAATCCATGCAGTGCTCTATCTGAGGGCATATCTTATTATGTACAATATAATCAGATTGATATAGTATTGCATCAGAACAACACAAGCTGTTTTGAAATGGGCCTTGTGGGAAAACAAAATGGGGGATATATAACAATGTATGTGTTTCTTTGAAGAGAAAGAAGAGTTACAGTGAATGAAGCTCATGCTAATTAATAACGTTGGACAGACGCTATGTTTTTTCTTGAAATACTGAATGAATATTAAACTAGAAATCAAAAGTTTTATTGTCCTTGACATATTTTTTTCCAAGTAACATTGTTCACATTTTTCTAGTTTATTCAGTTTTTCTTCATAGCAAAATGACCAGGAACTACTGCTACAGAGTCCACTCTCTGGAGCTGATGTTTTGTGGGGATTATCATTAAAGAATGAACTCCTGCATTTTTTTTTAAAAAAGGCTGCAAAGACAGGTAAATGCCTGCTAAAATCCTCTGCAAGCAAAGCAGTCTGGTCCCCATGCATGGGGAAATCCTCACTTTCCTCCTCCTGTCTCTGACACTGCATGAGAAGCAGTGATTATTTCGCTGCTCTACTGGGGCCATCCCGTCCAGCTCCCCAGCCAGCTGCACTCCTCACGCAGTGGGGTGGCACTCTACCAGGGGGTCTCTGTGGCCAGAGCAAGAAGAGATTCTGCAGTCAGTGGGGCAGAGACTTTCCTCTGCCTGATTTTTGCTGTACAAACTCCGCAGAGTTTCCATCCAGGACAGGCACTACGGGGTCTTTCATCTCCATTTCAGAACGGCAGGAGAGGGTGCAAGCCAGGCACCCACCAGTTGCCCAAAGCCATTTGTAGGTACTTCTCAAGGCTGGGATCCCAGGTATGGTCCCTGCCAGCTGGAGCAGGTGGGAAGCGCAGGCAGGCAGAGTGGGTGTAGTGGACAAACCACAGCTCAACAAGTAATGCAGGAAGGACTTTGCTTCAGCCTTTTCTGGTGGTGCTTGAGACTGCCTGTGTGCAGAACTGGGGCAACTCAGTCCTCCTGGAGTGTCTGTGTCACTCCAGCAGACTGCAATGCTCTCCCTATACCAGTTTTGCAAGACATCACTTCTCTATTTAAATCCTCTAAAAATGCAGCTGTTTGCTGAGGCTTCCCAAGTCAATTACATTCACTGGTTTATTACTCTACCTTCAATATTTAACTAGAAATTATCAGCAACTGACTTAAATCAAATCTGATCATTTCTTCAGTGCATCACAAAAGGATTTAAAGGTGTCTCATAACCCCCTGCCTTAGAGCTCTCCAAGCACTTAGGGATGTGAGCTGCATGCATCTTTGGTTTGCCCTTCTTGGTATTATCAAGTGATGCATTTTCATAAACATGCCATATCTCCCAGCTAAAATGGATACTGTGCTTTCCATAGGTGTCATATTATATTGAATTATGTTCTATCACTTTATAGTATTTAATATAACATTATATTATACTATTTAATTTTACTTGAGTGAAATATTTAGAAACCCAGTCCCCTTATATTATGCAATTGGAGATCATTCTGGCACTAAAAAGTAGAACATTTCATTTAGGCTGCATTTTGGTTATTATCATGTGATTGGCAAGAAAAATATTTCTTGAAGGAAAGACATTCTAGGGGCTGGAGAAGAGCTGATAGATTTTTGACAGGTAATACTATGAATTTATATTGCACATCCATCCCCAGGAATGTCACAGTAGTATAAATAGTATCTGAATAAAATTTTAGTTTCTTGAGACATATTTTGTGCCTGCCATTATTCATTGTTGATAATGAGACAATTAATAGCCAAATGATATAATATAGGCATTTAATTCTACCATTTCAATGCCAAACCTACAGGTGTACCTACAAAGTATATAGGTAGGTGTTGTAATTCTTTTATGTCTTTTAAATCTGCATCTGCAGAGCTGTAGGTCATATCTTCATGGCTCTGCTCACCTGAATATTCTTACTGAAGTACCCTGGGAGGTGCAAATGAGCCAAGCAAGTAAGATTTACCCTGAGCAAAGTCTGTAGAAATCTAGAGACTTGGACAGAAACTTTTTTGGGGGAAAAAAAATTGGTTGGGGAGGGAAATTTGGTTCTTATGCTTATTGAAACCCTTCACATTGAAACATGGCAAGTCCAAGATCAAATGCAGTAATGTAAAGAGCATCACTGTTAGACATAGGCCAAAAGTAAGACAATCAATGCCAGCTTTAGGTGGATTTATATAAACAAAAAAGTGAGTTTAAAAGAGATGAAAAAGAACACTTGTACTCTTACAGAAAGTGTCGATCAATTTTTAAAAGGCAGAGATACCTAGGGTCTCTTTTATCTGTTATCTGCCTAATGCAAAGAAGCATTTCTTGCTGTGCCCCATGATGCTGTACAGCGAGCTAGGATGGAGTCACTGGCATTCAAACTTCATCTTATTGAAAATACGTTGTACTTAATAGGAGGGGTCAGTTAATTATTTTTCCTTGGATATATGGACTGTGAACCTATTCTCAGAGATGGGAATCAATGAGAAAAAATGAGTAGATAGTCCTTATCTTCTCATAGAGGGATTTAAAAGGCAGTGGGGAATAATGGTCTTTTACAAAGCTGCAGGGAGTTTGGCCTAGTTAGCACTTTTGTATGCTAACTTAGACTTTAATAAAGTATCAATTAGCACATGCAGAATCAGAGGCCCCTTCTGAATCAATAGAACATCGTTTGATGGTCATTTTATGAAGTAAGGGAGCTCTTCAGTGTGGTTAGGGAGATTACAGAGTAGCTTGCAACACAAAAGTCCTTATGCTGGGATCGAGGGTACAACCTCCTGCTTGACAGGATAGTCTCTTTTAAAAGAAACACCGTTTAAGCATACAAAGCTCTGGATCTGACTTACCTGCCATGAAATTACTGCTGTTTCAGAAGTGGGGACCCTCCAGAGCAAACAAAGTACAGCTGGAGTAAATGCTTTATTCCCCATTAGCCACACAGTATGGCAATCCTGAACAAACACCTTCTGATCATTCCTTTCCTGGAAAGACCCATTTCTTATGATGATCAAGAAAAGCATGAGGGCTTTTTTCTTCATCTTTTTTTCCAAATTATCATGAGAAACACTGATCATTCCAGGATTCATTTGGTATGTTCACATAAGCCTAACAATATTATCCATGCCTGATAAGGTTTCTCTTTACCACACAGTACAATCAGCTGATTTGAGTACTTACACAGTAAACACAATGGGAACATGTGGATTCAGCCTAACAGAGGAGGAGACAAAGAGGAGGAAAGACCCAAAGAAATGATAGAGTAGACTAGACATAATGAGTCCTCAGACCTTTTATTTTACATTATAAGATATGATTTTTATTTGCATTTCAGGGTTATAGAAATGTAGGACTTTTCTAAATTACTTCTGTCTTTTGTTTCTGATGCAAGATCAAAGATCACCTGAACAACTTCCAAGATTACTCTCAAGCCTTTTCTTAAAAGCTAAACAAAAAATGAGATTTCACAGTTTCTATCAGTCACCTGTTCCAATTTCCACCCATCTTATTCTTAGAGGTCTGGTGTGCTTGTAACCAAAATTCCTCTTGCTTCAAAGTAGGCTTATTTCACCTTCACCTGTCCTGGAAATTAAGATGTAGATCAGCAATCTTCTTGTTATACCTGTTAGTATGCATTATATTTTTAAAATCTGGTTTTATGCCCTCACCCAAATCTTGTTTTTCAATACTCAGAAAATATAAATTTTAAGCTTTACACCAGTCCTGTTTTTCCAGACCTCTGCTAAAGCTTCTTCCTGTTTTCCTGACAGCCGTTTGGGAGTCTGTCCATGTCTCCTTTTCAGCTGTGAGGTGCTGCCTTTTTTATGTTGAGGTTGCCAGTAAAAATGCTCCACAGACGTGACACAAGCAGCTTGCCCAGCATCCTGTGGACACAGCACAGAGTGGCATTTTCCTCCTGTGGAACGACTCATGCAATAGTGTTGGCTCCTATTCATTTTGTGGTCATCTCCTTTCCTACAATGCTGACTCATAGGCTGTTACTCACCTCTCTGTGCCTGGGCATTTGATTTTGCTCTTCCAAGGCTTGTGTTTTTCACTTGTCCTTATTGAATTTTCTGGTATTGATTTCCAAACATTCCTCGGGTTTACCAAGATCATTTTGAATTCTACCCCCGTCTTCCCAAGCGCTTACAAAATCTCCCAGCCTGATGTCCTTCTCACATTTTGTAACTGTTAGCATAACCATTCAGTGTTCTGGTCATGAAGCAAAATCCTGCAGGACCACTCGATGCTAACTCCCAGTTTAACACTGGGCTGCTGACAGTGGTTCTTCAGGTTGTTTTCCAGTCTGTCACTGTCATTTCACCTGGGTCTTACTGCCCTATGCTGCCTTTGACAATGAGTTGTGAAGTTGTCTGAAACATTTTACAAAGGTCAAGTTGTAGTGCATTTCTCTCATTTCACATAGGCTAGGCCAGTTATCTTAACCAGAGAGGAAAATCAGGCTGGTTTTGTTGTCAATTTGTTCTTCACAAATACACGTTTGCTATTCCTGAGCACCTTATTATCCTCTAGATGCTGAAAATTTGGTTATTGGTTCCAGTAACTTTCCACATATTAAAGTTATAATGAAGATTCTGTAATTCACTAATTCACTGGTTCCTCTTCCCCACTGCTCCCTTCTCCTTAAATATAGGTATAATAGCTTTTCTCTGCCAGTCCTCTAGGAACTCACTTATCTTCTGTAATCACATGAAGGTATTCACTAATTTTGTCTATTGCTTTAGCTGGTTTCTGAAGAACCTGAGGGAAAATTCATGTGTGGACTGATTAATTTTGCAAGAGATTTCAAAAATGTAGGTTATATGACTTGAGAGAAGACAGAACATAATATATAATATCCCATCAATTTTCACTGGGCACTGTACCTGGCTTTTGGCTATGATGAAGTTGATGAAATAAAAATGGATCAATCTATTTCTTCATGCTTCCCCCAAATTTAAAAGAGAAGCTGAAAAGCTTCAGAAAAAGGCTGGAGAAAAAGAGGGAGAAACTGAAGGTAGTATTTATACTGCTACATTTTTTTAAAGAGAAAAAACGATTCTTCAGTCAAAAGGAAGAAATCAAAACTCATGCTTCAGTGCATAAACTGATTACAAGGGTCAGCAAGGAATTGTTCTCACCATTTCCATCATCTCACAACAGTACAGTCTTATTTTTTATGGTTAACTAAAGATAATGTATCAAGCAGTATCACATTATTGACCTCAACATTGAGCTCTAGTGCTTATTCCCATTGTTCTTTATTTTCCACTTCTTCTTTCCCTCTCTGAAACTTCAAATACAAAATATCTAATTAATCAGACTTCTCCAACAAGGAGGAAGAAACAAATTACATCAAGGCTGGAGTTTTCAGCTTTAACTTGAAGCAAAATTTCCGTGTGTAACCATCTTTCAGGTAAATTATTTAAGTATGCATGCATGTCTTTCACATCTCATACATTTTCCCAACAATCTGTAGTTCAATATCTAAGAAAAATACCACTTCTCCTTTTCTTACACGTTCTCTCATTAGGATTTCACTTGTGTCAAACTAGAAGACCACTCCATTTCCACTTGGGATGTACCATCTTTCCAGCTTCCTGGTGTAATCCTCTTTGCTGCTATTAGTCACAGCTATTCTGATGTCAAGTTCCTTTTGTCAGAATTTCTTTCATTTCTGAACTATCTCTTTCAAAGCATGTGAAGAGGGAGTTTAACTATTTGGAAGTACCAGCTACTGGCAATTTCCAAAGACAAAAATCTCAACACTAGAGCAGAGATCTAGTTTGACAAGCCCATCCTGGTATCTCAAAAGATTTCAGTGCAGAACTTGCTGATAAAAATGCAGATCCATAAGTAAGAAAGAATAGATTTAGAAGGTATTGCTGTGTTGCTGAAGTACACACACAGATCTAAGAAAGGCTCTTCAAATTATTTGAGGGGTTACATGAAGTGGCTTCCAACAATGGGAGAAATGGGCCTTGATGACCCTGCAGCTGCTGCTTGTAGGGTTTCTCCGTGTTCATGTGGTGTGTTCAGGGTCATTAGTTCTGTACACCACTGATGTCTCCCTGCCTAAAGAGGAGGTGTGCCTAAATATTGAAGAGGCACCAAATGACCTTTTAGTGACCATCAGTAAGAGTGAATGAAAGCCATACCTTACTTTCAGGTCCATACTCAGAAGTTTTCATTGATGTGCTCTACTGATCACTGGAAAGGCTTTAAAGCAGTGGGGAGGCCCCTAGAATTTATATGCAAATAAAATTTTTCTCTAAGACTTTTAACAAACAAGTGAAGAGGAATAGAACCACAAAGCTTTGCTTATTATGGTAATGTCTTTCCCTCGTATCTTTTCCTTCATGCACAATAATTTCAGCTCCTTACAACTGCCTTGTCATAACAGCTAACATACCTCAGTTATTATTGCAGAGCTGCTTGCAAGATGATCCCTTAGTAAAAGAGATTGTATAACTGCCCATACTTTCCTCAGTGGAGACATTAACCTGGTTCTCACTTCTCGAATAAACCTGCTTGTCCCCAGGGAGCAGAGAGAAATGCTGGGCAAACAGTTGGACTCAATGATCTTAGAGGTCTTTTCCAACATTAATGATTCTATGATTCTATGAAATACAGTAATCCTTGGGATCTCTCCTTTCACAATGCTAAGAGAATATCAGTGCAATTATATCACTGCATAAGCTCATTTCTTTGGGAAATCAGACTCAAAACAACTGCAGAAGATTCTCCCCTCTGAAGGACAGCAACCAGATGGTTCACAGCAGATAATGGAAGGATGGGAATTTTGGCCAAGAATACCTCGGCTCTTACAAAAGCTGCTATTACATCACCATTACAAATTGAGTACTAAAACAGATGGAGCACAGGGTTTTGGATTCTTCTCTGAACAATTCACCTGTAACAAACTGACAAGCAAAGGGTTTGCCAGCAAGACAAAAGATCTTTTATATTCTAGTAAATGCTTGTTCTGCTTAGACATTTAGCAATCCAGACAGAGGAACTGCTTCATCTAGGATACTCATCTTATGAAATGGGAGGCACTGGGAAAGCTGGAAGCATGTCCCAGCAGTGGATTATGAAGAAGATGGAAAATAGATAATACATACTTCTTTGTGAGGGGTAGGTGTTGTTAGAGTGTGTCACATTTATAGAAGACAATTAGATAACACATTACACACACTCTCTGTGGAAACTGCAACAGTTGAGTTTGAAGACCAAAACCTAGAGGCTGGCATGCAAAGCATGTGAGGTTGTTTTTCAGGCTTTATGAACCTTTTGCTTGCTGTCTTAGAACTGGGACAAATTAGGTCAGCACATATTTATTGCTTCTTACTTTATTCTTTCAGCTTGAAAGTGTCCTGTGAAGGCCAAGCACTCATATTCTGTATTTCTAGAAACACTTTGAAGCTAGGTGATAAAAACAAGGCAGACTCTAGTATTTCAGACAGAGGAGGAGACTGTAAGACTTCTGTTTCTTTTGCTGGTTTGGTTTCATATGCTGTTGCTTGGAGATGACTTGAAAATGTTCATCCTGTTGGTTAGTAGTGTATGTCCTCATGCTCAGACAAGGCAATCAATGAGATCAGGGGAGGTACAGGTTGTACTGCTGAGCAATGTCAGAGTCACGAAATGGGAATTAGAGGAAAGATTTTCACCTTTAGAGCACCTACAGCTATTTTCTAAGTAAATTTAAAGAATATCCTTTCCCTATGAAAAGACACAATTAAAAAAAAGCCAACAACAAAAACCACAAACAGACAAAACCAAAACAACAACAGAAAAGCCCACTATCCACTAAATGCCAGTGGGTGCATGCAGTAATTATGAGAAATGGCAGAATATTGATTTCTGGTTAGAAAAAGAAATTACCTGCTCACTTCTTCGTCTTCAACAGCTGCTTTTGGAAATGGGTTGGGGTCCATTTCTAATATGACAAAATGCTGTATGAAATGCCAAATTAACAAGGAACACAGTCACAATGAAACTAGGAAGTTGTCTTCACCAGCAACAGCACAAAGGCCCTTGCCAATCATTGGTTTTGATCTTCATGCATGGGAAGAAATATTACCTCTACTTGGTGCAGGCAGACAGCTGCTTCTCATATCTGTCACCAGATAGGAGATAAAACCTTCTCTGTCTTTGACATTTCAGGTTATCAGAGAGCCTTATCAACTATCCAGTAGCTGTGGGATAATAAAGAGATCATTTTTCACTGCTACATGGAAAGATGTCATATTGTGGGGACTAGCAGACACAAAATGCAATGTTTTGTAGCTGATGAACATGATCTGGTACCGTAGCCACCATGCAGCACAGACAGGGACACCTCAGGTTCAAAATACATTCCAGGTGTGCAACAGGAACAGATTTTATCCCACAGCAGGGGAATGGCAGATGCCTGAATTGCTCAGGGGCCTTGAGACAAGTCTGAGCAAAGACTCTTGGTACAGCTGCAAAGAAAGGTCACACTTTGGAGAGAGGAAGGGCTTTATGGTTTGTTTTTTAGTTTTTTGGGGTTTTTTTAATCATCACATGTGCTACTTTATATGAACATCAATTCACAATTTAGAGTTATTTGTACAGGCTTTTTGACAGCATAGCAAAAGTAGTCAGGATGTGAGAATTAAAAGAAATTTTTGCTTAATAATGAAAGCATAATTAGTATGATTTTCATAGGTTTTGTGTATCTTTGCACATCCTTGATGAAAGAGGGGTTGTTTTATCTGAAATTTATTTAAATTTTGCAGTATATTTCAATGCTACACTTAGTTCCTGTTGAAGTTGACTTCAGCAGAGTTAGTTAGACATGCATGGAGCTTTAGAAACCGTCCTGTACCGTCCTGTACCTCTGTACTGCTCTTTACAGTAATTTTTACAATGCCTCACACTGAGTAAAAGATGGGGATCAGATCTTTCCCTGATGCAAGTTATCAGCATAATTCTATTTGGAAATGTTTACTCTGTGATTGTGTGTGTCTTTTATTCTTTTTGATCTTTTTATGCATCTATAACCATAGGGCTGGGATTTATACGATGGGACTCCCTCTGTCATTCTGTGGGATTTTTCACTCTGCAGACACTCCAAAGCTTTGAAGGACTTCAGATCTTGAGCAAAATGAGTTCACTGATGTGTCCCAGGAGAGATTGTTGACTAGTCTGTAGATATAATTTTATGACAATGGATTGTATTTGGAGTTAATGTTTATGCACCATATGGTACATTGTCAAGTTTCATTGTATTTATGAAGATCTTAATAAAGTGAAATAAAAATAAAAATACATGTTTAGGCCCAGTCTGTTTTCAAGAAAAGTAACTAGTGCCTCTAGATTTTTCCTTTTAACTTAAACTTGCCCAGAAAGTATAACAACAGGTAATAGTAATAGTAGGACTGTCCTGGGCCAGAGATAAAACATAGGAAGTTCTGGAAGTAGTACAGAAATAATTAGGACTATAATTATGCAGCCTGTTTAGAGATAACTAACTTAGGTACTGCAAGCATTAGGGTTTCTAAAATCATAGAGTCACAGAATCACAGAATGGGTCAGGCCAGAAGGGACCACAGTGGTCATCTGGTCCAATCTCCCTGCTCCAGCAGAGTCATCCCAGAGCACATGGCACAAGATTGCAGCCAGACAGTTTTTTCATATCTCCTGTGAGGGAGACTCCACAACTTCTCTGGGAAATCTGTTCCAGTGCTCAGTCATCTGCACAGTAAAGAAGTTCCTCCTCGTGTTCAAGTGGAACTTCCCGTGCATTAGTTTTTGCCCATTGCCTCCTGTCCTGTTGCACTGCATCACTGAGCAGAACCTGGATCCATTCTCTTGACACTCTCCCTTCAGATACTTATAGACATTGATGAGGTCCCCTCTCAGTCCTTCTTGAGACTGAGCAGGCCCAGCTCCCTCAGCCTCTCCTTGTAAGAGAGATGCTCCAGTCCACTGATCATCGTGATTGCCCACCGCTGGATCTGCTCCAGGAGCTCTATGTCTCTCTTGTACTCAGAAGCCCAGAACTGGAAACAGCACTCCAAGACATAACCTCATTAGGGCTGAAAATGAGACAAGTAGGGCATTAATTTCTTAAGAAATGTTAGTTCCTGGATCAGCAGAGCCTCCATCCCTGGCGGGTGGTTTTAACACCCACTGTGGTGGTGGTGTCTGGTGCAGAATACAGCCTACAGCTGCTTACTGACTGGTGCGCCTGTGGGCTTATTGCAAAGGTGTCTTATGTCAAAGCAGCAAGCAAATGAGGGTACAGAAGCCCTAAGAACTAATCTGTGAAAACAAAAAAGAATAATCCATTTCATGGTGGGTAAAAAACTGCACAGTACTCCCACCTCCACCTTGGTTTAAAATATCAAAATCGAGAAATTCAAGAAACAAAGTAAATAGCTCATTTGGAGAATTCTTTTTAGTCAAATTTAATTTCTTCTTACTGTGGTCATTACCAATTTGGTTAGTTTCTTTTGCAAAATACTGGGGGGAAGATCTTTAAACGTGTCATTAAACTCAGAAATCATTTTCCTTAGCATATTCCTAGAGCAGTGTATGTGCTGCTAAGAAACATGGCATATTTGAAACATTTACTTAAGAAGTATCACATGAATTTGTGTACTCATGTACAGAGAAAATGGCAGGGGGAGTTTAATACTGGTTGCCTCTCTTCCCCACTTTCTCAGTGTAATGCTCCAAATGAATTGCCTCCACTCAAGCCATGTGCCTGCATGGGTTCCACTAAGGTCTGTAGCATTCTACAGGAGTGCTGAGTCCACACAGCAAAATCCATTGCAAGGACCAGGCATAAAAGATATAAGCATGTAATTAATTTTATGAATGCAAATAGTCCACAGACTTTCTGGGAGACCACTTGCTCATTGTGATGACTACAGTAAGCTTGTCAGTAAAGCTTTTCAAGTCTGAGCTTTTTGACTACAAAATCATTGGCATTTATGTAAATATGTATTGAGCACAATACATTTCAATCCCAGTAGAACTCTCTGGGTGCCCATATGGTCACCCAAACTATTAATGTCTTTATCCTTTTGTTGGAAGTGTTGTTCTCTTCAGAATTAATAAGATAAATGGGTCACTTGCAAGAAATGCCAGAAGTTGGTTCTGGCAGTTATTTAGTTTTTCTTTTCATCTTTGCCCAGAATTAGCTATTCAATTAACTTAATTATGGAACAAATATGTGCTGGGGAGGGAAGGAATGTCTGTAGAATTGGAGCATGAAGAGTAATTCACACTTGGAATATGCCTACTTTAATTTGCAATACGGGCTAAAAGAGAAATTAACATTTTCATTGGTGAACTCTTTTTTGTGTAGAACAATAAGGTAGTCCTTTGTACCATGTATAGACCACAAGTAGCACAAAGATCAATCAGATCTTCATGGGTCTTTACGAAGCCAAAAGTTGTATTTGTAACTGCTGACTGACAAGAAAAAGGATTTTCAACAATGTTTGCAAGGCAAGAACAGAGAAGGTAACCTAAACAACCAAGATGATAATCAAATATTCATCACAAAAGCTGGGGCAAGAAAGGCATTCACAGTGGGTCAGGGATATAAACTGCACAGATACACCTAAATGTTTTACCATGGAGTAGACAACTGTGAGAAACAAAATGAAACATTTGAGTTATTCTTGAAAAATAAAGCACCCTCTGCAGAAATCTCACAGATTTTGGTCATGTAGTTTTTCCAGGCTTAGTAATTTTTGTGTCTCAGAAAGGAAAACAAGATTTCCCTCTCTTTACTGCCTTCAAATTCTATGCACACCCCCATGCTGAGTCATGAAATGTGTTTCTGTAATATATTTCACATGGCAAGCAGAGGCTCATCAATTCCATCTTTGCAGATTTCCTTAAGAATGCATTTTGAAGGGCTCCAACAAACAATTTGCATTAAGGGAACATTAAAAGTTCAGTTCTGCCTCACTCAGTAATGCCAAGTAACCCTTCCTGTATGATGGGTCCCCCTGATTCCCTGCAAGGAACAGAATCTGCTTCCAAGCCTGAGCCATCCATCTGTGGCAAAAACCACTGTGGACCATCTAAGTCTAGAGACCTCACCAAGCTAATACACCCCAAGCACCTGGCTCTTATCCTAACCAAGTGTTGTGTCTACAGCTGAAGTGACCCTGTACTCATCATCACACTCATCTGGTGAAGAAGCCATCTGCGTGAGTCCTCTGAGAGACTCAGTCACCCATGGCCTTAACTGCAGCTCATCCATCACTTGTGCTACCACACAGTTCAAACCCTAAATGTATGTGAGTGCCTTTTTACGCTGCTGAGAAATGCATTCCTTGGCCTGCAGGCCTTGCAGATGCAGAAGCTAAGAGCACACCCCTGGGGTTGGTGACACTGCGGGAAATGGGACCCAGGCAGATCAGGAGCACCTCAGCCCAGGAGTTAACAGAGGCCTTTTCCATCCCTTTAACACCAGCTGAGGACCTGAGACAGAAAAGAATGTAATTCTCCTTCAGTCTCTGAGAAGAACCACTGTGGACTAAACATTGTTTTATTAACGGCATCAATTTGCCCTTAGGCGAGGAGCAAAATGCAATGAGTTTGAGCCTGCTTGCTCATAGTTTTGGAAAGGCATGAGAAACCAGAAACTCTGCTACTAACAAAGAAAAAAAAAAAAACCTGTTCCACTTCAATACTACTGCTTTCTTCCATTTCCACAAAAATATATGACCATGTCACCATGGGCTGGCAGTAAATGGGGAAATTACTGGTACTCAAGGAAGGAACATCCTTTTACGAGACTTTACATTACTTAATGGCAAGTTACCTGACAGTTGCCATACCCCAGAATAAGACTGCATTGGGAATAAGAAATGTTCTTCGGGATATTGCTGCCAGGGACCACTGAGTTGTACATTGTTTTCAAGAAAGCTTCCTCATGGAACTGCACATTCAGATGTCAAAAGCTGTTCTCACAGAGAGCCTGAAGCATTTATATCACTCCTCTTGACCTTTTTTTCAACTGCTTTTACTTACCTTGCTTCTTGCTGATTTAATGCACATGTGGATGAAAAGCATCCTGATGGTCTGATTTCTTTTACTATTGCCTCATTTACAGGTATACTGATAACTCTGCAAGTTCATTTAACAATGTCTTGATACCATGCCTAAGCACTGTTGATCCTTGATGGTTGAACTTAATTGTAGGAGACACCTGGCACCATTAGTTTTGAATCTGTGGTTTGAGAATTCACCTACAAACACAATTCTGATTGCCACTGGAATTTGTCCATTGTGTTGTATCACCTCTTTGCCACATAAACAAAAATGCAACTGATCTGTGCAGTAAGTGGAGTTTCTTAAAGCAAAAACTCCAGGTAGGACCTTAGCTGCTGGATCATAGCCTGCCCCCAGTTACTCCTCCCATTGCAGGGTGTATTCCCTCAAATTATATTGGGGGGTGGTGGGAAGCTCTTCTCCACATTTACTCACCAGCAAAACATGGGGTGTAAATAATGTCCCCCTGACTTTGCTGAGAATAACTTGTTGTTTAGAACATGCCAAGAACATGGTGGGTGTACTTATGAGCAGAGGGCTTCAGCCTCCTTTCCCCAGCACTGAGGTGTATTGGAGGTTTGGAGCAAAGGCGTCACAGGACAAAGAGAGGCAAGCCCTGCACACATAGTTCTTGGATTCCTGTGGCTGTGGGCATCCAGCAGGGACTGTGAGCCACATCCCTGCCTCTCACAAACAGCTGCCAACTTCTTCATGAAGTGACAGACACACAGAGATTACTGTGGTCCTTCTGGGCTTGTACTGCTTAGGTAAATCCCCACTCTTTAGCTTTGCAGACAATAAACCCTAACATATTATGTAGCCAGTGTCTAAACAACCAGCAGTTCTGGACATTGCTCTGCTTAGAAGGATTTTACCATGTTTTGTGCCTATAGTTTTGACTTTCTTTGTCATATCAATTAAGGCTTAGGTTATAAACTTTTTCAAGGTAAAGGACCCATTAGTTTGCTATACTTCACAACTGTATAGGCTAGCAGCACAGTGTGGTCAGACTTCTGGGCTTTGTACTTGGAAACATTTTGTGTAGAAATTAGTCTTAGATGGTCATTTGTCTCTACTCCCCCTGTGGACATTACTTCCAGATTTACATTGCCGTTTTCAGATTTCGGATTATTTTTTTAATTTCTGTTTCAGTAGATTTCTAAGTGTACCCAGTTCTCCAGTTGTAACAGCCTTTATGCCAGGGAATTCACAACCACACTCTTCTTCTCTGTTAAAAACTTTGCATTGTCTCAGTCTTTAAAGTCATGCAACTGTCTAAAATATTTTTATTATTTTGAAATCTTTCAAGGATTTCAGTTGGAAATATTTGACAGACATCTCCTGGTACATGTATTTCCACAGGATAAAACAATTAACTAAGCCTAAACACCTACATGTAGAACAGCAGTAAAAGGAAGTGTGAACTACTGGCTTAAGACTCAGAGCTCCACGTGCCTTTCCTAATTAGTCTGTTTGTCATGAAAAAAGAAGTGTTCTTTAAAGGAACAGCAAAAATACTGGACCAGCAGAGGATGTATGGAGTGTTTTAACAGAGTAACTTGTGCGCAGCACTAGATCGTTAAGTTTAGCAAAATGGTGAAGGAAAGGTTTGCTATAATACATAGCCTGGAGTGAGGTCACCAACTAAACTGACTTCATGACAAGATCCTAGAGTGATGAGAAAGTGTCCTCTGATAGAGGTCACTATTCCTTTGCCTAAACAGGTCTTTAAGGACTGTGAAAGAAAAAAATGTGTTGGCATGACTTGCTTAGACATACAATATGTGGCCATCAGCACTGTGAAACATTTTGTGGGTTATAAAATTATTAACTGACCATTCAAATTTTAGAAATGTTGCATATGTAGCAGCAATCAGTTCCTCAGAGAGGAGGCAACAGAGTGTGAAACCTGAATTCAAGCAACAGAGAGCCTGAGAGAATAATTAAAGCCAGAAATAACTTGGAGCTTCCAGAAATTATGTTCAAGGTTTGCAATATAGCAATAATATCTGTATTTATGTAGACATGTGTGCATGGACGTGTGTGTAATGACAATGGCATGGTTTCCAAACAGAAAGATGGTTGCCAAATATTGTTCTCCAGCTATCATAATTTTCCAGAGTGAACTATTTTTAAATATTCTCTAAGGACTTCTGGTCATAAATATTTCTAAAAAGTACGCACTTAACTCATGCCAATCAATATCATAAAGCAACCCTACAGCTAAATTAGCAAAGTCAAGAACTCATACTTATTGACTAAACCCTGATACGACTTGTACCTAAGGCTCCAGGTCTTCAGCTTATATGGCAATAGTATTTCTGTTTTCAAAAGTTGTGCATCCTGATCTTACATTTTTATATAGAGGATTAAATACTTCATAGTATATTTGCCTATTGAGAAAACTTGTTTGCCTTGAGGAAAAAAGCATCCTCTTATAAATTTCCTTTAACTTTACAGGATACTGCATTTCTGAGAACCAGGATTTCTCCTGGACATTTCAAAGGACTACACAGAGGACCTACTCTGTTCACAAGGGACCCAAGTTACTGTGTTTGGATTTTAAGTCAGTCCTAGTATACGGATGTGGACTTCAGGTAGAATGAGCAATGCAAAGAACTTGTTTGGACTTGGTGTCTCCTTGTATTTTTGGGGACTGATGGACCTTACAACAACCGTGCTGTCCGGAAGTGCCAGGCCCCTCACTGAAGGGCAAGAAGACAACCTGTCAGACAAGCTGCATCAGCGTATGAAGAGGAGCTGGGTGTGGAACCAGTTTTTTGTTCTGGAGGAATACACAGGCACTGACCCTCTCTACGTTGGGAAGGTAAGATCCACAGTGGGAGGATGTCTGTAAGAGTGCATCCATCTGTGTATCTGCAGATCGTGGTGAAACGAGATGTTTCCTCAAGTGCCTTTTTGCCTTCTTTCCGGCAGTGACTTCTTCCGCATTAATTTCACTTCTGCTCCCAAGAGCTTTTGCCCCATGTCACCTTTGTTTGGAAAGAATTTCTGTTTCAAGGGGCTGTCAATATATTTGCCTATTTCAAAGAGATCTGCTGCATCAATCATCATCTGCAATTTGAGGTAGTGTTAGAAAATCTGCAGCAATTTTTCCAGAGACTCCTACAATGTCAAGGCAAAGCAAGGTTATATTGACATATAAGGATTAGGAAAGAAAGGAAGAGTTTGTGATCATGCTTCTGTCCATGATCAAGTCAGCTAGAAGCTGCAATTCAAAATCAAATTAAATAGCCAGTTTCCCTTGAAAACTGACATTTTAGTTTTTGTTTTCTGTAAATCTTCAGGGTCAGAGTATCTTCTGGCTTACCACATCTTGACTGCAGGTTAATTTTGTGGACTACAAAGAATTTGCTCCAGATCTAGAAGGGTAGATGGACACATCATTAAATCCAGCTATGAAGGGTCCTATTTTTGGATCCCTTATGCCCCAAGAACCTAGCCATCAATACAGATATGTGTAAAATATATTCCTGAGCTCATTCTATACATATACTTGGTAATATTTTGCATTTACTTTTCTGTGTCTCCTTGAGGAAGAAGCTGATGGAAATCAGACCAGTGAAGTCTGCTGTCACAATCTGTCTCACTATAACCATCCTCCTTTTTTGTTTTTAAAGACGCTGAATCGCTGACGCCGTATTGACCCTGTTATTCAAAGTTTTATGGTCAGCATCAAGTTTGCTTCTATTCTACATCAAGGTGACAAATCTGGACAAAAATGTGGAGAGAGTTAATGTGCTTAAGTGTTTGAACAATACAATCAAGATTTACATGCCTAGAATATCAGATGCAGCTATGACAAGTGGAGACTACACATAGGTATATATGAAAAATAACTTAGAAAGGATGTCAGAAAATAATTCCTTCACATTTCATTCCTTATTTTTTATGAGATATAGGCTCCATTTTTCCTTCCAATCCATCTGCAGGAAAAAAAAATATTACATATCCAGAGGCCCAGTTTGGACTCATATTTATCATTCTACAGCCCCGTAGAGCTAAACTGTGCTCTCAGTCACACAAATATAAATCAAAATGGATCTGCGGGCTTCAGAAGACCTCCTCCTGATTTATCCCTGCATGACTGACAGCAAGATGTGCTCTCCTTCCTCCCACAGCAATGGCATTACTAGTGATTGCCTCCAGATGAGACCTCATTAGTCTTCATTGATCTGTGCACCTAGCTTTTCAGGTCTTGAGATCTCTATTGATTAAAGAAATTAATATTTGTTTTCAGGCAATTCCCAGCTTCGCAACAAGGGCCAGACTTATTATTCCACATTCTCAGTTACATCTGAAATTACTTCAGGCTTCCACTTGCAAGCCGAATCTTAGGTAAAACACGTATGGGGAGAAACCAGCTCATCTCTTAGACCTGGTGTTGGCATTGGGAGCACGCACATTTGGCACAGTCAGCAGCACTCCTGAGCTTGCCACCGCTCAGCTTTGCCCAAGGGAAGGACACCAGGACACCAAGACGGCTCCTCATGGCCTGTGCCCGCCACTCTGAAGCCCAAGCTGCCATCAGGGAGCTTCTCCAAGGCTGCCTGGGCGCTGCCTGTGCTCGCATCCGGATGCACAAGGGCTAATTAGCGCCCACGGCTAGCAGGGCCAATTAGTCCCACGCACTGCTGAGCTGACACGGCTGGATCTCTCGCAAGGCCTCCTAACTCGGCACCGCTCCGTGTAGTCCCGGCACCAGGGAGTTCTGCTGCCGAAAGGGGCCTCTGGGGCTCACACGTTCCATGGCCTCCCACCCCCGATCGGGCGCGGAGCAGCCAGCCGAGCGGTGGGATGGGGCTGTGGGGCTCTGTGAGGCAGAGGCTTCCCCTCGCCTCACCCAGCCAGAGGCACAGGCACTCCGAAGAGGCAGCAGCCTCCCACAGTTCATCACCCGCCTGCATTTGTGCTGCCTGAGTCTTAGGGATCCTTAGGAAAGGGGTCGGCAGGGAATAGACTGTGGGGTGAATTAATTGTTCTGGCAGGCCAGAAATTTCTCAGCCCGAGTCACCGCAGGCTGACTCAAAAATAGCTCTGAGTGGGGCTTGCACTGAGTGGGGCAGGGGTGCAACAGGGCTTTCAGTCTGCTGCTGGCTGCTCACACCAGCTCTTCAAAACAGCCCTGGGTCCCATACCAGGCCAGGCAGGGCCTCTTCCAACTGATACCACCCACAACATCCTGAAACATCCTCATAGCCAGGCCTTGCTTTTACCCATCTGCTCTCTCCAAGCCCCTGTCAGAAGGAGAAAGAAAGCACAGCACAGAGCCGGTTGTACAGCTGGTTCTGGCTGGATCTGTATGACTGGAGCAACCAAAAAAGTACCTTGACTTGAACCACAGGTCCAGGCTTGCCTAATATGATTTCCAAGGCTGCTGTGATTCTGTGAACTTCCCTAGGCAACTGTTAAGGCAAGGTGCAAAATATGTTCTGGACAAAGAAATGAAAGAAACTTCCTGATGTGAAGTCAGTACAATTTTTGCTTTTCTCCAGTGCTCATGATAGTGATTTAAAGTACTTCAGCTTCAGAGGGTTCCTGGTCCTGTCACAGATAAATACAAGGCTTCAGTTTTCCTAGAGGTGGCCATTATTGGCTAATAGGATGAACCAGGAAAACCAAAGCCCCTTCATTTGCTACAGCAGGTATTTTCCACATTCAATGAGCAGCCTACACTGTGTCAGTAATTGAACTGGGGACACACTTCACCATTTTGCCATGTTGGAGACTCCCTAACCCTGTTTCAAAGAAGCATTTGAATCACAGCAGCTGAATAAATGAATAAAATGCAACCTCTCTGCAGACTATCAATGTACATCAACCACACTCACTCATGCATCCTAACAAAAATCCCCTGCAGGTGCTACCTCTCTGGAAGCAGAGGAGGGAGAAGCACATCAAGGATGGAGTCACAGACTGCTTAGCAGAGCTGTGTGGGTTCTCCCCTGAGCTGCTCACTGCAGTGCTACTCTCTTCCACATGCCCTTTGCCAGGAAATGTGTCACTCCAATGCAGATGTAACATCCTTACTTTTTTTGTACTATTCTTATCAAAAGAAGCAACGCAGGTTGACACAGTTAAAAATTTCTCAGGAGTTATCAGCTTTATTCCTCCAGTAACCCATTCCTTAATATGGAGGAGAAAGTAAAAATTAATTCCTCCTACTCTGTATCAACCACGTGGCAGCACAATTTATTGCACCACCCATAAAACAGAGCCAACTTAAAACTAGATCACCTTTCCGACACAGTGACTTTTACACTCCAAACTACAGCATCCTGATATTAGGTTTGATGTGAACTTCAGTCCCTTCAGACACCAAATTCTTTCAGATTTATTGCAGTCTGGCAGTGTTATGTCTTTTTGTCTTTTACACTCCTTTTTGCTTTGTCTTGAAAGAGCAGGTTATACAAGAAGCTGCAGAAGTGCTGCTAGCATTTCTTACTGCCCAGCCTTGGTTGAGACCCAATGTTTCTAACAAATCACAGTTAGACAGAGATCCTTTTGTACTCCCAAATTCTTAATAGCATGCAATGTTCATTCCTTGTTTGCTCCGTTCACAACTGCATTTATTCCAAATAGGGCTTTGGACAGAAGGTGTAATTTAACCCATGAGTTTGATTCATTATTTGCTTCTAAGTATTCTGAAAATTCCTGAACACCTACTGCTATTTCAAAAAATGCTTCATTTTTTCTTTCTCTTTTCCTCCTTCTTTTTCTCCTTCTTTTTCCTTTTCTTTTCCTGTTCCTGTTTCCTCTTTCCTTTCCCATTTTCTTTTTTCCTTGTTTTTCATTTCTTTTTCATTTTTCTCTTTCTTTTCTGTTTCATTTTTGCCTTTTGACCTTGAATTTGACTTTGCCTTCCTCTTTCTCTTTTTTTTTTCTTTTCCTTATTTAATGATGACTTGTTGGTGTTCCAAAACACATTTTCTTCCAACAGGCCCAGCTCTAATTCCCCAATCAGGTCTAACATCTGTATCTGTCTCAGAAGCTGCATTCTTTCACTGGTGCACTAATGCACTAAAACAAATGCCCAAGATGTAGCTTAGTGGTTCTGAATCAATTTGAAAAGCTATAATAGTGTCCTCCTTCTGGAAGTATCCTGTTTACTAGCTCCTACAGTGATAATCTCTGAGTTATGGGTGTTTAGGGTAAGTAATGACAACCACTGTCTTTTTTTAAATTAATCACAAGATGGTGTTTCCTGAAGATACACCAGTTTGCAGTCCTGGTGCCTGCATGTGAATTAATACACATGGCAGCCATCTAAATTTAACTGTTTACCACTGCCTAATTTTTCTGAGCTTGTTCTTCCACCATTCAGTTAATACATTGCCTGAGAGCTGCCAGCTTTTCTCCAGAATATCGATGTTTCTCAGATGCAGTAGTCACTGCAGGGATGGAGGCAGAGGAGGAGGAAGTGAAATACCAGTGGCCTGACACAGCCATTTTCACAACCTGCACCTTCAGCTCCTGCAGCCACACTGCAGTTCTGCTGCCCTTAACGCTCACTGTCCCAGCAGCCACTTGGGGTCCATGGGCCACCTCCACACAGACCTGTCTGCAGGCTGGGATATGCCATGGAAAACCACGGGATCCCGCCTCAGCTGAAAGCACTCTTGCCCTGAAAATCAGGAGTGAGTCCAAGTTTTGCATAGGTTGCATGATCTGCCTGAGAGGCAAGTAAGGGAGACACCCTTCAGGGAATGAGTTTCTCCTGACCAGACCCTTCACTGGGGGGAAAGGTCTTTCCGCTCCCCAGTCAATAAGATTGTGTGCCCTAAAACAGCTGAGGAGCTGCTTCACTGGCACTAGAAATGCTCAGGTCAGACAAGTCATTTTGCCCACATTCCTATTAAACTTTCTCCTATGTAATAAGTTATTGGATGTGTTCTTTATGTTTTTAAACAGCTCAGAGATGAGATTTCTTCTTTCTTTCTTGAGAGAATACTCTGTAATCAATTGTACAAAGTTTGACTTCTGCTTTTCGACACAAATTATCCATTTCTGTTCAGATTCTTTCTTCAAATACTGTGTTCATATATTCAGTTTATTATTCTAAGATTTTTCTCTCCAGTACAAATATTTACCTATGTTTGGCCCCATCCTCCAAGATTACTCCCATCTGTCCTTTAAGCTCATCAAAACATTAAACACACACCTAATTCTGACCATATTTCTGAGATTATTTGCCCATATATGCATTTTAAAATGTGCTTAATTGAATCCGGCCCACTTTCACTGCTTTTTTAAAATTTTTATTTATCCTTTCTTCATCACCCACAATGATAATCACACTGGAAAACAGTATTCTAATCTGAACCATTTTGATTTTTGCACCTCAAGTCTATTGCCTTCCTGTCTTTTGGTAATGATTACTGCCACTGGGCATTGATCTTTATGCTCTGCTCCTCAAAAGCATGGAAGAATGAGCATACCATTGTGGATTTTCATAGTGTGAGTGAAATTAACCAATTTGATTGCTTTTGATAGTCATTCCAGTATTTCATGGGAACCAGGTGTTCAACAGAATGTAGTCCCCAGAATGATTTGTTTCCCTGTTTTAGATTATAATTAGTACTGCGTTTACTCTTGCTCTTTTCTGTTGCATTCACAGTTATCTGTGGCTGCTCAGAACTAATTAGCAGTCATGCAATAAATCCGTTTGCTAATTTCCTAGAAAATCTGGGATGGTTTCTCATTTCTATAGCCTGACGTGGGCATAAGCAACTGTTTCTTGCTGCTTAGCTCACGTACAGTTTGACAATATTCCTTCCTGAAGATGTTAGGATCCAGATTAATTTTATTACTAAAATTTAATGGAAAAAGATTAAAATATTTCTGAATCATAACACTTACTGGATAGCTCTCCCATTCTGCTTTCCCCTTGATCCCAAACAGATTTGCCTTATTTGCCCCAACATTATGCTACCCCTGTAGTATTTGACTCCTCTTAAGCCATGTGAGCAATCACAGTCTGCAGCTTTGCTGACCTCACTTTATCCCAAATCTTCTCAGTGGCCATTGTAACAAGGCAAAAGATAATTATTGTCTTGAGTGAGATTCCAAAAAGGCACAGAGCCTGTTCCTGTTTGGGTGCCTCTGCCTTTTCTTTTGGCACAGCTGTGGATGCTGTGAAACAGGAAGACAGGAGAGGGTTTTTAATTGCAACTATGCATTGCAGACTTTACTATTTGCCTCTTTCAGCAAAGCGAGTTCATTAGAACCAGCTTGTGAGTCCCAACAGTGAGACCAGAATGCTGGGGATGATCACGTGCTTTGTGTTTCTTAGCAGCTGCTTACCCAGCTCATGGTCTAATTGAGTCCTGTTCCTTTCCACAGCTCCACTCTGACATGGACAGGGGAGATGGTTCAATCAAATACATCCTCTCAGGAGAGGGAGCTGGCATTGTGTTCACAATTGATGATACGACAGGGGACATTCATGCCATTCAGCGGCTGGACCGGGAAGAAAGGTCACAGTACACCCTCAGAGCGCAGGCTCTGGACAGGAGAACGGGCAGGCCGATGGAACCAGAGTCAGAGTTTATCATCAAAATCCAAGATATCAATGACAATGAACCCAAGTTCCTGGATGGACCTTACGTAGCCTCTGTTCCAGAAATGTCACCTGTGGGTAAGACAGATTTTGTGGAGTCTCTTTCCCTTATAAGCAAATTGGAGATGGTCGCCAAAACACAAATTCCCTGACTCCTTGATCTCAGCTTCTGCCCCTTGCGCAGGAGCTGCAGGACAGAGGAGCTTATCCTGGGGTGCCTGCTTGCTGTAGAAAAGAGACAACAGGCTTTACATCAGCATCAGCTCCTCTGAAAGAAAACATGCCAAGGGACGCCTGAGAGATTAAAAAGGTGTGATTCAAACATGCCGTGTTTAGACAATTTGTAGTAACATCGTGCCCCTTCTCCTCTGACATCAGATGGTAGAAATAATAAAGCCCATTAGACAGCCATTACCACCCCAAAAATAACACAGTCTTAGCAACCTAATCAAGTTCATACTGAGAGCTCAACTGCTGTCCAGGAGCCCTTGAAAACATGGAGAGATGAAAACAATCATTAGCTCCTTCTAATTCATGTAAGCTTGCACTAAACAAAGTTCAGTGAATCCTGAGATTCTGTTACTGTTTGCCCTCCACTTTTATAGAATGGGATCATGTTGAAGACATTCCTGTTATTGCAATGCAGAAGACAAACAGCAGCCTTCCTATCTTCCTATCCTGACACAAGTCAGGAGAAATCATTTTCATATAAGAATTCAAATAATCACCTAAAATATTGTCTTTCTTGACTTTTTTTCTTTCTTTTTGAGTTGTCTTTGTTTGCTTATTGCTTTTTGGCTCTGTGACATCACTGCAGAGATAATAATACCATACAAATTTCATGTCCTGAAGTTACACATATGCTTCAACTTCTTATTCTTCAATATTATGTTGACATAAAGCTAGAAAGAGGCATCAAATACAGAAGTTCCAGTCAGTAATAATATTTCTTAATGGTAATGGCTAGCTTGAATTCAGATTTATCTTCAAGTGCTTTTCTAGTAACATCAGATTTGTTTGTAACACAAAACATTATGTAGAAGGCTAGATACATTCATAAAGGCATTGTCTGACATTTTAAGGAGTCAAAACCCACACATATTTCAGTTGTGCCTCACCTTCTCCTTGTTCTTTATAAATTACATCACCTGCAAGCCATTACTAGCTTCAGAGGAAGCAGACCCTGAAAACCAATTGAAAAAAGAAATATATATGCCTCTGTGTGGGTTGCAAAGGCACTTCAGCAGTGTATAATCTCTAGGCCTTGCAATGTAAACTGCAGTTCCACAGAGAGATTATCTCAGAGATACATGCCTTCATGCTCACTGTTTGTGTACAATTTCCATCCCTCAGTCAACTTGCAGCATCTATGGCCCTGCTACAACTGTTCATGATTTATGTCAGCAGAGCTATGGAACTTCTTTGAGGTGCCTCCTAATAACATTTAAAATCAAGACAAGGGGAAAAGAAGCAAGCAGTATATAATTACCATCTCTCTGTCAACCATAACAAAGTACTGTTAGTTCAGCAACTCTGTAACTGTGGTCCAGAGAGTACTTGCTCTTTTATATCTTCTTATAGATGCATGATGAATTAATACCTATGAATTCCTTTAGTGCTAATGAGCCACAAGTATGAACAATGAGTACAAGCACTATGAGTACAAGTGAAAAAGTTCGGTGTGGGAAAGCTCTTGCTAGGCATTTCAATTTACTTTGAACTGTGTTCTTTTCCTGCCAGCTCTTTATCCCACAAAGTCTTACCTTGATGGTTTTTTTGTCAGGCACCTCTGTTATCCAGGTGACAGCGACAGATGCTGATGACCCAACCTATGGGAACAGCGCGAGAGTCGTATACAGTATTCTCCAAGGACAACCATATTTCTCTGTGGACTCTCGGACAGGTATGTTATTTCATCAGGGAATGAGTCAGTGTGAAAACCAAAATAAAAAGTTGCAAGCAGAAAAAAAGGGCAGTGCATCATAGCTGTGGTCAGAAAAATGTGGTTTTGTGGCTTGGAGCCAAGACAGAGCAGCACTGTGTGAGGGGTAAAGTAATGCTGTGGCAGTGAGCTCCAGAAGAAGAATGTGCTTTTTCCAGTGATACATTGCTCTGAATGACCACATTCTGCAACTCAGGATCTGGATAGGTTTGGTGCTGTAAATACTCTTCCTGGCTTCTATCATTGAAAAATGTCTTCAACAGATCTAGTTGATAACAAGGCTTAGGGGGGAAAAAAAATCTATGAACCAGCCAGGACTGGAAAGTGCAAGCTAAAGGATGCAGTTATCTGGAGTAGTTTTACCTAAGGCTACTCTTGTTAATAACCTTACATTTATCTATAGGACACCCTCTCTGTTTCACTTGCTTTCTCTCTCTCTTTTCTCTATACATCCAAGGTTTATATTCAAAAGTGGAATCTGACAGATTTTGACAGTTTCTAAAGGGCATCTGTAGTGCTAAGGTCAGAAACTCATGAGACGATAGTCACTGCAGAGCCCTAGGGGACAACATAGGAAAAACACTGAATAAACTTCTTGTGAAGTTAGCAGTTTACAGGGTAGGTGCTCTAGCCAAAGACAAACTTGTATGTGGCATGCTATTTTCTCAGTTTTGTTTATATTTACAATATAAATAAACTACTAATGCTCCTTTTGGAATCAGTATCAACCACAGACAAATAAGGGCATAATAATAGATTTGCTGAGTACCAAATTATCTCTAAGAAAGCAAAGAATCAATATTCAGGGTCAGATCCAGAACAGATTTTACCTCTAGAATGCAGTTTATACAGAAGTCATCTTCCTTTCGGTGATAATTGCCAATGCAATATCTTAAGTCCAAAATCATGTACTTTATCAGTATTTAACCCAGACACGGTCTTTTTCCTCCTCTGATTAATTTCCCAGTCACTTACAACTGCATCTCTGGACAGGCTCAGATGCCTCAGCCTTTAGCTGCCTCAGTCAGCAACTGGACTCCCATTTAGGGTAAGCACTGTTGTGAGCCAGAAGCCATTTCCCTATGACAAGCGCAGGACTGTAATCAGCTTCCCCTGTGCGAACTCACCTGTGGGATTTGGTAGCTCACAAAACGCAATTGCAGCTCTGACATGTTTCTAAAATAGAGCTAGAGCATAAGTGACCAACAGCTCTTTTGTATTGATAGATAGTGATTAAAACACCCAATAGTGGACAACTCATTTCAGTACAGTCCTCCTCTAGCAGCATTTGGAGTCCTTACCATTGACCTTCCAACATAGACTCTTCATTGCAGAGGTGTGCTCCTATTCCTATTCTGTCACTGTCCTCACAGATGCTGAAGAAGTGTCTAAGTGAAAGCACCACTTCAAAGGAAAGTTGAGAGCCTCCTCCTCCCTTTTTCCAGAATGCTTTTACAGCCTGACCACAATCATATTCCCCTAGAAGATAAAAGAACTCTCCCACTTCCTAAGGAACCATCTGGCTGTTACAGAAAAGAAAGGACATCACCTCTGCTCTTTACTGTTTTCTTAAGACCACAAACCTCACTCACTTTAGTGAAAGTAAATTTCTTTGGAAGACCTGAGGATCTTTCCCATAGCCTTTCCTATAGCCCTAAGGACGGGTTTTACGTTCACCGCCATCCTTAGCATTTCTTTGCTGACTGACTCTGTGCAGCAGCATCAGATGCTCCCTGCTCTGCATTGCTGCATGTCTGGGTACCTGATCTGGTTCTGAGTCCTGGTGTCCTCTAGGGACCAGAGGCCCCAAAGATAGGCATGGAAGAGCCTGGAGCTTAGGCACTGATGTCTTTTTTTAGGTCAAGCCAAGAGTGGAAATTCCCTACAAAGTGTTCATATATGGAGAAAATACTTCCCAAAATGCTAAGTATTTTCCTATCTTATTTATATGTCCATGGGAGCTGAGGAACTACAGCACTTCACAGGAGGCACTCAGCTTTGCAGGATGGGACTCTGAAGGATTCCACGCCGGAAGATTAAAGGAGCGCACTGCGAGCTGTTCCGTACCGGTCACTATTTCTTCCCTTCACACACAGCGATAATTGCCAACACAATATCTTTTTACTGCTTTTTTATTAAACCCATACATTGTCTTTCTGCTAAAAATAAAGACTAAATGCAGATCAGTCAAGTTAATAGTGTCCTGATGTGCTGCGTGTTGAACCGTGGGACTGCGATGGTGCCTGGGGCTGACACACTTGCCCCCACCCCGAAGTGCATCCCAAACCTGTTGCTAGCAAGGGATCATCCCATGGCAGCGCATTCCCGGGCTGCACTGCCGGCTGCTCGACGGGGCACCCTGCACATACTGGAAGCGTGAGGGCTGGGTGGGGCTGGAGGGCTGGAGGACGGAGAGCCGGGAGGCGCGGAGCTGTGCGGGGACAGCGGCAGCGCCCGGCAGCCCCGCGGCGCCGGCGGCGCTGCCCGGGCCGGCGCCCGCAGCCTCCATAAGAGAAGTGTTGCTGCCACCTCACGTCCTCTCGCAGTAGTGTTACCCCGAAGGGAAGGGACGCCCCGCGGTCTGGGGGAGCAGGGTGGCCCCTCCGGAGCGGGCGCAGCGGCGTCTCCCCGCATTCTGCACTCGCAGCCCCAGCCTGGGTCCCGAAGCAAAGCCCCCGGGCTCATGCCAGGTGGTCTCTAGGACTGCGTGCTTAGGAACGCTCTGGAAAACTTGTCTTGATGGATCTTTTAGCAAAGCACATCACTTCCAGCTTTCGTGCAGAGATTGTCATCCTGAGCAGGGCCTTTAATTCGACGTAGCACACTGTTCCCAAAAAGCTTTTCCTTGGAAGGCAACATTTTAATTTTGAACAGGCAGCCTGTCCCAGAGCTGATGCATTTTAACTGGCTTCTTTAAAATTCACACCTTCTGTTAACCTAGATTCCACTTGGGTGAGTTTTACTCTGCCAGGAAAGGTGGGACTCAGTGCAGAGCCTGGTCTCATTCTTGACATAGAGAACAGGACGCAGGAGCAAGAGCCCTCTACCCTCTTTGTGTATTCTCTAACATCCATTTTCTTTTGTTCCCCAAACGCCTTTTCACCTTCAATCTCAGGCTTAATTAGAACAGCTCTAATGAACATGGACCGAGAAGCAAAAGAATATTACGAAGTGATTATCCAGGCCAAGGATATGGGTGGACAGCTGGGAGGATTAGCTGGAACAACCACAGTCAACATCACTCTCTCTGATGTCAATGACAATCCACCCAGATTTCCACAGAGTGAGTACCCGTGGTGCCATGACAGGCAAAAAGGGGTGGCTGAGGGTTATTTATGTCTGCTGTTTGCTCTCATTTTCAAACTCAGGCTAGTGACAACTAGAGATGTGCAGAATTTCAGGTTCGATACGGAACTCTGCTTCAGAAAAATGTCAAAAGGAATTATTTGACACCTTGCCTTTCAAAAAAAGTTTCTGACCTCCAAAGTTATCAAAAACAACACTTTTTTTAAAGGATGGGAAATTAATTTACAGAAAAAGGCAGGAAGGAGAACTTTTGTGTTTAGACTTCTCATGGCCATTGCCTTTGGCTACTAATTGCTGCTCTGATTGTCTTTTCATCCTATCTCCAGAGGATGTCCCTCAAAACAGGGACATGTGGTGGTGCTGGAAGTTGAAAGATAATTCATTCAACACTTCAGCCAGGCCACAGCAGGGGAGCATCTGGGAGCTGTGCTGCCAGTGTGGAGTGGGTTGTCATACAGGTTGCTCTCCAGAAAAGATTCATCTAAACCTTGGCAATATACAGTTAAACTCGAAGATATGTAACAGCCATACTTAATGGATGCAAAAATAGGCAACTCCACTCTTATCAAAAACACAACTTTGTATTTACAAAAGTGAACTTCAAAACAAGATTTGCAATATTTTGCTCTTTGTTAATAAGATTTTTTATCACATTTATTTACATAATTCTATATTTCCATTAAAAATTCAAAAGAAGCTTTTCAGTTTTGATTGGACTAAATCTTCCAAGGGATGTAATTTGGGGTTTTTAAAGAAAACTGATTCTTTTAGTGGTGTAAATCAATCTCAGGCCATTTTGGTTTTGACGTTTTTCTCATTTAGCTGATTCAGTAATGCAAATTCCCGCAGTTCTTTTTGTTGGTATTCTTCTTCTCCATCTGTTACTGCATGTTGCACTGGTAAATCAAAGTATTCCACTAAGATCAGCAAGAAGTCTCAACTTCCACTTTTCTTCTTCTGTTAGAGCAACTTCTTGACCACACCATTGCCAACTGTGTTTTGAAAGTGGCTTGAATTGTAACTGATATCAAACTCTTGATTAAGAAAAATTACAATTCATCAAACCCCATCCTTGGCGTTATTCTGCCTTCTAAAGCATAATAGTTGGTGCAGTGAACAGAGGGGGTGCAGCAAGGAAGGTTTGAAAGTAAAGCATGATGCCAGAGAAGTATTTTAGGTACAACATTTATATTTTCAAAATACACTTTTAAAAGAGCAGGTTGTTCTTTCCCCACTCTTTCAGCTAAGCAAATTAACAATGCAACAAATGTGCTCAAGACAGTATTTGTATGGAGATGCAATACATTTTAATAGAATAACTGGTAAATTTGAAAGAAACAGGCAAGCTCCTGAGCTTCCTTCAGGGCTGAAAAGAAGTTTGTAGGGACTTGAGAAAGGATTTGTGATGCTCAAAATTTGTTTATTCCTGCTGTGCAAACTGATCTAATAAAAAGTTGCCTGTCCTATTAAATCTGTTCCATATCCTGCTTTATATCATTGCTGCCACAGCACTGGTGCTAATTGCCCCATTTTTCTAGTTGAAGTTTCTATCTTCAGATGCATTGCTGTTTTTAAAAAAACCCATTCAACAAACCTGTTGCTATAACAAACACCTAAATAAAACTTCCCCAGGAAATTTAGCTAGGCTGCGGCTTTTTAAAGGAAATCACACGGCTGTCACAGCTTTGGCACAGGTACTACAGACTTTCTGCAGGCCATGCAGTGTTGTGGCCTCCCTGATCCACTCTTTGCATTTCTTTGCAGTTTCTTTGGTTCCTCTTCACAGCCTGTTTTTCTCCTCTCTCCCTCTGTGCTGCTTGTGCCAGAGCATTATCAGATGAGTGTGCTGGAGTCTGCTCCCATCAGCTCCACCGTGGGCCGTGTGGTTGCTAAAGACCTGGATGAAGGCATTAATGCAGAGATGAAATACAGCCTTGTGGATGGAGATGGACTGGATGTCTTTGATATTAACACTGATCCTAATTACCAAGTTGGCATCATCACCGTAAGAAAGGTAAAAAAGTTTCCTTTTTATAGTAATTTATATGGCTAACTGTCCTGGTTACATTTTATGTGTGGAATATTCCCTTATGCCTGCAGTAACTTCGTTCCCATTATGTGACAGTAGCCCCTTTCTGGCTGTAAAACACAATTTCTTTAACATTTATTGCTAAAATATGAAAGCAGACTGCATTCCGAGGAATAACTTTTATAAAGTGGGAACAGCATTAGCATAAACATGTCTTTTCCCACCAAAGGAATGCTCTGATTCCTTATTTATCTATTTAAATATTCTCTGTAGCTTAATTATCCTACAATGCAAGAAATTAGATCAATATTTGCATTTGAACTGTACATATTTTTCACTCTGGTGTTCCACAAACAATAATAAAGCATGACTCGGAATTATTTATAAACCAATAAAACCCAGGCAGTGTTTATTTTTTTTTTAATTGCTGCTTGAAGATCCATAAATGCTAATTAGTCTAGAGGAAGCTGTCTCTAAAATGGCAGCTGTGAAACTGCTGGTACTCTGTACCACAGGCTATGCAGGAAGGCATCGAGTATTTTGCTTAGGCTCCCTGCTATGGGATATTTATTCTACAATCTTACATAAATGTTAGAAGTTCAGCTCTGTTTCTAGGTTATGAAATTGTAACCATATTTCTGCCTAAGCATATCTAGTGCACTAATAAGGAAGTATAGTTTCCATTTAAATGGCCTGGGATTAAATTGTGCACTAAAATGGAACAATACAGGGGAGAGCTTTGACCTTGCAAGCCTCTATGCCCTGCAGCAAAGCATTTAAGCATGTATTTATGGTCACCCTTCCCCGGCTCTTTTTTTGTGCATATTAGTCCCTAAAGGTAAACATGTCTTCTGGAATGAAATAGATGTTGAATGCAAACTCTAATGTAATTTTCCACTTATTTATCAATGAAAGAAATAGTTTCTTTGGAGTAAATATGTCAATAAGCTTGACCTTTGTTATTATGAATACAGTTTTGTTGCATGTTCATATATGTCCGGAGGTGTTATAAAATGTATGGTATCAATCATACCAGATATGTACTGGGATCAGGTACATATTGCTCAATCCACCTACTGTACATAAACATTTGTAATATTTTATGCATGTCTCTAGCTTTATGTAATGCTGTGATTATCAATAGCCAAACACTGGGAAAGTTGTCCTTTGAATCCCCTCAAGAAACAAAAAAATATTCAACTGGTGTCGATACAAAAAGATATCAAAATGGGAGGAGAGGGGAGAGAGAATTTCTAAACCAAAAATGAAATTTTTTTTAAAAGTAAGCAAAACTTTCCCTTTAATTTTTCTTGACAGATTTCCCAAGCAAAATAATTAGCACCTCTAACATGGGCATCAGAAAGCCAGAATTTACAGTTACTGACAAGACTGTTGCTTGTGGTGTTGTGGCTACTTATCACAGCCTACTAATCCCACAAAATGTTGAGCACCTCCTGAAGATTTACAATTTCTTCCAAGTTGCCTGCCTGGGAGACTCCTGCTCACCCTACCTTCCTCTTCTCCCTGCCTTCCCTTTTGCACTGCCCATAGAAGGCAGGGTGGTGGGTTACCCAGCCAGCACAGCACACAGGAGAGCCCTGTCCGGTCCTGCCTTCCTCCCCTGAGGTTGTCTGATCAATCACTTTCTCACAGTGGGTCTTGCTAAATTCCCCCATGCATGGTGCAACCTCTCAGTGCCTGTATCAGCACTGTCAGAAGGAGGACAAGGACAAGGAGAGTTTTCCGTGGGCTTCCTCTCCTCTTGGCTGTGTTTTGCAGCATGCTAAGTTCACAGGAGAAGGCAACTTGCCTGCTCTCCCCATGGAACCAGCATTGGGAAGAGGCTTGAATGCACCCATGGGAGAAAAATCTGATGAGGGGGACAGTGGTGTTGAGGCATTAGCACAGGAGAGAAATAGGAGGGGAAGTCATCTTTGACAATGAAGGCAAACAGGAGCATCAAAAATGCAGTGGTCTAGCACACTTGTCTGATTTTTCTCATTTTTCTAACTTGAGCTAGGTGATTATGTGTTTTAATAATGTAATTGGGTTTTATAGCTGTTAAGTCTGTGCGTAATTTAACTGCTTTTTTTATAACTTAACTTTTTAGTGTACATGCAGTGTTTCTCATGCAGGTTTCTTCATGTGGGAAACAATTCAATATAATGGCCTCTTTCTTAGTATATGCTTAGGCACCTTTGCATTGCACATTCCTTGCCAGATGGACAATAAGTGTTGCTTGGTCCTGTGAATATCTTACTGCTATTTTTACAGCTCATAAATATGCAACTGGTAGACAATAATGACTCTGCAGCCAGGGATATTCCATTTGTAGACCTCACCAAACCCTAGCTGACAAGTGCTGTGCCTGCAGTAGTCGCTGATGTAGCAGGTGGAACTAAAGGCAGCAGGAGCAAGTTTTAGATCACCTGTTTGTAGCTGCTGCCACAGACTGCACAGTTTGTCCTGCCTCACTCACTGTACAGCATCTCCAGCAATACTGGACAATCATGTCCCCAGCACAAGAAACCTGTTCCCATTCCAGCCTTCATTCCTCACTCTCGTGTACTAAATGCTGAGTGATTTTCAGTTTTATAATTCCAAGAATGCCAGTCTTTAGTCAGGCATTCCTATGCAGGACATCAGTACTGGTAATTTACTATGAAAGCATGAGTTTTGATATGTCACTGCAACATTTCCACTTCTGAAGAAGGAAGCTGTTGTGGCAGCAGACAAGTCCTGAAGACTTGGTTGGATCCAGGAGGTGTTTTGAGGCTCACAGTATACACTGCTGCCATGCTGAGCATGGAAATCTTCTGCTGATGCTGCTTAAACTGATACACACCTCATGGCTGCAGAACTGGCCAGCTGCTCCACTGAGCATGGCAGGAAAGAAGTGGGTTATGACTGGCAAAGGAGAACTTTACTCTCACAGTAATGATCTTTGTACCTTTGTCTTCCAATTGCTTTGGCATCTTCCTTCTCTTTTATTTTCCTCCCCATCTCCATGTGTCGGTCTGGTGACTGGTCTTCAAGTAGAAAGAGCTGAATAGAAGAAGCAAAGGGCTTGGATGGGAACAGCAGACATCTTACTGCAGTCTAATGAACTGCTGCTGTAATTCCACACATGAGGCTCAAATCCTTATGTCCAAATAAAGCCGCTCTTTTTGAAAACTATTCATATAGCAAAGAGGGGTATGCCCCATTGAGTGACCCTGAGATTAGCCATTTCTTTCCTGATACAAGGTTTGTCTTGCTCAGAATCTGTGCAAGCTCAGGGAATTCACTGTGCTGGTTTTCAGCATCAGACCTGCCCAAATTATTCAAGTAAAGGGTTGTGACCATTTAACCACAATGCAATTGCTTGCAACTTCTGACTACAACTTGAGAAGTGTGACTGTATTCTCTGTGAGCTATACTTCACCTGATAGCATTTTTTTATATTTTGGACTGACCCTTCCATAATGTTATTTTGGTTTGTCAAATCCTTACTGTTATCTCTTACCAAGACTGGTAAGTAGCACATTAAATATGGAATTTTTCATTCAGTTCTAAGAAGGTTTTGGAGACACCTTATTTTCTTCAGGGATCTCTGAAAAAAAGATGGAAGTGAGATGAAAAATTTGTTTCTTGAGAGGTTCAATGGCAGCATTAGTTACTTCTATATCCATGTATACCAACTAAGTAGTTTTATCTAGATAGGAAATCAAATTCAGGTTACTACTAACAGAGGAAGCTGGCCCCCTTTATTCATTGTCTCAGGAAGGAAAGAAAAGTAAGAAGGGAAAAGGAGACCATTCTCACTCCCTGCTTCAAATAATACTTGAGTATTTAATATTTCACATTTCATATAAAGTGAAAGAGTTCCCAGAGGAAGATATCAGGGATACTTTATAATTAAACTGCTTTGAAATTAAACTGTTCTCTAGGCAGGGAGCGGATTCAAATCCTAGCACTCATTACACCTGGATGGTGAGTAAGGATACTTACTGAAAGGAGGAGGTGAAAAAACCTCACTTCTAGGAAGGATGGATTATGGATAAAAACTGGAACAAGAACTTGCTAGAGAGGCTGACCATGTTCCCTGTTCCCACTGGAGCCCTTTATCAGCTTGGCAGACAGGGATCTTGGAGACAAGACTCTGGTGTCCCCAGGGAAAAAAAGAGGATGCTAACTGGGACCTCTGCCTCCTGTGTGAGCATCCTTGTTCCTGCCACTGGGCCCATTTTTGAGGAACCAACTGTCCTACCTTATTTTCAGGTATTCCCACTACTGTCTGTTTCTTCATGTATTTTCCTCAAAGTGTCATGAAACAGGTTCTGTGAATCATGATGCAGTGGCAGAGTGGCTGTTTATATTTTCATTTTAGCAAGAAGAATGAAATATGTATTTTGAAGTGATCTGCAAGTTATTTCCCCTGGCCTTTTCAGCTCAACTACCAAATTAAAGAAAGAAAAAATATACAGTTCCATTTCTAATACTACTGTCATTCAAAGCTTTTTCTGCATGTGCAAATATTTATCTTTGTTGCACTTGAAATTAAAAGTAATAATGATATGGCTCAGTGTGCATGATGGTAGATTTATTTTTTCTCCTCAGCCTTTAAGTTTTGAGAGCAAAAAAAGCTACACCTTGAAGGTAGAGGGTGCCAACCCTCACCTGGAAATGCGGTTCCTGAACCTGGGTCCTTTCCGTGACACCACCACCGTCCACATCAGTGTGGAGGACGTGGATGAGCCTCCTGTGTTCGAGCCCAGCATCTACTTTGTGGAAGTGCCCGAGGATGTGGAGATTGGGACCACCATACAGATCATTTCTGCCAAGGACCCAGACGTGACCAATAACTCCATCAGGTCTGTCCTCTCTTTGTGTGCTGCCCCATGAGCACTCCATAATAGATCTGGTTGGTGGGGCAGTGATGAGTGAGAGGGACTCTTATCTTTCCAGCCAGTCATAGTCATCAGTGGGTTTAGCAAACCAGACCTCATGCACTGAGGGCTCTGTCAAAGCAATGCAGGAGCTCCCCCCTGTTCTGTGGTGTGGAAGACATCAGCATCAAGCCATCAAGCCTTGCAATGAGCTGGTCAGGCATGTCCTGACATTAAAAACAAACCCCAGAATCTTGCCTTTGCTGGCATAAAACCTGACAGCATCGCTGGGAACTCGCTGCCATCCTGATGGCAAGGTGATCAACTTGCTTGTCCTTTTTCCCCCTTCTCTTTCAAAGTTTGCCCTTGTCAACAAGCTCAAACATGCAGCTACTTTTGGAGTAGATTGAATGCATGTTAATAAATATTCAAGAACTGCTAAATTATCTAGAGTCTGGTCAAAGATGCAGAGCTAGATATTCCCATAAGGCAGTAAGAAAGATAAAGGTGTATTTACAGCCATGGGAGCTTCATAGCTGCAACTCAGCAAGGAGCCAAAGGACCAGATTTGTGTGGTCATAGCACTCTTTTCCATAGTGGCTGCCAGCCACTGCCAGCCCCATTTATCAGAGGAGGGTGTTCTTCTCCAAGGCCAGCCCACACAGAAGTTTTCACTACCTACAGTAGCAACTAGTGACTGCACATTGATTATCCCAGCAGGTTTGCTGCTCCTCTCATCTGAGAGTTTTAGTTGTTGAGCTACTGTTTAACTAGCCATGCATTGGTCCAGCTTCTGAGATGCCTGTGTTCAGGAACAGTCCTGGGAAATACAGGAGGGAGTTGAAACATTGAGCATTAGGATTTTTTGAAGAAAGTAAAATCTAAATGAGCAATTCTGTGGGCTTCAGCTAGGAGATCTGAGCAGACACAAAGCCTGTTCTTCTTAATGGTATTGCACTCTGTGTTACTGGTCTAATTATTTTTTTCATCTCTTCTACTTTAATATACCTATCTTTTCTGCCTACATTATAAGGTTATCATACTTCTCATGACATTGCCTCAAATTCCTCAGTAAAACTATTATAGTGTCTGCATCACAATTTCATTACCCTAAACTTTTTTCCACTTGCATTCTATTTTGCTGATTACTGTCTGGCATTATCCAAGCCCTGCAATGCAAACAGCTCTCTGCTAATCTGCTTAAAATAGTATAAGAATAATTCTGAGCACTATCAGAGGGTAGAATTGATCATTGTTATTTTTAATGAGGTTTTTCTTCATTTTTTCAGAGCTTTGCAGTGACTGCCCTTGATGAACAACACTCTATAAAGCACAGCATCCGTCAACAAAAATACATTAAAAAAAAAAAACCTGCACAGATTCCTTTGTAACTTTGATCTTTCCTTCCTCTTTTCTCCCCACCTTCCTCCTTTTCCACAGCCCTTTCTTCCCTCATTCCTTCTCTTCTTTTCCCCCATGCTGAGGTAAAGAAACAGATTTTAAAAGTAATAATAAATACCATTTGTAATGCTAACTAAAATGCAGATAGAATAGTAAGAATTAGTTCTTGCCTCTTCTGTGGTCTCCTCCATTCATTCCAACTCAGTGCAGTATGAGTCTGGCAATGTTTTAAGCTGAATTCACTTTGCACAGGGCAAGATAAGCTAAGACAATAATCCCAAATACTTAGTATGTTGCACAAACTGAAATCCATAGGAAATTTGAACTGTGATCTGGCTCAAATCCTCACTTTCCCAGCATCCAGTACCTGGCTCCCACACTGTGAAATTCTGATGGCTGGAAATATGCCATGATTGTTGTTAAATGATTCAGGAAGATTATATAAATAGTACAGTGGAAACAAGTGTGCAGGAGCAGGTACACTTAACAAGAGAACTTAGTTGGAGAATCTAGAAAAAGATCCACCTGTGCCTCTTGACACTGGTGCTTAATTCTGAACCACTAATCACAAGGCTATAGTCAATTTCAGATATTCATTGGCCTTAAAATGTCAGAGAGAAATTATTTTTATAGCACTCATACAAGAATAATTATTATACCAAAATATAGGAACACTCATTGTCTAAATAAATCAAATGCCCGAGAAATCTCTTTATTTATGAAGAGTTAGGAAGGACTGGGAAGGAAAGGGATACAAACCTGCCATCCCTTCCTCTTTGATTGTTCTGAAAAAGAGTTTAAAATTTCCCAACAATATATCTCAATAGTGTTTTATATCCTGGTTTAATAACTCCCTATATAAAGAAAAGGCTGTTCCAGTTCATGCTTGTTCCAGTGAGCACATTCGTGCTGAAAGGAGAAAATTCAGAAGAATGAGCCCTGTTCAGTATCTGTTGTGACTAATGCTTTCAGTTCCCATCCCCTCTGATGAAAGAACCAACAAAAAGGACAATAAGTCTGGGCTCTGTTCTAGGCTGTGACATTTACCTAGGCCTGTGTGTGGCTTTGGCCAAAGTATCCCTTTCCATGCTAACAGTCAGCTGGGAAGGCAGCTTGCACAAAGTGCCTTTAAGAGCAAGGCAATGCCTGTGAAGGATACTGAGTATTTTACACATCCTGCAAAAACATCCCTCTGACCAAGTACTGCAGTGACCTCTGTCCATCAGCTGCCTCCCTGCCCAGGTTTTCTGGCCTGCGGGCACCATCACAATCCCCCATTCACAGGTGCAGGAAGCTGGTTCCCAGCACTGAACTGACATGACATTGGTCAGGAAGGTTCAGTAATTACGATGAATCAGCCTCACAGAGGGAGCTGTTTTTCTGACTGGATGCTGTGAGAAAGCCACGCATCATCCCCCTTGTGCTGACACAGCTCCATCAGTAGCATGCTTCAGGATGAGGGGGGAGTTTATTCCCCTCAAGAAGGAGAGAATACAGAAGAAAAGGAAGGGAATGGTTCCTCCTCATCAACCTAGGTGCTCAGAGAATGAGCTGATCTGAAGCCATTTTCATCCTGTCTGAATTTGCCTAGGGACAGGGCATAATTATTTCTCTTAGAAAAAGAAATTATACTCCTCACTGGCAGATTTTCTCTGTAAAGCAGGTGTTCCTGCACTGATCTGTGCCTTACTTTGAGGTTTCTTCCTTTAAATCTTCCTGTCTTCCAGCTCCATTCAAGTAGTACTAACTGTTAAATGTCATTAGCCACATGAACTTTTTCCAGCATCTCACTAGGGACCTATGCAAGTCAAAGGAGCACATAACTAGGTTGTGGAAGAATGTGGATCTGCTTTGTACGACACTATCCCCATTGCTGGGATACTTTGGTGGCTGTAACCCACAGTTTTCACAAGGGTTGCTGTTGGAACCCAGGGCACAGGGAATATTTCTCTGCCTGTCCTGAGAGGTCGTGACCCCCAAGGGAACAGTGCTTTTAACCTTCCTCCATGGAGAAAGCATCCATGACTTTGGGATGAATTGGAATCTACAAGTGTATGAAATAGATAGTAGTATAGTTTATCACATGGTGAAAAACTTAAGAGTTTTGGGGTTTTAGTATGGAGGTAGATAGAAGACAAGATGGAGGATTTTGGGCATTGTCTGATCTCCTTCTTGTTCTTCATCTACTCCATTTTCTGCAGTGTTGGTGGCACAGAGTGATTGGTTAGAAAGAACCCCAATGCAGATGTTATGTGGACAGACAAATAATTAATAATTGGTAGAAAGGTAGAAATAAAGTACATTCCAAGAGTTCATTTGACAAAATAGCTTTAAAAGACCTTGAATCTGTGTATCTTGTGACCTTTTGGTATCGGAGCCAGTTGTCAGAGTGCACCTCCGAGTCAGGGGTGGCTCCGAGAGGTGGGAAATCCCTTCTCCGGCCCGCACTTTCAGAAGGAAGACGCAGCAGCCTCTTGATGTTCGGTCTCAAGTGATTTATTGCGTGTTATCAGAAAGGTTCTCGTCTTGGGCTGCTGCCCAGACAAAGGCGCACAACTCCCTCACGGCTGTTTATTGTCTCTTATCTATAAGTTCTTTCCTTGCCCTACTGAGATCTGTCTCGCAGGGTGGAAAAGGGAGCTCTGCCCCTCGGGAGGACGGCGCAGAGATTATATAGCAAAACCTACGTATTCTATGTTTACAAACGTGTACCAATATCTATCACCTATGTTGAACTGTGTGCCCCTAGTAAAACCCAATAGAAAAGTGCCAACATCGCCATGAAAGATGGAGGGCAAGAAGAAGGAGAAAAAGGACAAGACACACCCAAGTTTCTCCATCTTGGAACCTTCCACCCCCCTGTACAGAATCAACAACCCCCCTGTACCATACTTAAAACCCCCTTGTACAGTACCTAAAAATTCTTCTCCCTATCTTACAATTACTTTCTACTACTGCTACTGTAATTTCTAAAGTTCTGTGACTTCTTGTTCTTCCTGCACGGTTGGTGAGTCATTCCATGGCTCAAACTCAGAATCACAGCTGTTTCCAGCTGCTTGCCAGGGTCTCAAATACTTCATACTTAGATTTGGAACATCCGAAAATGTCGGAAAAGCATTTTGGGTTCCGACATTTTGGTGCCTTCTCTTTGTACGCTAAGTCTGAGATGTAGATGGCATCTACATGCTGAACTTTTGATAAGAGAAAAATAAACAACAACCTGAAGACTGAAAAACCAAAAGTCCCGTCAATCTCTCAATCCTGGCACAGAACTTTTTAGGGGTCTCCCCATCAGGGGGATCCTTGGGGAGGTTCCCACAGGTTGCATAATATTTTTTGTATGTACTCTTGCAGATACTCGATTGACCGGAGCAGTGACCCGGGACGGTTCTTTTATGTCGACATAATATCAGGAGCACTGATGACTGCAAGACCTCTTGACCGGGAAGACATTTCTTGGCACAACATCACCGTGCTGGCCATGGAGCTGAGTAAGGAGAATGCAGACTGTACATAGATTAAAGAGATACAGTAGACAAAGCAGGCTGAGAGACCTGAATTCAAAGTTCACATATCATTATACACTGAGTGGGAAGGCGCATTAAGTGAATTGCTCCTCTGACATCAACCAGCGACTACTGCATTTTATTTATTTTTTTATGCTCATTTTCCCTGGGTGGTGGGAGGCATAGAGGATGGCAATTAAATGCAGAGTCCTTGTTTTTCAATTCATTAGCATTCCAAGGATTTCTTTAAAACTCTTCCTGATGTGTTTCTGGCAGAGTCCTCTCACTTCAGAAAGGCTAGGCAGCTAAAGCAAATACTGCAAAGGCTGCACAGCTGGTAGAGCTCCCAGTCCTGCCTGGGAGGATTGAGTGGTGCAGGGATGGGTAGGCAGCAGTGATCCTACACTGCTAGGTCACTAGTTGAAATCTGCTCTGGTTCAGCAGCAAGTAAATGACATCGCCATCTGCTTGCTACATAAGTAATTTGGGCCAGAGTGCTTTGGGATCTTTGAGTATGCTGAACACATTATGCTTTTGGGTTTTACAATGAGCTAAAACTCAGCTCAGGATTCATCTGTGCTGGGTATTTTTCAAGGCTGTGAGAAGAAGGAGATGCTCATTCATCATGTCAGTATGAAAAATTTAGCTGAGTTTGAAATGCTCACAGATGTGAGCTTCATAAAGGAGCTTCAGATATATAAGCAAATAAAAGGTGCACCTCGTCTTCACCTGAAATTCCTTCAGTTCACATAGCTTTTGCTCAGGATCTCAGTTCATCTGTGAAGGGCAGCAGCTTTTCTGCAGCTTGGTGCCAGCTGAGTCATTCCTTGTGTCTCAGAAAGCTTCCTGCACATCTAGGCTGTGCCAGAGATATGGGGCACTTTGAGAGGAATAAAGTTTCAACAAGCTTGTCCAAATTGCAATCAGCTAGCTTGAAAGCAGGAGGAGTGTTTCACAAGAGTTGGAGTGACTCTGTCACATATTTGCAGACTGTTCCAGCACAGAATGCCTTTCTGTGCCCTTTTAAGTAGTGAGAGGGGTTGAGACAATGGGATTTCACCCCCATCTATTTTGACACTACTTTTATTTTCAGCCACCAATGGCCATTGCAATTCCATAAGTCTGTAAAATCTGCCCCTGTAGCAGCACTTGAGGGTGAGAGCAATAGGAAGGCATGTCTTCCTTTGGTTCCCTTTCCATCAATCCTCTGTCAGTGTTGCTCTGTACATGTGCAGCACAATATTTTAATTTAGTGAATAGCTTCAAAAATGTCATAGCTGTGCACTCCTGAATAAAGCCCCTAGTGCTAAAGGTTAGATCAATTATTTCTAAGAGTGTGAATGCAGATATTCATCTGCCACAACAACATGTGTGTTAGCAAGATGTATGTATGCGTATGTGGGCAACTGAAGGATTAGATTACAAATTAGGGAGAAACAATATAGTTTGAGTATTATCTCAATGACACAATGTGACACACGTTGTGGACTAGAGTACACTGAACATTTAAGAAAATTCCAGGGTTTATGTAAACTCTCTATTGTTTATATGAATATATCATTTCTTGCTATAAAGGGAGATACATTAGGAGATAAAAGTACAAAGTGCTATGCTAAAAAGAAGATGAGAATACTAATATTAAAGAAATTTTCTTTATTTTTGCACCTCTTCTGATCCCTTAATATTTTTTTTCTTTCTGATTACAGTTTCATTTTGTCATTAAATAAGGGAGGGGAAAGATGATTTGGGGCAGACAAGCACCATTAGAAAAACAAATTGTTCTGTAGCCACTTAGTTTGGAATTTGTGAAGATATGTGAAAAGATGTACAGATTTACTGACAAAGAAAGCTAATGCACCAGTGGGACAGAAACATCACAAATGATGTCATGCAGAATGTAAAATTTTCATTGCAATTTTAAGCTTCACTGAAAGCTTTTCTGTACAATTTCATGTGTTATTACATTTTAAACCCCTTTGTACAAAGTATCAAAGACTTGACACTATTTCTGAGTTCAAGGAACATAAATTCTGAGCAAAAGCATCTCTGAACTGGAGATAGAAACTGCCATTTTTAACAAGTTCTAAATAACAAGTCTATCCTTAAAACAGTACCTTCCTAATTCATGCCACCAGTAGGGAGGCTCAACAAACAGTATTGCCCAGTTGAAGGGCAATAAAAAAAAATAAGGGGCATTGTCTAAAACTTTTGCTGTAGAAATACTTCATTGGACTGAACCAGGTTGAAGTCTTTTACAGAATTGTTTTGTTTGTAAAATATGTGATTAGATGGGAAGGCAGGCTAGACAGAGAGCAGCATTTGCAGCTTCACTCTGAGTCACACAATACCCAGGTCACCACCGTTCCTGATGGCAAAAAGTGATTTAACACAAGCTAGTAGTGGAAAACCTGATTTACCTCTTGACCAGGGTAAGGAGCAGCCTCTTCCCTTCCCACATACTGCCTTTCCTTACATTAAAACTTCTTCTTCCAGATAACCCCTCACAGGTGGGCAGCGTCTCTGTGACAGTGAAAGTCCTGGATGTGAATGATAACGCACCGGAGTTTGCAAGATTTTATGAAGCTTTTGTTTGTGAAAATGCCAAAGCAGGCCAGGTGAGAAATGCTTGTACCACCAGGGGTTGGGAAGGGCATACTGTCCTACACGGAGGCAGCATGCCAGGAAGGGTGAGTGTTGGGAAGAGGGCTCAGCTACTCATATGTTTCATCTGAACTCTTATCAGCAGCTGTCTGTGCTTCATTCCAAAGGCAAGCATATCCCACTGGAAGGAGCACCACATATAGTACCTCTTTTGTTTCTCCCACATTTCTTTTACTCTCCCAAAGTAGATTCTAGGCTCACTGCACAATACATTTCATAGCTGAAATAAAGCCTTCCCTTAGGCATGTGCCAGCAGGCAAACAGCCAGTGTGTCCTGTAGCAGAATCAAAGAGAGGAGAAGTGTTATGAGAAGTACCACAGAATCAGCTCAGGCTACGTATGACAGACAAGACTTACTACTAAATGTTTTAAGAGCCTTAAGCACACCTGGACTTATGGGAGCTGGACATAACTTACTACATCAGGTTCAAAGGGGTGCTAAGCAGAATATGTTCTGCTGTGAACTGAAGATGACAGAGAGTCAAAAACAACACAAAACTTCCCATTGCACACACTCTAAAGGAGCACCTTTAAGCAAACAGTGAAGACTCTGCTCCTCTCCCTTCCAAAACCCCATCAAAGCCCTTGAACAAGGTCACCAGTGCCAGAGACAGACAGGAGCTCTCCCTCACTGGACCTGCTGCAAGCTCTGCTGATGATCATTTATGGGGAGCCACTTCTTGCTCCACCACCAGGGTCCACAGTGGGGACTGGTGCCTCCTCATGCAAAGCTGACTAGCTTAAATAGCATTTAAACACATAGACACACCTCTCATGATCTGTGAGGGAAAAATTATGCAAGTAATATCACTGTGTGTTTGCTGAAGCTTCTCACAGATGTGTGAAACACTATGAAATAGCTGCTCACTGCTGGGGTAACTGTCCTTACACTATCGTATATAGGATATTATCATCTCACAAGTTTACAGAGCTTTTTAATAATATAGGCAATAGAAATCATTGCCTAGACCATTTTTCCTGGTTTTGAAGGGTGAGTGTCCTAGGTAATAAGCTGTTTCAGTTCAATATTATTATGAATGCTAATCTGCTCTACTTCCTTCAGCAGAGAATGATAAATTCTATTGCCACATTTTAAAAAGTTCTGAAATCAGTTTTAAGGTGGTGAAAGAGCCTTTATGGATCTGGCATTTGCCTTTGAATCCCAAAATAACTTTCAAGGTAAAAAAATCAAGGTGAAGATTTATTCCTTGTCCAAAAAGATGCCAGAATGTTTATTCAGACAGTGCTCATTGTGCTTCAAGCTGTTAGACCTACTTTACAAAGCCTCTATAAGTGAAGTAACAAATCTCTTTCTGGATTTAGCATTGTCTTAGTTTCTTTAGTTTGGTGTTATTTATTGCACATGCATTCTGCATGGTTGGCTTTACTCTCATTTCCACTGACATCTTGGGAAGAATTTTATTGATTTAAAACTAAAAGAGTGGCAAAATAATCAACCTGAAGTCCTTTTCTACCTGCATAATGAAGCTGAAAGTAAGTATGAGTTTTCTTACAAGCTCTCTAATGCACAATGAATCTTCTGAAAAACCTGGGCCCCCAAAAGACAAAAAGAAATGTGCAACAGAAGATAAAAATGCATGACAGGAAAGCATCTGTTATTTGAGGTAAACTGAATATCTCCTCCTTTGTTTAAAAGTGATGTGCATGACCACATGAAAATAGATGACCCCTGCAAGCTTTTGAGTCTCTTCTTGAGAGAAGATTGTACCTCTGGAAGGCAATTTTATTTAAATGCTCCAGTTGCTTACATGTATAGATATAAAATACATGTTATCTGTTTGTTTGTTTTATAAATATTTTGCTTCTCACCCATTTCTACTTTTCTCTTGTGTTTTGTAGCTGATTCAGACAGTGAGTGCCATCGACAGGGATGACCCACAGGAGGGTCAGCACTTCTACTACAGCCTGGCTCCAGAGGCAGCCAACAACCCCAACTTTACTCTAAGGGACAATCAAGGTAATCAGAGTGGACACAGACAGTTAACTACTCTAATTTCTAATGCTTGAGTTGGACTTGAGAAGCTGTGACTTACAGTGGGTGATAAGACTGCCATTTCAAATAATACCAAGTGACACCTGCTCCTTAAAGGCAATAATAAAATGACATATTACTTAATACACTTGAAGGTTATACGATATTTTCTTCTCTATAAATATTCTCTAGCAATAGGCCCCTTTTTCTTTTTCGAGGAAATGTGCCAGTGTTTTGTGCAAATTCAGGTCTTTTGGTCAGGCTGCAGGCATCTCGGATTATCGGAGTGGAAATTGCATTTGCTCAAAAGGAGATGCTTAAAGGTAGGATAGTAACTGGAACTAGAAGACAAATCTGAAGGGAATTACATTGCTCTTTTTTTTTGTACTCTTCATGTTTTCTCCCAGGCACAGAAAAAAGGAAGGTTTTTGTACTGTTCCAGTCTTTTTCCCCAAGCACTTTTTTCTTTCTCCCTGCACATCCTCATTTCCCTAGAGAAAGAGGGAAGTAGGGAGGACTCGCAGAGCCTTAGGGAGGTAACTTGGTGTACAGCTAAAGGTCTGTGTAAGATGACCTAAGTAGAAACTGAAACACCAGTGGGAAGACTCATGGCAAATCACTGGCATTTGAACATTCTAACCAGTGGAATTTGATTCTTTTGGGAAAGCTTTGGTCGTTTTGGAGCCTGCAGGAAAGTCCTGCCATAGCAGGCCTCTGCATGACTGCTGTTGATAGATGATCTCCATGGGCAGACAAGGTCTAAAATCAGGTCCACACCAGCCTTCATTAGGAAAGTGGGATGACCTTGAGTGACCTGGTGTAGAGCTTGGAAAGTCAGTATTGAGGGGTTGGGTTTCAGTATGAGTTTAGTGTGCAAAGTACCACAAATCAGCAAGCAATTCCAGAATAAATGGGGAGAAAGATTGGCCACCTGCAGCATCTATGGCCAGCCTCCAAGCCCAGCCTTGCTCCCACACACGCCTGCCTGTCACACTTACTTCCATCAGCCCCTATCTGGCCCTCTCCAGGCATATGAAAGAGCAACAGAAAGGCTTATAAAGAATCCTATGCATTCACTAACCAAACATGTCTTAAAACATGGTACTTGCAGTGTCTGGAGCCCTCCTCCACAGCATGCTAATACTCTTTCATCCCAAAAGCATTTTTCTCTATAGTGTCCCTGAAGGTTCCCTACACAATTTCTTGCATTTTTATCCCCTTCTTTCTCTCCTTGTCTTTTTTATTTGTGAGTATATATTGCCAAAATAAATGAACAAATATAACACAACTATTGCTAAAGCATTTGGGAAAGCAAGCTCATTTCATCCTCAAGGCATTGTTCTAAAAAAAGAAACTTGCAAAACTCCCAGCATCAGATGCACTTTTTCTGTCTCAGGCCATACTTGCAATAATTTATAGTGACAGCAGTGACTGAATGGCGGTGCCTCCCACTCTCTATAAAATACCAGCTTTCCATATATATATATATGTATATCACAAGTATCTTAGGGTACTATTAGTTACTGATTTGAAATAAAAATATTAAGTATCAAACCACTGACTATTTGAATGATCCACATAGTAAACCATAGCATAAGAAGAATATTAAGCTATTAGAGAGCACCCAAAGGAGGGCCATGAGGATAGTGAAGGGTTTTAGGGGAAGCTGTATGGGGTGCAACTGGGGTCACTTGGTCTATTCAGGCTGGAGGAGACTGAGGGGAGACCTCATTGCAGTCTATAATTTCCTTGTGAGGAGAAGCAGAGGGGCAGGTACTGACTTCTCTCTCGTGACCAGTGACAGGACTCAACAAAACAACATGAAACTGAGTCAGGGGAGGTTTAGGTTGGATATGAGGAAGAGGTTTTTCACCCAGAGGCTGTATGAGCACTGGAAAGACTCCCCAGGGAAGTAGTCACAGCACCAAACCTATCTCAGTTCAAGAAGCACTTGGGAAAAGCTCTCAGGCACACTGTGTGACTCTTGGGGTATCCTGTGCAGGGCCAGGAGTTGGACTCAATTATCCTGATGGGTCCCCTACAGCACAGCATATTCTATGATTGTATGATTAAGGGTTTATTTACTGCCTCAGCAATTTGGAGAGCAGTAGTCATCTCAGTAAAAGTAATTTATGCTTATATTTTCATCTAGGGGCCACTAAGAACTATATAAATCATGTAACTTGAGCACAGAGGGGGTAGCTATACTGTTTGTCACAGGGTGGCTAGACAAGAAACAGAACACACTTTGCTAGTCACAGCCTGTGCCCATAAACACGAGACAGGAATGCTTCCCAGGCTGTGGGAAGGCGCTGTTAAGATTAACAATTGTGCTGATTACTTGGTTGTCCAATATAGCAGTAAGAGAAACTGCAAGATGTGTAGCCTTCTTGGCAACAATTAAAACCTTGATTTATACTGAGCAACACATAGATCACAGTTTGCATTCTGATGAGCTGTTTTACATTTTTTTTTGGCCCTTGTAATTTTAGTCTCTGAGAACTTCTTCAGTCTATTCATTCTTTGCGTATCTTCAGCAGACAGAGAAATACTATTGTTCTCCTTTATAGATGGGGATCTGGGGCAAGGAGAAATTAAGCTACTTACATGCTGGGTTCTCTTTGAGTTCAGTAAAATCAGTGAGAAATAGACATGTTAAGTAGCTGCAACAATCTGGGCACAAATGGCTTCTCAAGGCCTTATAGGATAAATGTGATGAAGCAGGGAATTGAGCTGAGTTTCCCATCTCTTCAGTGTCTGTTGTAGGGCATTGGTAAGCCATCCTCCTTCCACCTTCTTCCAGGTGAGACTATGCTGGGAATAAGTTAGAAAAAGAGGCTTCCTGTAAGAATGAACAAAACAAGCTTATTGCATTTCCAGATTAAACTCTGAGCTGATCTTCTGTTGAACCTTAATGACTGCCCTCCATCTTTGGGAACCAGGAACTGTTGAAGAGAGAAGCCTTTTTTAATAGGTGCAGGATCAGGATCGGTCATAGCTGCACCAGGCCTGGTGTCCTGGCAGTCCTTTGCATTACAATTAAATTTGTCCTAGGGAAATTTTTAGCTATTTCTGCCTTCCCTAAAACTGTGGTCTATTTCACACATGTAAGCAGTGAGCTGAAAATCCTCAAACAAAGGTGTGACTCTTTCCCCAACCCAGTCATGTCTAGATTGCCTGCTTCCTTGTGTTCTTTCTCCCACTCCTGGTGGAGTATTTCTTTATATTATTCCTAGCTCTTCATAATTACTATAGTTTTTGAAGTCTAACAGAATTGTCAGGCTAATCATCTCCAGTTCTTCTGCAGGTGCATGCATAAAGAAACCAAGCCTTTCTTGTGAGAAGAGCAGTGGTTAGCTCTGATCTCAAGGTTGGGACCTACACAGTGGTTAATTCCCCTGACCTCTCCAGAGAGGTACATCATTTCCAGTGAGGCAGAAAACTGCAGGAAGATGGTGCTCCATGGCTTGTTCTCACGACCACATGAAGACACCAGCCTGCATGCCTGTGGGAAGTTCAGTTTTCACACAAATGTGGAACCAGCCATGCTGCAATCTTCAGCATCTCTGCTCAGTGCTGGAGCTAAGTGCTGCCATCCAGCCCTCTATGAGCCAAAGGTGCCGTGCTGGATGCTGAGAGGAAAAATATTTTGCATTCTTATCAGGCTTGCTTTATTTTTTTTTTAAATAATGGGGCTTTCATGTCCTCACAAGCCCTCTTCTCTTGATGGCTGGGGCTTAGCAGATATCATTTGGAATAAAACTGTGTATTCCAGTTTCTGCCATGCTGCATCACATTCCAGCACGTCCTTCGCACTGCACTAGCACGTCAAATCACATTGGCTTTTGATGAGTCACACAATGAGCTTTGGCACCAATGTATTTCAGTTGCAGAGTAACAGGTAGAACAATTCTTTAGCAATGATTTGGATGCCTGCCTAGTACAAAGCAAAATTAAACAAAATGCTCAAAATGTAATGCTGGGAGTTACAAAAAGAATTTAATTAACAAGAACATTTAAGACCGGGATGATATGGTCAGGGCATCACAGCAGAAGGTATATATACGTATATATCTTTCAATATTAGATTATAGAAACTTTGGTTTTGGCCTGAAAAAAAAATGGTTTAAAATCCTTGAGATCTCTCACTAGCTGATTTTGCACAGCTTCTGTCAGGTTCACTGCCTGTGACTTCTTTTACAGGCAAAGTATGACCAGCTCGGAATAATTAATCGTTTTTCCCCTCACAAAGAGCAATTTACATGAAATGAAGGTTTGCTGTCACCTGAAGAGAAGTTGTGACTTCTATTGTAAGTCAGTTTAAAGAAAGTGAATTTTTCACCCAGGAAAGAGAAAAACAACCAAATTACTACAGTTCGGGTGACTCAAGTATTTTCATTGACACATAAACACAGGCACTTTGCCACTTTCTGCCCTTGGGCTGCTTTTCCTCATGCCAAAACTGGCCCAGTGATGAAAAGATGTGATATTAATAGCTGTGGAGCACATATAGAGGGGACATAAACAGCCCAAGGGAGAGAAAGTACTTGTATATGCCCCAGGAGAGACAAGGGAAAGGTTTGAGCAGGCAAGGGCTCCTGTCCACAGCACTCCCTTTGCCCAGGAGCCACGAGAGGCACAGGGTACTGCCCTCTGATGAGTTTTGGGACACATTCCTGAATCATGGAGTCATTTAAGTTGGAAAAGGTCTCCAAAATCATTGAGTCTAGCTGTTAATCTAATGCTGCCGAGTCCCCCGCTAAACCATGGCACAAAGTGCCCCTAAGTACAAATCTTTTGAATGTTTCAGGGATGGTGACTCAAACACTTCCCTGGACAGCCTTTTCCATTGCCTGACCATCCATTCAGTGAAGAAATTTTTCCTAATATCCAAGCCTCCCCTGGCACAACTTGAGGCCGTTTCCTCTTGTCCTATTGTTTGTTCCTAGGAAGAGACCTACCTATGTCTGTCCATACCCACTGCACATACTCAGAGTTGCATTGTATATCAAAGGTGAAATCAGTAAACACTGACACATAATCAGTTTTACGCAACTTTGGGATTTTATCTTGCACCTGGTGGTTTTTCCTCAAAGCTCCAGCTCTTGGAATCACATGATTTAACAAGACACTACAATTTCACTATATATTTGCATGCAGACATGCGGCACACTTCAGAATTTTATGGTTTTGGATTAAAAGCTTGAAATGTCATTGACGTGCAAGAAAAAAGACCCTAAGATTCTTTTTAAAAACATGTCACAAATTTAAATTGATCTCACAAACTGTGGAATCTGACATCTCAATACTTAGGTGTGCCTGTACTCTCCGATGCCATAAGATTTGAAGCACAGAGTTTGTAACTTGGACCATAGTTTAAGTCTAGGAGACAAGTCTGGTTAGTCTAGCTTGAGCTTGCCTATATTCCATAGTTGGCTGTATATGAAGCTCCTGATTTCCCTTCAAAAAGCCATCAAATCATTTTTGACGTTCAGACTACAGTAGATCATATAGCTGAATCTATCTGCATGTAACCTGAGTCTCTACACTGAAAAAAAAATCACCCAGGATTAAATCTTAGCAGCAAATGGACAGAGGAATAATAAGGAAATTGAATACTTCTATGTTAATATTTTAGGTTTTTTCAGAGTCTATTTGTGATCAGCAGGTTTCTTGCCATTTCCAGGCAGCAGTCCCATTGGGCCAATCCACCTGGGAATAGCAGATCAGCATCCTGAATTTTCAGGCATAGCAAATGCACATTGGTAACAACCTGGAGATGCAGATGGCCAGACCATGTGACCTCTTTTGGAACAAGGGAACAGGAAACAAAACTAAGTAGTAAAAGAAATTGCATGAAGACCATCTCCCAAAAAATGCCATCAGAATCAGAGCTTGATGGTCTGCCAAAGAGAAAAAGTACCTGGTGCTCCCCAGTAATCTTTCCTGGCCCAAGCCTTGCAGACATGTTTGTAAGAAAGGACAATTTTCATGCAAGTTCCTTTAGTCTCTTTGGTGAGCCAGATCACATTGGAGACATTCAGTCCTGCCCTTTCCAAAAGTCTCTGAGGCTACAAGGCTCAAAGTCAGCACTGACAAAATCAACACTTATCTCCAAGGAGTTTTGCTTTGGCATCCTGAGATGAGAATTGAGAACTTCCTAGATCCACTTTCCACTTTTTTTCAGCTTTTTTTTAATTAGGAAACTTGGTGCACAATCTGAGGAATTTCAGGGAGGAGATAGACAGGAATTCAAATTCCACTGGTAAAAGCTGACATTTAAAAAAGCATGTTGAATATGAAGGAAAAAGCCCCAAAGGCAGGAATTTCCCTTGAAATCGCCAACAGCAACTGGCTGTTAGGTCACTCTTTTACTATTTTTGTCAGCAGCTACATTTTGATTCCTTTTGATTTAAATTCTTATAAAAAAAGGCAGTCACACTAAATGAAGCAGAATGGTCAAATCAAAGCAGAATAATTCTGACGATGACACGAAGCATTCTGGCTTTTTTCTGTGGCAGAAGTACTAAAGAAATTGCATGTGCTTCACAGAAAAAAAATGTTTAGTTGCAAATTTTCAATTCACTGCTGCTTTGGGATAGCAAGCTGGGTTTTTTCCTTTGTCCCCTTGTTGCCTTAAGCAGATGACCATGCCATATATCAAAAATCACAGAGTACCATAACATGTCCACAAAGGTTATATGCCAGCATCTCCAAAATGGTGGCAGCATCTGAGACTTGGAAAAGCTGCTGAGCATAAGCAAACAGGGACAACAAGTTGCCTTCCACTGCTCATTTCTGTCTTGCCCTCTGAAAGCTCTCTTAGCTAAATCTGAACACTATATATTTTATATCAGAAGAGGTAAAGGCAACTCCTAAGGTGTGTATGCCTCTCAGGTTTGGATCTATGGCCTGAGAAGATACTGGAACAGGGGAAGCAGAGGCAAAATGATTAGTGATGAACTGACTAAAAAAAAGAAGAAGAAGAAGAGAGAAGAAAAAATGGACGTGGGTCTAGGGCTGATTATTTTAAAATTCTTTCTCTGCTGAATGTATTTGCTCTGCATATAAGCTATTCTCTCTGTTTATTCCGTGCCCCTAGACAATACAGCATGGATTTTGACACGGCGCTCTGGCTTCAGACAAAACGAGCAGAACACCTTTTACCTGCCCATCCTGATCAGCGACAACGGGCGCCCAGTGCTGAGCAGCACAGGCACGCTGACTGTGCACGTGTGCAGCTGCGATGAGGAGGGCATGGTGATGTCCTGCAACGCCGAGGCCTACGTCCTCCCTGTCAGCCTAAGCCGAGGGGCACTCATTGCCATCCTCGCCTGCATCTTTGTCCTGCTAGGTAAAGCCTTCACTTCTTCTTGGGACAGACAGACTTTTAGGTTCTGGCCAGGGGGTGCTGATCCACCAAAGGTGTAGGAGCCAAACAGACACACACACATTGTGTGTACATGTATATGTAGATGCACACATGCCTAAAAGCCAAATCAAGGACCCCATGGTGTAGTCAGGTGTATATGGCTTCAGGATCTGGACTGTAGGAATGGGGGAAAACTATGGCCTGCAAATATTTCTGCCAGATGTCCAAAGTGCTAGGGTGTCTGATATGGCCATGCTCTCCTGCAAGGGTATGGCAATGGGAAGTATTGAGAGCTGTGGCTTGGGGCAGGTTAGTTTCGCATCCTGCTCCACCAGAAACAGTAGTGGTAAGCCCAGTTCCATTTATTGCCTTTTGGAGAGAGAGATCCCCATCTCCGTCCTTTTTCCTTGAAATTCTACATTTAAGTGGTGCCTGTGCTGCAGTAAAGGGGCTGAGTGTCTTGCATGAGTTCTGTCTCCTCTATTAAATGTCATACTTTCCTTGCCCAGACAGCCTATGTCCCCTGGTAGCTGTTGGTATCAAAAGAACTTCAGTTCCCTTGTTCACTCTCTCAAATCATGCGAAACTAGTTCAAAACATATATTCCCTGAAACTTCAGGGGACTCAGTTTGATGAACAGTGTACTAAGATACAGGAAAAATCCTTTAAAAGTGCCTCAATTCTGGCTCTTCAATGGAGCCTAGATACCTCAGCTCAAAATTTCAGTATTCAAGAAATCTTTGCTGAGTTCTAACTCTGGAAATAGTCACCAAGTGATGGCACATTTTCAATAGCAAAGGGCTCTGGTGCCTGTATGACCACTCCTCCCCATGCTAATAAGCACAGCAAGGGCGAGGAGCACCAGCACTGCAGCACTGCAGGAGGCTTGCAGATAAACAAAAAATTCCTTACAGCAGACTAAGGGGCTAGCTCTGCATTTTGCTGTGTAGGCAGACATATCACTGTGGTGCCTTAGGACCATCCATCTCTGTCACATGCAGTGGCCAGCCCAAGAGGCATCCCCAAAGCAGGCTGCAAAAGCCACCCACAGAGCAGAAAACGAAATATCTCTATGGTACTATGCTGCTGCAGATAAATTGTTACTGACCTCTGAGCTGGCTAGCTTAAAAGTGGCAAGCACCACTGGATATCCATGTCTTAAACGTCACCAGGAGTTAAGAATTCAGGTGAGAAAGAGGACAGATTAGCAGTTTTGACTGGGGAGTGAGAGAAAGAGATTTCTACACCACTCAGCTTGCAAACACCGCTGCTCTTTAAATCCAAGGGGCTAGTTGGGCTCACCCAGGGGGAAGTAAGGCAGAGGAAAGTCTGAAGCCCTGGCAAGATCTGTGTCCTTGCTCACAGCCCTGTGTCTTGCTTGGCTCCCGCAGTGTTGGTGCTCCTCATCCTCTCCATGCGGCGCCAGCGGAAGCAGCCGTACATCATCGACGAGGAGGAGAACATCCACGAGAACATCGTCAGGTACGATGACGAGGGTGGCGGGGAGGAGGACACAGAGGCCTTTGACATCGCCGCCATGTGGAACCCGCGGGAGGCCCAGCTGGTGGTGAAGAACCGGCAGGACATGCTCCCTGAAATAGAGAGCCTCTCCCGATACGTGCCTCAGGCGTGCGTCATGGACAACAACGTCCACAACTACGTGCTCGCCAAGCTGTACGAAGCTGACATGGACCTGTGGGCGCCTCCCTTCGACTCCCTGCAGACCTACATGTTTGAAGGGAACGGCTCGGTGGCGGAGTCGCTCAGCTCCTTACAGTCCGTGACGACAGACTCAGACCAGAGCTATGACTACCTGACGGACTGGGGGCCGCGCTTCAAGAAGCTGGCAGAGATGTATGGGGCCACAGACAGCAGCGGGGCTCTGTGGTAACAGAAGAGGAATGGCAGAGGGCTTTCCATGTGAAACGGTGTCCAGTTCGATCCATTCTCATCAGATGCTTCCATGGACATGGGTGAGGCCTCAAAAAAAAATAGCAATACAGTGCTTGGATGAGAATGGGAAGAAGGGTGTGAATGAAAGTCTCTCTGGATCAGCTTTACTCAGTTAAATTAAATCACATTTGAAACTATGAGAAACAGAAAGAAGGAAGTTTTTTCCTGGTTCTTACAGCAAAATTGGAGAGCTCCACGACATTGCTGTCTCTCTCTCTCTCTCTTCTTTTCTCTCCCCTTTGTACACGGCAGCTTACTGAGCTCTATACATCAGGGTTCAAAGATCTGTAAACTCCAGCTGTAATCTCCAAGTCACTGGAGAAATTGTCACCACAGAAGAGTTGCTTCCCACTGGTCATTTTTTCCCTATTAAAACAGAAAAGAAATGCTTGCTAACAAGAGAAAAAAATCCACAAAGCAGAAAATTGAAACTGGAATCTCAGAGGGCTCCTTGTAAACGAAACTCCTCCCTCTGTTGCTAACAGAGCTCTTTTTTAACCCTTTAGAAACAAGGCTGAGGTTGGGGGTTTTTTTTTCCACATGACTGAGAGGGCTGGGGAAGAGGCTTTGAATTTCTGCTCTAGTTTAGTGGCTGATCTGTGAGTCACTGGCGTTAACACTAATCCATCTCCTATCAAGTTTGTGTAAATTTATTCTTGACTCTTTAAAACCATGACTCTGCTAAACTGCTCAGAACAAAACCAGAAAATCTGCCTCTTTTGCACTGTAGATGTCTCTTCCATGTGCCAAATGTGAAGATTAGATTCTACCAATGAAAGCCAAATAAATTTTAAAATAAGAAAAAGCTATATTTGGTAACTACATGGGTTAGATGGGCTTTCCTAATCTGTGTGAGGTCAATCCAAGGGATGTTTACATACTGTAGATAACCTACTTGAACAAATGCAGTATTATAGACGAATAAATGGATGTAAGAAAATTACATGTATAAGTTTTGTATATTTGTTAATTTTGGTAATAAATATGATGTACTGCATACAGTACAGTACCTTAGCACCTCTTTTAATAAAAGTTAAACAGAAGGGAAAGTCTGATGGCAATTTATTGACTTGACTACTTTGCACACAGCAGTTAGTGCTTATCTGCAGCTTTACATGCCTTGAGCATCAAGAAAAACTGGTTCATCAGCATCGTGTCAAGGCTTCAGTTTGCAGAATCGAGCAGATTGTCTGCTTTTTTATCACTGTTCACTTGGACATTGCCCTTAGCAGTGAATCAGCCCAAGTACAGCCCACCAGAGTAGTTACTTTTCTAATCGAATCATGCTGAAGTCAAAAGAAAGTCTTGCCTGATTTTTTTGAAACATTAAGGCTGGGGCATTGATAGGCTTGGAAACCAGTTACACAGCCCTGACAGAGTCTCATGCCTTCAGAGCCATTACTAAGATAAAGACTAAGATAAAGACTAAGATAAAGACTAAGATAAAGACTAAGATAAAGACTAAGATAAAATATCTATTTATTCTTACTCTGCAGTCAGTTTTGTGCCTGGGTCATCTCTTGTTTGCATGTGTAAATGAGAAGAGCTAGGGAAACTACACTAACACAAGTTTCATGGAAAGCGGAGAAAGGCCTCTGAAAGCAGAACAGCCTGCAATGGAATTTGCAGGTTTATTTCTAGCTAAGGACTCTCTACACCTCCAGCTGCCCAGAAAATAGATGTGCACACATAACCACCCAGTTACCACACTTCTACTATGGGCATGCCTTGCTCAGTTCCTCTTGCTGATGTACACAAAACATGCAGTCTCTCCTTTGCCTAATCTTAGGTTGTACCAATTTAGGGCAGGAGTCTTGTTTCCATAGGCTCATCCAAAGTCATGCATCCCTGGAGAGCCATGCACCCACCAAGGAAAAAAGGTTTTAGTGACTTCTTGCTTGTTAATCTGATGTGATGAAAATCTGGGCCTTCACAAACATAATATGCCAAGGGTTCTGCTTATCACCTGAACATACTTTACACCATTGTAGGAAGAGCACTGAGAATTATTTGATAGTGATTCTTTTACTCATACCATAGCACTCACCCTCATATGTCATATTGATTTTAAAACATTAAACTAGAACTGCAGCCATCATGATCAAGGAAGTAGTCTAAAGGACACAAAGCTGCTGTTGAAAGTCTGAGAGCTTCCTTGCCTCCTGCCACCACAGATACCACAGAAAATAGGCAGGAGGACATCTTTCACACGACATTCCACCACTTCCCTGTCTGATCTGAACATTAGTTTTGCATATTTTAAGCAGATGTCTCTTTCATCTTAAAGCCCCAGCTGTTAAAGCTCTGTAACCTTTCTAGGCAGTCCTCCATGGCATCACTACACTCATTACTGAAAGCCTTCCAGGGGAGGTATAAGGCGTGTACCTCTTGCAGCCATACAAGCCTGCAATGCACATAGATGACCTTGTCCCTCCACAGAGCTATGATTTGGTATTTTCGGATGATTACTGTCTCTCCCAGTAGTCACAGTCTACAGTAAAAAAAAGCCTCTAGATTGTTCTGCATATCCTGATTCCATGATGGTTTAAATCTCCTGTCATAGGCAGAGTGGGAGGATAGGGCATAAAAGTACAGTCCAGCATCATACTGCCTTCAACCTCCTGCATTTACTGAGTTATCCCAGGATAAGCTGCCTCACAGTCTGTTTTGACTCCACAGAAGCCCCCAGACATGGTCTCTGCAAGACAGGCAGTGCAGCAGCCAGGAGCAGCTTCCCAGGCTGTGTATCCCCCATTGTGGAAAGACCAGCAGCCCTTTTGCTAGCCATGCACTCATGCCACAGGGGAATTCATAACCCACCTTCCTAAGCTGCATGTCAGTGTTAGGCTGATTGCCCTCAGGTTTGCCTCAACTTGTGATCACAGTCAATAGCTGCACAGCTTGATGTTGTGACACTTACCAGCTGGTGTTTAGTAGGCATTTGGCAGCCTGGCACTTTTTTTTTCTGTTTTATGGAACAGGTGACAGTGTTTCTGCAGTCTGTGAAATCTCTGTGCCAACAACCAACACTTGCATCTATCACACTGCCACAAACAAAACAGAAGAACCCTCTGGTTTTGCTGATGAGATATGAAAAGGATCCATTTTCAGACACAGCAGGGCTCAGCAGGCCCAGAGTAGAAGAGAAGACTCCAAGCACAAAGGAAATGCGTGGTGCCGCAGACTGTCAGTGAAACAAGCACACTGGTCACACAGGTCCTCAGCCTCCTGCTCAAGGGCAGGCCTGGCCGTGTGCATGAACATTTGCAGCACTACATAAAACCTGCTCATGGTTTACAGCCAGGGAGTTCAGCCTGCCATGGTGGAGGGACTGGGCTTTGCCATGCCACCAGATACCTCCAAGGGACAGTCCCAGTTCTGCAAGGCACCCACTTTATCCACTGCCCTGGTGTAAGGGCAGAAATGTCAGAGGGCCAGGACAAGGTCCTACGTGCCCTCACCAGTGTCCCCAGTCCCCTTGTGCTCCAAGGCTGGTCTGAGTGCACAGAGCTTTTACCACTATTCATTTTGGTTTGTTCCTCTGATGACATTTTTTCCACGGCTGCCAGTTCTCAGAGAAAAAAAAAAAAAAGGACTTACCATCCAGCAACAATCCCTTAGTCTCAGCTGTGGCTGCAAATCTGTGGTTCAGAGAAAAAAATAACAGAGCATGCAAGTCATTTTACTAATTTCAGCCACTTAAAAATTGAGCATATGGGCTAAGCAATCCATCTCAACTCTCTCTCTCTAACAAACAGAGTTAGACAAAGAGTGATTCATTCCCCCATCCTGGCCATCTGTATGATGCTATGGCCCCCTGGAGCTCTATGCCTCTCAGTTAATGGCCAGGCCTCTAGGGATTCATCCCTGCTGCTCAGTCTGGCCATAGGCATGACATTCCCAAGCCCTCTGCTCTACATTTGGTTTTACAAGTGACCATGGGCAAACACTACAGTCTCTGATGTTTTCCTTTCCTTTTCCTACCACCTATCTCTGCCTTGTCTAAGTAGGTTGCATGACCTGCCACTCTTATTCTGCACTGGTCATCACACCTAGGCTCTGAGTAGCAGTTTTCTTTAAACCATCTGTCAAGGACCCCAGATCTCTTCAGAGCAAAATACAGAACTCAAGAATGCATGAAAAGCGTTAACATCATTTTTTCTAGTCTAAATTTTCTTCCAACACTGCCTTTCATTTGCTGCTGCATTACCCATTTATCCAGCTTAATTAGGCCCCACTTGATTTTGTCATTTCTCCTCCAGCTTTTATTGCTCTTAATAATTTTATGCTACCATCACATTTGTTGCCTAAAATTCCCTTATAGACCATTCATTAAAGCCAGTAGTGACACAAATCCTTGGGGGTCCCAGAGATTATATTTTGGTCACCTTGAAATATGATTTATTAGCCCCTGCCAGTATTTTCCTTGATGCAACTTTCACATAGCACAAGCTGGAACCTGCTGTCTGACCACAGCTCCCAGGAACCATCAAACTGGAGGGATGGATATGTCCCAGAAGCCTGTTCTGCATATGCACCACATCTTACTTGTCCTGGCCATGAGTAAGAGAAAGGAGGCATATAAAAGATGCACAAGTGATACCTTACAGATTCCAGAAAAGTTCTGACCTGGACAAATTCAAAGTTGAGGAGATTCAGTTGTTTTTGCGTTTGTGCTGCCAGGGTCTTACTAATAAAATTGCCTTGGTTTATGCCAGCTTAGCTATCAGTTAGATCAAACGTAGGAGAGAAGGTGGGCTCAATAACAAGTGAGGATGGCACATGGGGAAATCTGTACTGCTGCAAGCTAGTTATGTTGCTGCTCTCCCTCGTCCTGTTTGTCAGGGTGTGAGACAGCCCATTTCATCCAGATCAAGGAATAGCCTTTAATGTATTGTCTCCACACGAAGCTGGTGTAAACAGGCAGTGGGTCTGTCCAAGACATCCTAATTTGTGCCTGCTGAGATGTGCAGCATTCAGAAGAGGAGGAGCTGTGTTTCACTCAGTTGTGCCCTGTCTCTCTCACAGCAGTGCATATGGCATCAGAGAGCTCCAAGACAGCCACTGCTGCAAAACAGCTGTATCACCTAAGGGATTCGTTCTCCTGCATAAAGGTCAGTGGTTTGCCTCTCATTTGGACTGTAATGCAGTAATAATCTGTATCAGTGCATCCTGTTGAAACACACAGGAAAATCAGCAGACAGCAGTGAAACTGAGGTGGAGTCATAGCTGTGATCCTAGGAAAGCAGTAGGAGCTGGGGAGTCTCACTGTCAAACCAAGACTTTAAGGACAGATTTTCTGTTTTGCTTTCTTATATCAACCCTCTGAAGACCTTGCCCACACTGGCACGCACGGTATTTTGCTGTTGACCTCAGAGGCATCACATCAGGCCACCTGCATCACTGACTGAGCAGAAGCAGCAGAGCAGTGTTGATACTGTATTTCCCAAGAGACATTAGACTAATATGGTAGAGAAGGTCGAAGAGAGTCACTTCACAATGACTTTAAAAAATCATGTGATTTTTTAAGACCTGATGTAGGAGACAGTACACAGTCTGAATATAATTTTCAGACCTCATTTGTTATTAAGCTCACCATTAGGGAATAGACCTCTTGGGAAATAGGAATTTTCAAACCCACATCTTAATATCTATAGGCTGGTTCCATGATGACTAACCCTATAATTTTTTCCCAAAGGTGCATGAGCTACAGCACTTAATACTAGAGGCAGAAGTTCTTGCCATGCCACATAAAACTAATAAAAATAATAATGACAACATCTATCATAATGGGGGTCAAATTTTGCTTCTGCTTTGTGGAAAGGGTGAAGGTTACCAGACTCATAATGGAATTTAGGAAGCTGAATCCCTAGTAAAAGGATAGTAGTTCTAGATGTTCTAGGAAGTGTTAAAAGCCAGGCTGGATGGAGCTCTGAGGAATCAGTCAAAGGTGTCCCTGCCCATGGGAGAGGTACTGGAATTAGATGATCTGTAAGTTCTCTTCCAGCCCAGACAATTCTGTGATTCTATGATGATTCTGTGATTCTTTCTGCAAACACACAGGGGTAAATCGGAGTAAAACATGATCCTCCTCAGCATCACAGTAGCATGATGAGTGCTGAACAGAAGATTTGATCTTTTCTACCATATCTAGGAAAAGAAAAATATGGAAAACTTTTCTTTCAAGCAGTGGTGCTAACTTATGATGGGTTATTTGGCATTATTTCTTTTATTTTTTGCATAGATTATTCTTGGGGCTTGTCAAAGGGAGACAACTTGTCCAGCAAAGTCATTTCTTTACGAAGCTCAACCAAATATTCTGCAAGATCATAGGTATCACAGATGGAAAAAGTAGAAAAAATGAGGCACAAAGCAATCAAATGTCTTTTTAATGGAAACATAAACAGAGCCCCAGCCTGCATATGACTTATTCTAACCTCAAAGCAGCCTTCTGGTTACAAAAACTCTTGTTTACTTTCAGCTTAGAGATATATTCTCAAAAAGAAAACTAATTAGTTGAGGTATATACTTTCAACAGCCTCAATCTTGTGCCCACGGACCATGATCTTGCATTTAAGAAGTACACTAGAAGGAAGGATAAAAGTGCATATTCTGCCTATACACTATGTTCTTGTCCTGAGATTGCAAAGTGTTTTGCAAATTCTGCTGCAGAATAGTCTGGTGTTTTTTACAGACAAATAAATGGGAACAGGGAACACAGGGAAGTTTAAAAAATTATGAAGATTTCAAAAGACATTATTGTAGAAATGGTAACCTGTCCCAACAGTCATTCTAAACAGAATTCCTCTTACAACTTAGTAAATCATGCCTATGGCATAGGTGGCAGGTAGGCAATAGAATTTTGAGCTATAGCTTAGGTGCAAAATTATTTTTTACCGATAAGATAAACATATCTGTGAGTTAAATCATAAATATAGTCCCACAACAGAAAATTATCTCTGCTACTAATGCAAGGGAATTTCACTTCATGATTTCTGTATATTTGAACCCATCATTTGCTATTCAGCCAACTGTCCAACCACTAAAGAAATCAAAAGTCAATGTTGCATTTACAGCTCAAAACAGATGAGTAGGATAAAAATGTCTGAAAGCTCTAATTAAATCTTATCATCCAGAGTTAATTGTAAAGTGTTTTCCTAGACTGTTAGAGCAGAGAACAAGCACAACATAAATTATGCATAATTTTGAGTAATTACAGATGATGCTAGCATTTTTGAAACATCACTCACAGTGAGAGTTCCAAACTGACCGATTTATAAGATACTGTGCCTCCTTCATCTTCTCTGGCAAATTTCATCCACCTCATGGTTCTTCTTGATAAATGCACAGCACATTCAAAGATGTGGTAAACTGCTGGCTTTGCTTAGAACAAGACAAATTAAACAAGCATTTTCTGTCAGCAGTTTCTGATAAGGAATAGTTTCAGTGCCTCGCCAGTCCTGACTTCATTTGCAGGTTGGTGTGACAAAAGCCAATGTCAGTCAAGACAACAGCTCCATCCCCTGGGCGGAGTTAGTCTATAAACCACTGCAGCAGCCACCCCAAAAACATGTTTGGTGAAGGAGAAAGGGAGACTGAAAACCTTCCCTATGATCCCCAGTACCGTGTTTTCATATCTGGGCTCACAGAAAGCAAGGCATCTGCCACCAACACTTTGGTGAACAGCCATAACCCTGTGTAAGCCACAGAGGGCCCAGTGTCCTTTCCCAGCTCATCACCAACAACCAACACCGAGGGACTACAGGACTTGAGGTGTGGCTTTGACTCTGATGTTGGTGCTACATGCAGGTCAGGCAAATTTTCATGGTCTTTCTGTGCTGTGGCTTTCCACCCAGCATACCACAGGAGTAACTGCCTCTGCTACCCACTCTGAAGTCACATAGCAACATGAAGAATTTTGTTATTTATCTAAGCAGACTTCTAAGCATTTTAGAGCCCCAGGCTCATGCTAGATAGGCTATAAAGCTGCATATTTCTTCTCAAAAAGCACATACCCTTCTAGCTCTGGGAAAAGAGGAAAAGAAGGATGACTCACAAGCAGCAGATGTTGGTAGTGTCTCTTAACACATTACTGGAAAGCACTCAGAGGTTGTAGGGATGCAGGCTCCCTTAAAGCCTACCTAGAATAGATTTGAACAAAATGCTGTGGCAAGCCAGATCCTAGATCATTCCCTTTGTCTCACTTTATCAGCTGTAGTCACAATATTTTGCTTGTCAGACCTTCTCTCCAAAACCATCAAAGCACACAATAAATATGAATAACTAAAGCAGCACAACATTCTTGATGTGTACAGTGGCTCTGTTATCAGTAGCCCTGGGAGAGTATTATTCTATATTATTGCAATATTATTGCTAAAGAAAATCAGCTGAGTGTCTTGCTGCAGCCCAGCAGGATTTGAGACCAATAATACAGCAGGTCCCATTTTTCCAGAAAAAATGCAGACCAGATGTAAAAATTACCAGATGTGAAATTAAATAAATGTCTAAACTCTTTCTATAGACAATAGAGAGAAGGGATGAATCCTCCTCAAAACATGTACATTACCTTAGACAACGTTCTCAGGACAGGAAGATTTCACCCTTAAAGGGGTGTTCCTCTATCCCCAGGCCATCATCTACTGGCCACACAGGAGGTGTCCCCATGGACCAGAGGTGCCCAAGGGACTGCTGAGATTTCAAACAGAAAAAGTAGGTTTAGATTAGATATTCAGAAGAAATTCTTTACTGCGAGGGTGCTGAGGCACTGGAACAGGTTGCCCAGAGAAGCTGTGGATGCCCCATTGCTGGAAGTGTTCCAGGCCAGGTTGGACAGGGCTTTGAGCAACCTGGTCTAGTGGAGGGTGTCCCTGTCCACACCAAGGGGGGTTGGAACTAGGTGATCTTAATAGTTCCTTCCAACCCAACCATTCTATGATTTTGTGATCCTGACATTTATGATCTGGCACAACTCCAAAAGAGATGAAGTCTCATTAAGACATCAGTGCAAGAGATCCCAGTAAAGAGTAACATCTCAGAGGAACCCAATTTACTGGGTTGGGTACCTGTAGTGCTGCACAGGCTGCTTCACAAGTTTCACAAGGGTGTACAGCCCAGCAGGCACATCCACTGCTGGTGGACATACCTGGTGTCAGCACCAACTACTATCCATCCCCCTGTCTCACTGCTCAATCTGACATGTGGCAAAAACGAGCTGGCCAACCCCTCTTTTAATTGAAAGACATTTGTACTGAGGACCAGATGCAAGAACATGGCACTGGTTTCATACATAGTGTGAAAAAAAACTTTCTTTAGACCTGTAGCAAATTGTTTGTTCTATTAGTATCAGATCCCTGTCCACAACAGAGAGATAATGGTCTCCTCCACCTTAGCTACTCTGCCTCTAAGGCCTGGGGAGCACCTCTCATTTTGTGTCTGGATAATGGGTACTGCAATATATCAGAATTACAGCAAGAAAAATTATGCTATTTAGCTACTTTTGCTGTTGCATCCTCCCTGCCATCCTCTGCCTGCAACTCATTGTCCTGTCTCTGCAAGTAAATACTGTGATAGCAGCTAAAAGCAAAACACAGCTGTAGTGAAACATCCAATCAGCTTGCAGCCATTAAACAAACAGAATGCCTGCTCTTTCCTTTTGTTTAAAATATCATTACTGGGAACAAGTCCTCTCTATCACTGCCTTTGTGCTTCAGTGCACACGTTAGGTTTTCAAACCTGACCTAGTTTTGGCTGAAAAGTTTCACTGAGGGAGCCTACAAGACAGCATCTCCATGCACGCTATTTTCTCCCACTAATCAATGCATTATAAAGGCTGGAGCGTCTCCCTTTGCTGAAAATGTGGCAAGGGATGAGGAGCCACACTATGGTCAGGCTCTAATGCAACTTCTTGCAGGCCAACTGTACCATTGAACATGCCAGCCTCCTGCTTGCCCTCAGACCTTTCAACTTCCTTGATTCTCCATGGAGCTGACAAAGTCCAGTCCAACCCTACAACAGCTCCAATGGCACCTCTCTGAAAACAGGAAAAGCTTTGCCTTCCCTTCAACAGGTAACTGGGGTTGGCACACTGCAGCAGTGTTTGAGGAGCCTGGCAACATTTTTAAGGTGTTTAGATGAGCTGAGTTTATAACTGAAGTCTTTTGTGGCTGTAAGGTCCTGCCTTCAGGACTCATTTGTTTGTTTTAACTATGCTCAGGATTTCCCTGAGCTGCTTTTAAGATGACTGACAAGGGGATCCACTGTGCAGGGGATGGGCAAGACAGAGTTCACAGTAAATAATAACTATTTTGCATTCATGACAGCTCTGACAAAGGCTACTTAACTCCAGAAGCTTGCTCTGGAGTGAATAGGTTCCATCCAGAAATACGAACATTAGAGGGTGTCAAGATGCATCTAATTGCAGACTGAGACCCCACGTAGGCTGCACATATCCCAAACTGTCACCATGTGCAACCAGACTCTACCTGGTGCTTCATCAGGCCCGTGAGACCCACAGCATGTGTCAGCCAAGCTTGACTGAGATGTGCAAGTGAACTCATATTTAAGAGCAGCACAGCTCACTGGAGAAGGGAGGAGGTGACATCCATCACTGGGCAGTGTGCACATCCAAAAGGAGCAGGAAGCCAGAGGGAAGCTGCTGTCTGATCGTGAGATTTGGGGCACACTGGACAAAAAGTACTATTTCAAAGGGCTGGGAATCAGACAGTGGAGAGAAGATGGAGGCATCTGGTTGTGAGGATGCTCATGGCTGTGAGGATATTCAGTTTATCCCTGCAAAGAGACATTCAGAACACAATGACAGAACAATAATAAGGGGGAAATACTGATCCTACTTCATATTCTTCTAGCTGAAGAGGAAAAGGAGCATTCAGTGAAGGGCCATGTTAGAAATGCCTGAGCAAAGATCTGAGGATGAACAAAAAACAAAGGCTTCAGCCGCTACTTCGTGCAGGAATTTGTGATGCAGGTGAGGAGGTTCTATAATCATGTAAAGCCAGAGGCTAAGAGAAAAAGTATTTCCTCTCCTTGCTAATTTGAACATTTCCATAAGCCCTTCTCTGGTAAGTCTTCAATAACAAAGCTAAAATTTGCACAACAACAATAATTTTTTTTAAAATTATATTTTTTGCATCATTAATACCAAGCATACAGGTGAAGTATAAATCACACTGCAATTAGGAGACATGAAGGACAGGTAATCCTCTTGTACCCTCATGTTTTCTTTTGCAGGGGCAACAGTTATGTCAGTTATGAGCATTCAAAAAAAAAAAAAACCAGAAGGCATCTACCTCCAAATTATTAAACTTTCTTTGCTCCATCATAATAAGTTTTTCTTCTAAGAAGTAATTGCATTTTGTTTTTAACTATCTGCCACTAACACTAGCAACTTTGGAGGTCATGTCCCAGAACTTCCAGTCATGATAAAATCTTTCTAAATAATTGAAAAGCTGAACTGCTTTCTTAGGTGGGTGTTTTTTTAATGAAAACACGTGTATTGCAAGAATTTTGTGATGAAACCCCCAAAGCAAGGAACACTGACCAGGACTCCTGGAGTCAGGTCTTTGTTATGAAAGAAGGGACTGATTTTCTTCTTATCTCACACCTAAAGTTAGTCCCTTGACAGGAGGGAAGGGCACATGGAAAGGGAAATAAGACAGGCACAGGCCCACTTTGGGGTGCTGATGCATTCTGTGAGGAGACAGGTGCCAGGGAGGCCAGGCTGAGCCAGCATCACTTCCAGACAGCAGCATGACATCACACCCACTGCACTAAGAGGACATGGAGAGAAACTGGGAGAGTTTGTTGGACCAACGTTCCAATGTCCAGCCTTCATGTCAACGTGTCCTGAGGTGTAACATAGGATGTCTCATAATGAGACACATTTCATTTGGCATCTACAGACTTCATTGTCTGGTACCAGCTGCCTACTGGCAACCCACATCTGTGCTAGAGGTATTTATGGGATTCACTCCATTCTAATATTACCTATTGTGTCCCTGCATTCCTGCCTGTGTCTGAAGTCTGCAAAGCCTTTCTGCAAAATGTATTAACACCCTCCCCATCTCAATGTAGTACCATTTGTTTCTGGGCTTGTTTCATTTCATGAACTTACAGGCTCACTTCTAAAACCAGTCATCAAACACTGAAGCAATATAAGAGAAAAAAGGAAAAAAAAGAGAGAGAGAAAACCCGAGGGAGGAAACAGATTTCAATTTCTGATTTCCAAAAGGCTGATATAAAAAGCACAGGAGTGGGAAGGAAGCATTTGAAAATTTAATTTAAAAAAATGCCCTGGCAGTCTCTTCCCAGCACAGCACTGGGGCTGAATTAGACACTTGTAGGTAAATCAATGAACCAAGAAAAAAAAGAAAACTGTAGCCTTACAAACATCAAAAAATACGCCTCAAACTCATCCACGCAGCTCCCTGGCTAAGTAAAAGTGTCGGCAAGTCCTCTACAGGGTCTCTCCAAAAGCAGGGAAATTACGGCATGTGACAGAGCTGGTACAGCCCCTGCTCTTCAGAGAGAGAGGGTTTTACTGGGAGTAAGAGGGTTTGGAAACAGGCTTCACTCCCAGGTTTCCAGAGTCCCTAGAATCTTTCCTCAGTGCCACAAATAACCCACAAGCAAGCACAATTAGAAATGCCCTCAGGTACCAGCAGGTTAAACCAGGCTACCCATGACCTAATCAAATTAAAACAGTGTTGGCCAAGAACTTACCTTATTCTTCATAAGCCACTGAGAACCCCACCAGGTTCCACTGGAAAGGACCACCTGGCATTTGGCCAGCACATTTTGCTTCTCAGGGTGGTGTAACTGCCCAAAACAAGTACTTCCCACTGACAGAGCAAATGGCTGCGCTCCCCTTGGCTCCAACAGTCATACAGGATTTTGCCACAGACCTTGTAGGACATCTTTAAAAGCAGTGTGTTAACTTTCACAAAGGCAAGGATCAAAACTTGGAGAGGAAAATAAGCAGCCACTATGAAACACAGTTGATCCTTTCTATCGAATTGTACAGTATGGTAGATATCTGTGGCAGCATCTCTCTGGCCCCAGAGAGCAGGCACAGACTTTCCCAGGCATTTTCCCAGTGAATGCTGTGAGAAAATCAGAGAAAAGAATGAGAAACAATTCTTATCTCCACTTGTTGCACCTGCTGTTGTGCACATGTGGAATGTGTCATGGAGATTTGTTTACCAAAGGGTGATTTCTTAATTAGACACTAGATGGATTGACCAATTAGGTCAAAGCTGTATCAGAACTGGCTGAAAGGGTTACTGAGTTTCTTAATAAGTATAGTATAATATAGTATGAGATGATATAATAAAGCAACTGATCAGCCTTCTGCAATCATGAAGGCAATACTAATTATTCCCCAGCTGGGGGCCTACAACAACACATATGCTCACATGAGGTGCTGTCATAATATATGTAAATTAAAAACACAGGGTATGAAGATCTTCACTCTAAAGAATAGGTTCATAAATGAATTATAAGGTTTCTTAAATGATTTGTAGCTGTTATAACCATTTTACAGACGAGTAATACATTTTATAAGTCCACCAACAGAAGATTTGATAGGCAATCAATCACCCTGCATGATAACTAATTAGCCATATACTAAAATGCCCCATATGCCCTATTAACCCCTAATGCTCTGGTCATGAATATACCCTTAGCACAAGCCCCAGTTCAAGAAACAAAAGCCATCTGACCTACCCAGTCCCTTGAAGCCATTAATCTCCAGCTCTTAACCCGCAGCTCAAGGATGAAGGAGAGTGACTAACTTGGCAGCCTGCCCTGGAAGCTAACAGGCTCCTGATGTTCTGGAGCAGCGGGAATGCAGCATCTCCCATCTCATCTGGGTTTCTGCTAACAGTTGTTTCTGACAGGGTTCTCTGTCACATGTGCCGTGACTTCGGCACATCAATATTCCCCCTTTGCTGGGCTGCTGGGGTAGTTGGTGAAGAACTGCTGCCCATGGGATGGACTCATGTTGGAGAAGTACATGGAGGACTGTCTCCTGTGGGAAGGTCCCTATGCTGGAGCAGGGACAGGAGTCCTCCCCCTGAGGAGGAAGGAGCAACAGAGACAATATGTGAAGGACTGACAACAAGCCTCATTCCCTGTCTCCCTGCACAGCTCGGGGAAGAGGAGATAGAGAAAATCGGGAGTGAAATTGAGCTGGGAAGAAGGGAGCAGAGCAGGGAAGATGTTTTAAGATTTGGGTATACTTCTCATTATTCTACTCCAATTTGACTGGCAATAAATTAAACTAGCATTCCTAAATCAAGTCTATTTGCTCTTGACTGAAATTAGTAATGATCTCTCTCTGTCCTTATCTCAACCCAGGAGCCTTTCATTACATTTTCTCTCCTCTGTCCAGTTGAGGAAGGGAAGGATAGAGAGGCTTTGGTGGGCACCTGGTGTCCAGCCACAGTCAACCCACTGCATCTGTCAAGAAAAGAGGTGGTGCCTCTACAAGAAAAGAAAAATGTAATCAAACCTCAGGCCTGTTTAAATCCACATGAAATGTCTCCACTAAGTGTAGACTACGCTACACTACACTAAGTGTAACCTCAAATGATTGCAGGCTCTGTGAAGAAATGTGCTTCCTGATCAGTTTTTCAGACTCAGAAAATATTTGCAGATATTTAAAAACACATGCAAGTTTAAACACACACACACACCTGTAAAGTCAAAAATAAATATTTTATAATCTTTCCCTTACTCAAGCAGTCAGAGGCCTAATGGTGTTACTGCATACCCCTGTCCCACAGAAAAAGTTCACATACCAATTAGCTGAAATTTTGCTGCACAAAAATTTCATTTTTCTCAAAATATTAACGCCTGCTTCATAACAGTGCTAGAGCAGAGCACCACAGTACCAAACTGTACTTTTCCCAGGAGGAGAAGTGGACTCCCTATGTATTCTACATGGCACTGTGGGGTATAAACATCTTGGTGCTTGTATATTCAAGTGGCAACAGAAAAGTGGCTGTTCTCCACTGAAGATTCAAATTCCTCCAGGGTCTCATCATTGAATGGATCTGTAACCCAGTGAAAAAAGCACATTCACCCCATCCACCTTCTGTGTTGATCTGTACACCCAGTCACGGCTGCAGACTGGTGCAGTGCCAGTATTGTTTTTTACTGTGCTAATTCTGCAATTCAGCTTCCCTATTCTCCTGTGTATTGCTGCCAGTTCCATTACTCAGGCTCACATCACAGGGGCTGTGTGCAAGTTTTTAAAAAACTAAGGAAGAGTAAAACAGTGCCACAAAGAAGTGAACTGAAGGCACTCAGATTTAAGAGCAGCTGGATTTTCTTCATGAAGAAAGTCTTATTTTCCCAGCCAGCTTCCTATAGAGAAGGCAAGCAGTTGTATATTTCTCAGACACAGACTACCCCGATGAGTGAGCAAGATGACAAACTTGGAAGATAAATCTGCAGTGTGAGAAGGAGCAAGCCACAGCCAAGGGTCTGTTGCCTCCCAGCCTGAAGGTGGAGGACAAGCTGGAACTGCCTTTTCAATGGAAAAGGAGGTGAACAGTTTTTTGGCATATCTCTCCTCCGTGTACAACAATTCCTTCTCCAGAATTCCTTTAAAAATCCCTAAGCTGCCACCCCATTCAGAAATATTTCACCCAGCTAACAAATAGCACTCATGCAATGTCTCTCAAATTAATTAGTTTCCCAGGAAGGATGTATAACCCAAAAAGCTGGCTCCTCAGCTGGCTCCAACTGCTTAGCAGTTTTACTTCCAGGGAAGCAGCACCTCTTCTCCACACTGTCAGTACCACCAGGTCGTAAGCAGAATAAAATTAGAGACAGCCTTTCCAATCCCATGCAGTGATCCATTCAGTTATTGAGTTTGCAGTTCAGTACTTTTTGGGGCAAGTGGTTAAAAATAATGGGAATTAGTGTAACTACAACATGCTAGAGAAAGCATGGCTGAACTTACAAGTTAAAACAGTTTTCCCTAGTGAAAGAGAGAAGAGCTAATAAGTAAAACTTTGACAGTTTGGGACCTTCTTGATTAGAGTGGACAGGGATGATCTTGAATGTTGGATGCTTTTTAATTCTGTTTTCACAACCAAAATTAAACTAGCCATGCAGCAAATCCACCAAAGACATTTGATTTTGCAGAACCAGATGCTGTGCCCTGTTCTAACAAGCTCTTCTAATTTTTCTGTGAGAAGAGTCTCTCACACAAATTCCCTGTTGCTTTCAGGCATTATATACATCCCTTCTAATCCTTCATTCTTTTAGTGAGCTTCTATGTGGAGCAGGTTCTTTAGCACTAAACCAGGCATTTAATGTTGTTACTGCCATACCCTTAATTATTCCTTTTTTAATTTTATACGCTTAAGCACTAATTGAGTCGTGATCTCTTTGCAAATGTGACTTAACCTGCTGTTCTCCTGATTGCTTAGGCACCACAAATAAAAAAAATAATGGCACTGGTAATTAACAGAGGCCTGACAATATAACTTGCCTCTCAGCCCGTGACGGGTAAAAGTTCAATTGAAAAGTAAGGCATATAAATGCATATTAACTGAACCAGAACTAAGCACCAACCAGACATACAAGAAAACCATGAGTACAAAAGAACCAAACTTCAGATTTCAGTTTGAAGAAATTGGATAACACAGGCAAGTTTTACTTTTCCAAAGACCAGGAGAATTATTAGTATCAGATGGGCAGACAGAAAACTCATGCACATACGGCTCCATGGGGTTTCCCAAGTAGCACCAGCCTACAGAGAACTGCTTTTTCCTTAGGAGAACATATTTGAAAATTTATAATCAAGCATTCATACAATGAATCATTCAATACCTTAGCACTGCCTGGCAGAAAAATAACCAGGAGAGAGATATACAAGGTACAGAGCTGCAGTTCAGTCTGCAGCAAGCCATACTGAAAAAGCTGCTGCTCTATATCACTGGTGTGGAGGTTTTGCAGTCAGACAGAAGCAACAGGTTGCACAGAGGCTGCACCTTGTGAGACAGGAAAAGCATGCTCAGGGAGAAAAGTACTTCTAATGGGGGAACACACCCAAGTAAGGATACAAGAGGCAAGACCTTCCACCTTTCTTACTGAAGAAAACAAACCCCTGGGTAGTGCAGATGATGAACATTACAATCATCACAAACTGGAGAACAGGCATGATATAAACTTGGGATTTTGTGTCCTCAGTCTTGATTTTCTTTGCAACTATCTCCCTCCTTTACCCTTACACTATTCATATCCAGTTAGAAAGCCTTCACACAGCCAATTTAGTACCTCTGAATCTCCATCTGTTAGAATCACAACTAGAGGAGTCTAGAGGGTGAAAAGGCTGCCTCATATTTTGAAATTTAATAAGTTCCATTCCTGTGAATAGCACACTTCTATTAAAATTCATGGTATTTTTTCCCACTAATTTAATTTATAAATTAATTACTTCCAATTTGCTAAAGCATTACATGACCAGTGGCTTATGCAGGTCATCCCAAATGAGTGTCTATAAAACCTTAAACTGCAACATCTCATATTCTGTACATTTTGCTTGTGACCCTCTCACTATTTATAATTGAGATTCACAAGGTAGGATAGAAGAAAATGGACAATTTTCATGGTTTATGTTCAGAGGATGGTGAAAAATTAAGGTTATCCAGATGACAAAAAAAAGCTTTTGTTTAGAGGCAATGTTATGCCTACAAACTAAGAGAGCTCTGCTTCGTTTAGTAACAGAGAATAATAAATAGGAAAAAAATCAAAAGCTTGGATGTTACACTGTCTTCTCTTTTTCTCTCTTAGAAAAAGAGAGATCAGTAGATAGATCAGTATGCCAGAAGGCAATTATGTCCTGCAGGTAAGTGGAATAAGAAAATAAGTATATTGGAAAGCATCTAGGTCTACTCACACTGCAAGACCTGAAGTGAAACTGCTGGAAGTTTGCCAGGATATTTTGGAAGACCTAGGATATCACAGAAGATACATCACATATATAAATATCATTCAGCCAGTATGAGGCATGCCTACCAAATTCTGTGAGAAAACAGCAGAAGCAATAGAGTAAGCAAAATAAAGAAGGCACTGAGTCCATAAGTGCCAAGAGGCAAAATGGGAGTCATTGAAAAGTCAGGCTGTTGTTCAACCTCAGCATTTAAAAGCTTTAAAGAGTCACCATTCCCCAAAGCTTAATTGTAAGAGAAAGATTGCAAAAGGTATCTCAGTGACTGATATCAAAGCTACATTTGCAGAGGAGCATTCTTGGGAAGCGTCGTGTTCCAGTCTCAGCAGTTCCAGCTGGCAGCTTTCACTGGGATGTGCAGTGTCCTGCGAGCACTGATCCAGCCGAGGCAGCCCATTTTCCCCCAGCACGTACATCATAACCCAGTAAAGCTGGGCCACTTACTACCCAAGCATGGGGACTGGTTGGCCAGCAGTCTCTGAACTGCCTTCCTGCCCTGGCAATGTGTCTGGTTTGGACATCAGTTTGACGAGTTATTGGTGTAAGCAATCATTGCAGAAGCTCCTTGTTCTCCCCAAATAGTCAATAACCCATGCCAAGCCTCATCAACCGACCTCACACTAAGCACAGCAAAGTAAAATGCATGGGGCCGTATTTCCTTCAGGCTCACACTGATTTATCACCCCACCACTGCAGTTTAACACAGTACAGGGACTTTTCAAGATCCCAGAGCTGGTCTCAGATATCATTTTTGATGCTGCACGTGAGTTAGTTAAAACAAATAAAACAGTGGGAAAAACACTGTTTTCCTGCTCCAAAATGTTTGCTCTGTGGTGTCAGTGCATTTGCTATTACTATGCACATCCTGCTTTACACATATTGAAAAGATTCCCAAGGAGCTGCTCACAATTCACAGGGCTGAATTCATTCTTCAGCTGCATGATTTAAAGCTGCAGACACTTGCTGGCAGCTCTCAGAACTCATTATACATTGCTTCCTCAGCAAAAAATAGTTCTGTACGTAAACCTGCAAATTTTGGATCAACAAATTCTAGGCACGTAGTTATTATCAGATTAACTCATCTAGCTGGAAGTAGCAGTCCTTAAAATGCCCAAACATATAATTCTTTTGTTATAAGGAAAGCTAAATTGCATTAAAATCTCAGGGGATTTCCAAATCATTTGCAAACCTGGGACTGTATATGCTCCAAGGAGACATTTGCTCTGTATTGGTAAATCCCATTAACATTTGGTTGTTCTGCATTGATGAATTAAAAGCAGCCTAAGTATTTTTAAAACAGCAATAGATGGTAAAGCCAGTGTAAAGGAGGTTTTGTAACTCCAAAGTTTCCAAGGTCAGCTGGGAGGATCAAATCCAGTGTCTTCATTGGTCCCTAGTGTAGCTGGAAAAACAAAGGAAATGCAATCTCTGACTCTTCTTTTGATCTAGAGGAACTCAGGGACCTCAAAACACTAAGGACACTGCTTATTGCAGTGCCAGAAGGCACTCAGATGCTAGAATGATGTATGGTCCTGTACAGAATAGAAAAAAAGCACTTTGTGGACATAGAAGCAAGACAAGATCCCCCATCTCAGTCTAATTATTTGAAAACTTTGGATTCTCCAAACACGAGTGCATTGCCCTTTGCTGCACACACAACTGCTTTAAAAAGCAACTATTATTCACAGAGAGGAACCTTAGTATCCTGAGAATAAAGTAATCAGAACAGTTGTGAAGAACTGAATTTATTATCTTGATAAGAAGAAAAAAAAGAGAGAAAAATAAAAAGAGATAATGAGACCATATAAATATGACACAAGTAAGTTTCAGTATTCAAATTCAAGTCCAAGAATTATTAATTATTTATGGTAACATTAAACACTGTCTTAAGCAGTCACTGATTAGCACACAATTAATGCAGCTCTTCTTTTAACTGTCTGGACAAGAAAATACTCCTGTAATCTGGAGCTCTCACTTTTAGGATCTTTTTGAAACCTAATTTAGCAAAACATATGTTATTATCCTTTTACTCAAAGATTCTAAAGTGTGGCTCAAGCAGAGATTAAAAACACCTGCTCCTAATAATGTGGCAGTAAGATCTATTCACTTTTCAAACCTCAGTTAGAAGTTGATGTTTCTACCTCTACTCCACATTGGGACAGACATAACTGTGCAATAATCTGAGGTAAAGGCAGCTTTTACTTCAGTAATGCAGAACAAAGAAATGTTAGGAGGAATTACTAATACAGAACAAAAAGCTGGATCAGTCCCCACAGTTCCACCCAAGCACTTTCTGGAATTGTCATTCACAGGGTTTTGGCTACCTGAACATGAGTGTGAAGTGCCATTTGAGATGCCCTTAAGTATGTAAGACATCCTCATGGGACTGACACACATGGCACAACCTTCTGGAAGAGCAGCTGGAGTACAGGAGATGGAGGGCACCTGAAAGGGCTCTAGCTTACCTCTGTTTTGAAAACTGGGTTCCATTACTTCGTCTTTTAAACCTCCTTGCAAATGCAACTTATTCAGAGCACATTCTCTTGCTGCTTGTATGCGTGACTCACATCATGCACTCTCTTACTGCATCCCTTTCACTCTAAAATTTATATCTGCCCTGATTTTGTCCTACAGCAATTTCTATTCCAGATGAAACAGTCCTCTGAACATATCTTTTGACTCTGCTATGAAAGAATTAAAAACTGCATTTACTGATTTTCCAGGGAGAAGAATTTAGAAGACTCAGTCTCACAGGTTCAAAGCTCTTGATGCCACATGACACTGCCAATAACCTATATGTTTTTTCCCTTTTAAGTCATCAGCTTGGATTCCACTCAGTTTGAGAGGACAGCATGGCTCAGTCCTGAATTAATTTCCCACAGTCCTATAGGCCAGAATAGACTGGAAAAAATAGAATCCAGAACAAGTTTTTCCTTAAGGAAATTGACCCTACCAGTTCCGACACTGGGAGGACCTGGCATAGAAGAGGAAAGTGTGAGCCTGTGATTTTTCATGCCACCTGACAGCCAGACTTTAGCAGGATCAAGAAAGCACAGGCTTTCTCGAGTAAAAAGTCATCCCAAGTGTGTGCTGTGGAAGCTGCATGAAGTCACTGTGCCTGCACATGCCTGACTCACAGGCACGATGACACTAAAACCCCTCTCACCCTTCATCACTAAACTGCATTTGGTGGAATGGCAATACAGTGACTCAGTTACACTGTGTGTTCTCTAGTTCACATTATGCTCTGTGTATTCCACCATTTCCAGCACATAAATACTCTCAATAATTAATAAGAAATAACCCTGGAATGCTTAGCTGAGCTAAACTCTTTGCAAGTTCCCCATCAGCCTTGTTTACTTTCATTTAGTGTCAGCATTAGACCAGAAATACTTTTGTTCCAAAGAGACAGGACACACTTAAAGAAGGAAAGGAAAAGCAGCACATGGGCTTCCTTGTCCTAATTTTGCCTTGGGGCAAGGCACAGCTCCCACTAAGAGCTCTGTCCTGCCTACACTCAAGGGAAATAGCAAAACTGAGAAGACAAGATCAGCACTTTTTAGCATAACTTGGATTGTCATTTCTGGTTTTATTTCCAAGGGAAATGGCTATGACGCATTAAACAACACACTCAGGGAGCATGGATAGTACAGTAACCTGAAAAGTCCATATTTAGTTCCACTAGAAGTGACATTATTGCATGTATGGATGTGTTCCGTTCTGTGTCCCATCAGCTCACCAGACCACAGCCAAAGGGAAAAGTGGGGACCAATACTGTAAAGTAACTTCTTTACTAATCAGAAAGCAGAAGATATCTGGTTGTACACAGCAAGAAGGGACAATGCTTGCAAGTGAAAGAAGAGTGAGAAGGGTTCTGTGGGTTTTTTTGGAGGGGGACATAATTTTAATTGCCATTGCTAAGCTATTTTGTGACACAGGACCTAGGAACCTCAATGTACAGAACTACCCATCTGTTTTGCTTTGTCTCCTGTTCTAGACTCTTTTCCATCCCACTCATCCTGTTCCAACAACCTTTCCATCAGCTCAGACCTGTTGTGTCATTGTTATTATTACGATTGTTGTTAAATTGTTATCATTCCAGAGTGCGCATTCTTTTATTGAGAACTACTCTGTCTTGATAGGTAAAAAATATAATTATTCACTTTTTCAGAGAAAAACTGAGATATTCTGCTGAACATTTTGAGAGATTATGACATATTATTTAAATTCTTCATAAGAAAAACCATCCAGTTTCCAGCTGGTTCCTCCTAAGACTCCATCTACACTACAGTTTCCTCAATGGTGGAATCAGTTTTTAAACACAAGTTTAATTTGGTTGTGCAGTGTTATTAGCACATACTGTAAGAACCACATACTGGTTCTTACAGTACGTGCAAATAACACTGCTCAAAATATCCATTTTTCTAATAAAAATAGAGGGACAGATTCACACGAGAGAATCCCCTGCACAGAAGTTATTGATCAAAGGCAAACATTGTAGTTGCTTTTATTGACTCCAATAGCAGTTGGTAGGTGCTGTCTTCCTGATAACCAGGAAAAGTACTGAAAAATAAAAGGGAAAGAATGAATTTTGGGAATTCACTTATAAAGCTGAAATTAAGGAGGCAACTCAAGAGATTATAAAAATCTTCTTCAATTCCCAAAACTATGTCTTCTTTGAAATTCTAACTTAAACCCCACCATCCTGTGAAAATTTGTATTTACCTATTGCAACTTCTTTCTTTCCTCAGGCAGAGGGTACAATTAGGATTCTCTCTTGCTTCTTGCATTACTACTTGTATCGCTGCTGTGTGTGCTGAACTCTGGATCTTGGGCTCATGTCACAGCATGCAAGTGACCTTGACAGGGACAGTAGGTTCCAAATTTTCAACTGCAATGTAGCTCATATGGGGGCTAAGATACTGCCAGCTGCTGCAATTTCAAATCTTCAGGAACAAAATAATCATGCAGCTGTGCATTTTGAATGCCAACAATTGCTTCTGCTCTGGTGATTAATTAAGAAGCGCTCAGAGTAAAAAAGACTCACTTAAGAATTGTTGAGGAAAAAAAAAATCACACCCCTCCTGCTGCTTGTCTCCTAACAGCACAGTCTTGTCTTAGGATGCTTTCTCTAAAGAAGAGAGGACATGTCTGTTCAGCTGTGATTCACAGGAGGCTTTTCACAGCTGACACAGGGAGCTGCAAAGTGCCGTCTGTCTCACTTCCTTACCTCCTCAGACAATATCTGGTGGTGAACAGGTGCATGAGAATATGAAATACAGACAGACTTATCTCTTACTGCAGAAAAGGGAACACAAAAGGGAAAAAAGTACCCAAAGAGATGAGTGTTTTCTAATGACAACCATTTTCAGCAGTCAGTGGGAACTTAGCTAGTTACATACTGCCCATTTTAGTTTATATTGTTTGAACAAAGTTAATTCCTTCCTATTATCCAAGAGGCATTTAACTCTCCAAATGAGACTGGAAAGTTATTTCAGATGGGTAAGAATAGAGAGGCACTCTGTGAAGCCAACAGACATTTAATGTGGCTTACTGTATCCCCACAGTACTATGAGGATGTTTAGGCTCCAGTTCACAAACCAGCAGTGTGATGCAGAGATTCGGAGAAGCCATTTATCAGGGGCTATGCATCAAACCAATGCCTAAGGCCAGAAGTACAGAAGGGTGCAAACTCACACCCATTTTCTCACTCTGCTGGAAAGCATTAGAGAACCATAGGATTGTTTGAGTTGGAAGCGACCTAGTTCCAACCCCCATGCCATCAGCAGGGACACCTTCCACTAGACCAGGTTGATCAAAGCCCTACCAAACCTGGCCTTAAACCCTTCCAGTAATGAGACATCTACAGTTTCTCTGGGCAACCTGTCCTGGTGTCTCACCACCCTCACAGTAAAGAATTTCTTAGTATCTAATCTAAACCTACTCTATTTCAGTGTGAAGCCATTCCTGCTTGTCCTATCACTGCATGCCCGTATAAAAAGTCCCTCTCTGGCTTTTTTGTGGGTCATCTTTAAGTACTGGAAGATTCTATAAGATCTCCACAGAGCCTTCTCTTCTCCAGACTGAACAACCCCAGCTCTTTCAGCCTGTCTTCATAGAAGTGCTTCAACCCTCTGACCATCTTCACAGACCTCCTCTGGACTCACTCCAGCAGGCTGATGTACTTCCTATACTGGGGACTAGACAGCTGAGCACAGTACTTCAGGGCAGAATTACCTCCCTGGATCTGTTGGCCAAGACTCTTTTGATGCAGCCAGGACACAGTTGGCTTTCTGGGCTTCAAGTTCATGTTGCCAGGTCATGTCGAGCTCCTTGTCAACCAACAGCCCAAGTTCTTCTCCTCAGGGCTGCTCTTAATCCATTCTCCCCCAGCTTGTATTTGTGCTGGTGGTTGCCCTGACCCACATGTGCCCAACTCACCATGCAGGATCTGCACCCCTAATTACAGTTCACCCCAGTGGGAAATGATGATGCCACAGCAAGCATCAAGGTCAGTTCCCTAAAGGATTGTTAAAGATCTATCCAGCCACATACACAGTCAGCGAAGTAAAAGAAATGCTGTAAGACACCTTCCCCTGCTCTGAAAGTGAGGAAAATGTTGTTCTTTAACTCCCTGTACTAAGACAGCATGGGTCTATTCATCAGCCGCAGGGAGCCAAGTCTGTATTTAGGAAGTGGTATTTATAATGCAGTACTATACTCAATGTCAGTTCCCAGAGGACACTCTGTGCCGTCTCTGTTGCTCTAGTGGAAGTGAACAGCTGCTTTCTAGATTTCCCAAAGCCCTGGTGCAAAATAAATCCTTCTCTCTTCACTTAATTTTAAAGAGCAATGACGCCCGGGCAGGGAATATATGCAGGAGAGGAGCAAAGGCAAGGAATGAACTGGTTTATATCATTTAACATTTGTATTATCTGTAAAATTATCATTTAAACTATGAAACTGACAAAACTGAAAGTACCATCACAGATGCAAGAAAGTAACTGCCATAAGGCACAAACATCACTTCCCTCTTCCCCTCCCCGAGCTATATTCAACCTTCCCTATTCCACAGAGTCTTTACCACAATGAGGGGAAAGAAAAATGAATCTGTAAAATCAAACATATTTCATCCAAGAGAAGGAAAGAAACTGAGAACAAAAAATGCATAGGTTCACTTCAGTTCCTGTAAGCCAGCCTTCACAGGACTAATGTCAACACCGACTTGTTTCCATTTCAATCCTTATTTTTAGCAGGTTTATGCAGCACTGCTGACTTAATACACTGCAAACTGAAATCCAGTTTACAAAGCAGGACAGCCAATTGTTTAATCCCACGAGGTCACAAAACTAGACTCAAGGTTATGTTACATTGTTTTCATTTCTGGTCATGTGGGACTTTAAAATTTGATCTTTTAAAAGCTGAGGCAAGTCTTTATGTTCTTCCATCAAGAAGTCTGGAGGGGGCAGTTCCTTGATCTTTTTGTCCCCTTATTATTTGCCCTACATGTTTTTAAGCTTTTCTCAGAGTCCTCTTTTTGAGCACACACCCATAGCAGATTGAGACGTCAGTATCCAAACTAAGACGTGCTGAGGAATACAGAAAGAACAACCTTGTTTCCATGTTCCCTTATTTATGGCATGTGATTTCCAATGTATATTAGCATTTACACCACCCATCGACCTTCTGAATAATCAGTGAGTTCTTCGGCTCACACAGGATTACAGTTATTGTGCTGCCTTTTACATTCAGGCAGTTTTACTAATGAATACAGCTTGTCTGATTGACAGAAATCTGTCTGTTGCCTGAACTTCTCCTAGAGTTTAGTAGCATGCTGCTCCATCTCCAAACGCAATTACGGCTAAACTGAGCAATGTCTCATCTCTCATTTCCTACCTATAAAGGAGAGAAATTAAATAAATAGTAACATATACATTTATACACCCACTTTTGCACTCTCATACGTGTGTCTGCATTTACGCACTCACAGAACTCACATGCACAAATTGTGCATTTTATGTGTTCACATATAACATCAATTTAATGTTCTCTCTTCTTTAATCAATTATCCATGATAATCCATTGTATTCCCCTAGGTACACAGTCATCAAAGCCACTTTAAACCTCTTCTTGAAGATCAAATGGCTCTTTAATCCATTTATTTACAGTTTACAGAGTTATAGAAAATTAATCAGGATCATAAGTTAGCTACTGCAGCAAGCCTCTTCTGAAGCCTGCTATCATTACAAACACTAATTCTCAGAGACCCAACAGGACAGGGGAAGAAAGGAATAAATCTCCTGACGTCTGTTCCTCCCATCAGCAGCTGTCAATGACCGTCTCTCTCTGATCCTTGTTTGATCAAACTGTGCTCCATCAAATCCATTTAAATGAATTAGCACTACTAAGGTAATAGGAGCACTAATTAGTCTTAAACTTTGTACTTAAGTTCTTCATATAGGGTCTTCTGGTGTCTAGCAAGCTGGGCTGGATGTTTCCTTCTGAAGTTCACTGGGCACAATAATCTGTGCGTAAGGAAGTGTGTGGGGCACACGAGAGACCACGTTTCTTTGAACTCTGCTGAAGTTTCTCTTTACTCTTCCATGTCTTCATCCAAACATTCCCTCCCTTGTACACAGTTCTGTACACTAGGCAGCCTACCAATAATGTTTAATGGCCAACTTTCTGGTGATTGTCAATACTGAACCATTGTAATCATGCATCAACTGGATGAGACCTCACAAATTTAGGGTGTGACAGTAATCATTACACATTAGCATGTGAGCTGTGCATATTCACACCAGTTCTTCTCTACACGAGTAAAGAAACTGTGGCAGCAAAAGTGACACACAGTGAGCTCTTGGACTAATTTCTTATTAATTTTTCCAACCCCTATGATATTATTAATAATTACATCCACCTACACATGCAAAAACAGCAACTCCTGAAATGCTGTCACTGCATTAGGGGTGGTAGGATCAGAACATAGCTGTAAAGACAAGGAAGTGAACAAAAATGCCATTGACAACTGGTTCTGTTGGAGGTGTTGGAGTAAACTCAACATTATTTCACAAAATAAAATTGACTGGGTGAGAGGGAGAACAGACTTCCCATTCTGACTTACCCCACAAATTACCAAGACTTCACTTTTACTTCTCTTCCAAAGAAGACATTACAATCATGAACTACATTTTCAAAATGTACATAGAGCAATAAAATAGATTCATTAAAGCTTTGCTAATATTGTAATCAGTTCTCATGAAGAGATAATACATAAAGCTTTTCTTCATCAGAAAATATTTATATATTATGTCATCCCGTTCAGAAAATATTCAGATTGTTCCTTTTTTTTTTGTACAGTGCCTCCAAACAGCTTCATAAATGACCTCTTCATTTGCAATTACTTCTGTGGATAAGTGATAATCTCATCATATTAGAAGGTTGCCATAGGGTAAAAGTCCCCTTCTGCCATATAATATCTATTTTGATTACAGCAAATAATCAAGGAGGTAGACCCTCTCTGAAACACAATGTGTAAATAATAGCACTATTGCTGAAAAAGTGCAAGCTGGATGCTCCTGAGAAAAAGGCATTTCCAGGCTACAGCTAATTTCCAGACAGGCTACCTGCTAAAATATATTTTTGTTGGTGTTCGGTTTTTTGATTTGTTTTGTTGGAGCTTTGTTTGTTTGTTTGTTGGGGGTTTTTATGCACTTTGGTAAATCACTTGGGTCCTGACAGACTGAAATCCTGTGTATTAAAAATGGTATTGATATATAAATGCTATTTAAGCAACTAGACTGCTTGATATTCCTTCAGTAGAATTATTGAATAAAGGCACTTGAACCAAATCAATAGGAGGATGTCAAAAGGAGAAAATTAAAGTAGATCCTCCTAATTTAATGTGACAATTTCTTCTGGTTCTCTACCAAGAAAAAATCATACCAACTTGCATTCTTGTACAATCACATATCAGTAAGCATTTATTAGTACAGTAAGTCTGGGCATCTAGTTCTTCTCTCATGCATTTCAGTCTGCTCTTAGAGAGGTGTTACCATGGCATGTGACATTTGCATCAGCGAGGCTAATTTTGCTTTTTCTTGCATTGACGTAAATCTTCAGTAACAGAGTTAACTCCCCAAAAAAAATCTGCACAGGGGAAAAGAAAGTGGAGTCTAGTCAATATAAATACAATACGATATCCTTTTTCACTTTCCTGATTACAGCCCTACTTTATAATCACCATAATCATCTCCCGAAATGCTACACTTACCAGGGAAGGTAGTCAGGTAAGGACACAACAGAGCCCTTGAGATGGATTCAAACCACTTTCACAGTTTCCCTGACTGTGTTCAGTGTTATAAACAAAGTTGGGTCCAGGGAGACCTGTGTGACTGTGATAGTTATAGAAGTTACTCACTGTTATATGTTAGAGTCTAGTTATGTGTTAGAGCACCTTATGTTAAAACCCTGTTTGTAGTTACTTACCTTTGTTAGAGATCCTCTTCGTGTCTGTATGCCTGTTAGTGTCTTGCAGCCGACCCATTACTTCCTGAGAAGAGCGCCCGGGCTGGAAAAGGAAGTGAGGTCATCAGCTATATGCAAATCTGCCGGTAGAGACTGAGAACTGTACCGATCGATCAGAAAAGCCCCTAGAACCGAGAGCCAAGACGAAGTTAAAGACTCTGAAGAACAGCAAACCAGTAGGAAGACTGTCTCTGACTCAGGGGGGGGGGGTTTAATATTTCTCTCTAACTTGCAGAGATATCACCGAGAGTTAGGACCCCCAGTTTTAGACTGAAGTTTTGAGGAGCCTTGCCGCTCTCGTGAGGAGGGACCTCCCGACTCTGCCCTGCGATAGGACGAAGTCGTCTGGATCCTCCTCCTCGGCGCTCTACAGGGGACAGCGTGGGCGCGCGCGCAACCCGACGAGCTCCCCACCCCGAGCTGATCACTAATTAATAAAGGCATTAAAGAGGAGAAATAGTCTCCTGCCCTATTTATTTCAGTTGGGGGCTCGTCCGGGATCGCCCGCCTGAAGAGGACACCGGACACCGGATCTGGGGACCTCCAGGCCAGCGGCGACCTCGGACCCAGGATCAGC
>VXBC01003210.1:0-75230 GCA_013399945.1 Ploceus nigricollis
TGCAGCTACCCTTCCAAGCTCCAGTGAAGACCTCTAGCTTATCTTTTAGTTACCTAAGTTAATTAACTAATTGTTGTTAGTTAATTGTTAATTAATTGTTAATTAAACAATTGGCAATAAATCACTAATTGTCAGCTTGTCTTAGTTGGAAAGACAGGTGTCTGCGGCACCTCTCTGGAATGGAGAATGTGACCCCTTTCCCTCCAAATTGCTATAACTTTGAAATTAAGGGGCTTTCAGGCAAAGGTATGGGAAAAGGAGTAGCAGTTCTTTACTAGTATGTATAACAAGGCAAACAAACAACAACACTGGCAGCAACAACAAACAGAACCAGATACCCAACCACAGCCTTCCCTCGGCTGCAGGCACTTCCCCTTTGCTGTAGTTCTGGTCACAGCTGGGCAGGGAAGGGAAGCAGATAATGAATAAAGCAATTGCTAGAGAAATTTTAATTAAGCTACACCAAGGAATACACTGAAGAGCTCAAGCACTGTGTGATCAATTCTTAAGAACTTATTGCTGTGAGGGAGTCTATACAGTAGCTAAACAGTGACTGAACAATGCTCAGTTTGTTAAAAGATAAATAAGAAAGTGATGAGAAAAGACCCTAGTGAGGGAAGAGCCCTAGCCCTTAGACCCTTTCAAAATATGCAAATAGATTACACTGAGTTCCCTGAAATACAGAGATAGAAATATCTTCTTGTAATAGTTGATCACTTCACCCACTGGGCAGAAGCCTTTCCTATCTCAACTGCAACTACCTCCAAAGTGGCTAAGATGCTGTTAGAACAAACCATTCCCAGATATGGGGTAATTGAAAGAATAGACTCAGGTAAGGGAACACACTTCACTTCAAAAATTTTACATTCTATATATGTTGCATTAGACATAAATTGGAAATTTCGTACCCCGTGGCACCCTCAAAGCTCTGGATGTATGGAGAGAATGAATGCTATCCTTAAGAACCATATTACCAAATTAATGATTGAAACCAGATTAGCATTATTATGGATCAGAACTGCTCCAACTGAAACGAATGATTNATGGGTAACACAGAAGGTAACCTTTGATGCTACAGTTACAGTCTGAGGTTTGCTTCATCCGAGCAAGCACGGATGGAACTGCTGATGGGAGGCACTGCACACAAGTGTGTCTACATCCTACTTTACTTGAGTTGGAGGAGAACTATGGACAGCAACGTGAACTGAAAAATCAGGAACTTTTAAATAGACTGATTTAACACCAACCTAATAAAAGACTGATTAATCTTATTTATAACTACTTCACAAAAGGAGCCAGTTTATGCTGACCAGACAAGGTAATTAAACCAAGGGCTTCAGCAAAAAAGGATAATAAAAGGAAAGGGTGAATTGTGAGAGATGAGGTGATATTTTGCTGAAGCCACAAGGTTGTTAGGTTAAAGAATGAAAGGTGTTGGTTCTATGTGTTGTTGTTTGGATTGTTTGCATTTGTTCTGGTTGGTTCAGTGTTGGTGCTGGAACACCATGACCTTCCCAGTGTGCATGTGCTTATTTATTATATTAAGAAGAAATAGCCACTGGTGTCCCTCTGAGGGAATGAGGGAAGATGACCCTTTACTACATGGGCCAGAGAAGTCAGCACTTGGGTTTCTCTACATAAAAAGACAAATCCTCTGTGCACCCCTTGGCAGCTCCAGCTGCTTGTCCGCAGTGTATTTACTCTTAGTTTTACATAAGATGTGGTGATATGTACTCTGGAGAACTGAAGACTGCTATGGGATTGAGGAGGGGCCAGGACATCTACTGTGGCACATAGTCTTGGTCACACATCCCACCTCAAGCTGCTGCCACTGGAACCCCTCAGCCTCTGCTGAGTCCCAAAGGGTGACCGAGACACCAGTCATGAGCTTCCCAGGGGCTTGGTTTACCCTTGGTTAACCCTTTCCCAGAAATGGCTTTTCCTTTAAATACTGCAGTTGGAAATTGGAGAAGGATCTGTATGGGGCCTGCCTGCATCCTGCTAAGGGGTGTCCTCATGCTATGGAAACACTTCAGCAGGACAGAGGGGTCTGCTTATTAACTCTGGGATAGAAGCAGCAGTTTTTAGCCTGGATGGGTCAGCCGAGGAAGCAAGAACTGCCACACGATGGCATTGTCTGCTGCAGAGAGAGCAGAGGCTCTTCCAGCTCAGAAAACTCCACAGGAGCCTTCCCTGGGGGCAGAGCGTGGTGTGAGCTCCTTGCACTCCTGTTCAGGATGATGTTACACTGCCACTAGACTGGACTAACCCTCTCAAAATGGCTTTTTCCTGATGGAGGAATCTCTCTGTTCCCAGCTCCTGGCTGAAGTGTTTCAGCAGAACAATCAGAGCCTGGCAGGAACCTGCTCTTTTGCTACAGTATTGTATGAGGGGGGTGTCGCCTTACACCGGGGGAAACTGCAAGCAGCTCTTTTAGAATTAGACGGTCAGGAACGAAATTAAGTCAACCGAGACAAACATTTATTGGTAACGAAAAAAACAAAATAAAAAAAAGTTACTTTACTAAAGATGGCTAGAAAAGATATAGCAAGAGGAAGCAAAATGGGAAAGGAACTGGGGGGAGAGAGAGACAGAGACCTGGCTTGGAGACGGGAAGGGCTGGACACAGGTGGCTCAGGGACACAGGTGGCTCAGGGGCACAGAGACGAAGCAGGCAGGGCGTCGGTCGGGGATGCAGGGAGACAGGACAGATGTGAGGGCGAGCAAGATCCAGCGAGGGCCTCAGCAGGCTGGAGTCAAAGCAGAAACAAGACACAAAAGGTCCCCAGACTCAAAAAGCAAGTCTCAAAGCCCCACCAAAAGCAAAAAGCACAGTCTCCAAAGCCTCCCCCCACTCAAAAAGCAAGTTTAAAAAAAACCCCATGGCTTGTGTTGCAGTTATTTTTATGCCCCTGTCTCCTCCCAAAGGCTGCCTGCTGACAGGAGACCATTGGCCCAGTCCAATGTCCCGGTGCAGTCCATCGGTAGAGACCTTTTGCCATGGATTGCAGAGTGTCTCTGGGGTAGAGCGCCTTCAGGATTGCCCTGCTGACAGCCTGTCTCATGTGACACATGAACTGGCTGCCAGGCAAAGTCTCCCCAGAGACAAGGCTTTCCTCCATCTTCTCCTCAGTACCTCCTGGACATGGCACACGTGCACCCCCTCCTCATGTGCCTCTGACAACCAGGGTTGAGACAAATCACAAGTAAACTGGCTCCTCACAAAGGGTAATATGCTGTCACTGGGTTTGACACTGTGTGTCTGTGCCACAGTTTCCCAGTTAAAGGCCTCCATTTTCTCTTGTTTTAATGATTTAAGTTTACCTCCTCCCTTTTAACTTCAGTTGTTCCCTTTCTGATGTTGCTTGCCAGTAGTAGGGGATGTGATCACTGTACCTATCCATGAGAATCTTTGATAAAATTCTTGGCGGCTCCCTCTAAAACTCAGCAAGACTTGACTCTGTATTTATCTGAGGAGGGCTGAGGTGCCCTGGTTCATATCTGCCTGCTTATCCAGGGAGCTCTCTGATGGTTGTGCTGTTCAGTTGTTTCTGTAGAGCTTTTGAAGTCTCCTGCAGGCCTCAGTCTCCATAGCCCTGAAGTTGGAGCATGACTGGAGGAAGTGTGTTCTGTGTCCCTGATGCTTTTCGTCCACAGTACCTCAGACCACTGAACACTTAAAAGATTTCTTGCCTGTCCTAAAGGAATGTTTTATTTGGATAGGGCACACACTTTCAAAAGTAGCTCACAAACCTTTTTGAACAGCTTCACATGGATTTCTTTTTTGATGTGCTCGCTTCCCATGAGCTGATACCAGATTCTTTTCTTTAGGTGTGTTTTTAGGGCACTGCCTTTTGTCTTCCTTTCTTCATGTTCCTACCCACGCTTCTCTCTCAAAATAGAGAAGGTTCAACACCCCTGCCACCACCACCTTGTTAAAATAAGAGGAAATAACCCGCAATGTTGACTTTCTGGAGCACTGTTCAGCTTTTTCTAGCTAATAATTGCTTCTCTTTTAACTTGATTAACCCAACAGTAAATTTAACTTTTCTAAACTGAAGAAATTAAACCCTTGAATTAAAGATTTGAAAGTAGTATAAGCCTCTTTTATCTTCCTCTTATGGGGGTGACTTCAGTGTGATTAGAGATCCAGTCTCTTAGTGCAGAAGTTCCTTTTTGGACTACACATGCTTGACAAACCCACTGATTTCAAGGTCTCTGGGGAATCTTGGGTGACATTCAGCAGAAATAATTCTGATGCTGCAGCTCAAACAAGATAGTGTTGGTATTTGGATCTGATTTAGTAACACAATCCCCCTTCTCCAGCTGAGATTCCAGATACTAGTCAGCATCTCCATGTTTAAAGAGAGATGCTGGCTTGTTACCTGCCATGAAAGGACATTGCTTGCTCATGATTAAAATATGAAGCCAGAAGGTTTCTATATCTTTTTCTTATGTGGGGAAAAAAATTTCTTTTTATAGTGCAAAATACCAATACCCCTAGAAACATGAGTTTCTTTTGTCTTGACTTCACATCCCATGTTATTTCTTCCTAACTTTTATTTTTGGCTGTAGATATAAACTGCATTTTGAATTATTTCTTCAAAGACTAAGGCAAATGCCAGCACTTGTACTGTGATTTTACAAAGACACTCCTGCTGAATTCCAAACTCTTGCCTCAAATGGTTTCCAACTTTAATTTAAATCATCTGATAAATTGACCAGCTAGACTTTAGATATAGAATTACCTCAAAGTAAGGGAAAATCAAACTGCATGCTCAGGAAGTAGTTGTGGCCCTTCCATTTTACCCTGAAAGAAAAAAGATTTATCCAGAGTGCCCAAGTTTTCTTGCAGGTTTTCTTACACTGGACAAAAAAGATCAAGAAAATGATAGTTTACATGGGTACCCAAGTGTGTTATGTCATTCAGGGAGATAGCAGGTGTGATCTAAGCTCCCACAAAGGAAGATCATTTCATGAGGACTTTAAACCCTCTACTGGTGTCTCAAAAAGACAGAAACTCTTGAAACATGCAGAGATTGCAATCAGGCAGTGCCAGGACATTGTGGCAGTAAGCAGTCCTCATTTTCACCCCTTAACTGGGACTTCAAAGTCTTATGTGGCCAAGTTCTGCCATTCGTCTCTAAATACTTTCTCTGATCACTTGTTCATGATAGTTCACAACTTAGCAATATTCTAATCCATCTGCACAATTTCTAGAGGGAGAAGAATAAGAATGCTGCCCCTATACAACAAGATGTGTTTGCCACAATGAAAGAAGTCTGAGAATGCTCTACGGGCTCTCATCTCCTGACCTTTTCCACTCAGAACTTCCAAACACACTGACATACTCTGGAGTTTATTGGACCAGATCTGATTTCTCAAAAGACTGGAGCACTGAAGAATCTTTTTTCTTGGTTGCAGCCTGGAAGGTTTGCTATGCAGCTTTTACATTAATTTTGTCTCCAGAAATCACCTTTATCTAACATTTAGCTGATTATTGTTGAAAAGCACATCTGAAATTATTCTAATTCTTCTTCAAAGTCCCTAAATTACGTCCAGGTGTTAGAAACATAAATTACTTTTTAGTAGGATTGCTTTGTTAAGTCTAGAGCTTGACAGGCTTCAGTGATCTCAGAGCTGGAGGAGGTTAGCAAAGCTTGGGAAGGATATGATTCTGATAGCAGGCACAGAGAATGCAAAATTTACAGGCCACAAGGACACTTTGCAGAACTCCCAAGATAAGGAGGAAACTAACAAAGTCAACTCAGCAACCATGCTAAAATCATCTCCAACTGGGTAGAAGGCAATTCAGCCAGGGGAATATTGCAACCACCAACTCACAGCCACTGACTGAAGAAACCCAGTGTCTGAAAAGAGAAAGACTGAGCATGGGACTAATTAGCATGGGAAGCCAAAGAATCATTTAACCAATCAAAGGCAGAATACCAGTTAAGAGAACCAGGTAGCTTTTAGCCAGTGAATGCTGATGCCTTTGTTTGCTAAAAGGGTGTGAAGTTTTGATGGTCAGAGAGCCAGCCTGTTGTGGCTTACTCCCTACTTTGCACAAACTAGAGCAGAAAATAGAAATACCTCGCCTTGGTGTGTGAATTGGCACCGTGCAGTGGGCAGCGAGCCCACACTGGAATGAGAAAAGAAAGAGAATGGCACAGTCAGTCCTCTTGTGTAGTTACACTACTGTCAGCAAATGGTCCAATTTCAGACTACAATGCCTTTTTTTCCATTATCTTCCAGTACGGTGAACTACAGCTACAGATGGAATAAGTACATAGAATCACAGAATCACAGAATGGTTTGGGTTGGAAGAGGCTTTGAAGGTTACCTCATTCCAACCCCCTGCCATGGGCAGAGGCATCTTCCACTATCCCAGGGTGCTCCAAGCTCTGTCCAACCCAACCTTGGAAACTTCCAGGGTGGGGCAGCCACACCTTCTCTGGGCGACCTGTGCCAGTGCCTCACACTCACAGTAAAGGATTTATTCCTAATATGAATTCTAAATCTACTCTCTGTCAGTTTGAGGCCATTCCCCCTTGTCTTGTCACTCCAGATTCTCGCAAACAGTCTCTCTCCATCTTTGTTGGAGCTCCTTCAGGTGCTGGAAAGATCCAGTTGGGTAGCCATGAAGCTTCTCTTCTCCAGACTGAATAATCCTAATTCTCTCAGCCTTCCCAAAGTCATAAAACTGCAACACTTATCCTAGTGTTATTATAAATATTTCATACCGTGCCATTATCAATAGTATAAGCTTACCCAAAGAACTTCACTAGTATGCTTAACTATAAAATAGGGAACTACTTCTCTAGGTGAACATGGCATTAAGATTTTTCAGGCCCATTTCCTAATTTATGAGTTTACTTATTAAAATCTGTATAAAAAGAAGACAGATGTGGTTTTGGTTTTGCTGTGGGTTAACTCTGACAGGCAGATAAACCCCACGCACTTTCTCATCTCTCCTCTGCAGTGGGGTGGGGCAGAGAGTCAGAAGGACAACACTGAGAAAACTCATGTGTTCAGATAAAGACAGATTAGTAAGTGAGGCAAAGCTTTATGCGCAGGCAAAGCAAAATAATGAATTTATTCCCTGCTTCCTAGGCAGGCAGATGTTTGGCCATTTCCAGGAAAGTAGGGCCTCAGCCACAACTCTAAATGTCCCCCTTTCCTCCTTCTTTCCCCCAGCAGTGCTTGCTCAACAAGATGCCATGTGGAAGAGGATTCGCCTTCCATCTGGTGGGGTGTCCCAGCTGTGTCCTCTCCCAGCTCCCCGTGCACCTCCTTGCTGCTGGGGTGGTGGGAGAAGCAGAAAAGGCCTTGACACTGTGTAAACACTGCTCAGCAACAACAAAAACACTGGTGTGTTATCAGCACCATTGAGGTTTTAAATCCAAAGCATGGCATCACGCCAGCCACTGTGAAGAAAAATAACTCCATTGCAGTAAAACAGAATACAGGTTCTGAACCTTGCCTGCAAACTCAAATGCATTTATTCAGTGAAAATCCCCGTATCTACCAGCCCAAGTGAGATGCAACCTAGAAGCTATGTAATGAACAGTTCCATTAGCATCTTAAGAGTGCTCAGAGGAAACCAATCTCCTAATAAGCTGGTGTTTATGTTTGGTTTTATGGGTAATTTTTTTTCCTCCATAGGGAGAGTAGAAAAAATACAGCAGCATGCTCAGTTGGTTTATTAAAGTCAATGAGTTAGAAAGCAGTAAGTACCTATGGAACTGAGGAAAAGAGAATATTAATAGACCATGATAAAACACTCCACAGAAAACACAGTTATGCTAAAGAGTATCCTTTACCTTTCTGCGGAAGGCCCATCACAGAGGGCACAACTAGGGTAGTACAAAAAGCTTCATCAAGAGCTTGTAGGGGAAAGAGAGTTCTTTGTGTTGTAATGCCTATGGAAATTCTGTGCAGTGACAGAGCTCTTTTAAGAGCTGTAAATTGGTACAATGCCGTCAGGTTTAAATTCAAGCTAGAAACATCCCTGCTTCCAGAGCAGCAACCTTTCTGCCACTGCTCTTGGACTGCAGCTTCAGGAACAGGCAAAACAAACCTCAGCTTAGAAAACCTAAAACTCCCTTTGGTTTCCTTAAGCAGATTCAGGAACCACCTGTATTATATATGTAAATACTTAACATGAAAAAACCAAGAGCCTCAGAAAGGCAAAACAGCTTGGTAATTTGTAGAATGTAACTTTGATCAAAAATAAAATGTGTTAATAGATCTGTCTGAAGATGACATTCACAATGTTCCTGGTGATCTTGTGCACTGTACTGTAACAGTGGATAACAAGTGGACATAGCCAGTAGGATAACTGGATATGCTTTTCAAACTTATTCTTAGTATTCATTGAATTATTCATTGAATTCTCACCCTTCTGTACATTTCAGCTCTGCTGTAAACTTCAGAGACCCTTTTTTCACAAGCTTCTAACAAGTTACTCTGGATCCATAATTACTGAGACCAAATTGAGTCAAAATGCCAAGTGGGATTACTCTTTCTCAGAGCCTGGAGTCACACAGAATGAAGCAGTACTTAAATCATCATGTGCATCCCATACACATAACAGTCCAGTTACTGACCATTGTACTTACAAAGGGAGATTCAACACCTGCAATCATTTTTTTACTTTTGCTACAAATTACCTTTAAGAATAAGCTACAAATAATATCTTGCATCTGTTTAAATTCATGGATGGCATTGCAATACCCTAAAAAATTCTAAGGGTACCTAGTGCTGGTGCAGTAATACAAGAGAACTGTGTATTACAGTTCTGTGTGTATTACTGTGTGTATTACTAGTTACTAGTAATTACTAGTTATTCGTATTAGGTAAAACTCAGCTTTACAAAGCAGGAAACAAGTCATGGAGAGTTGAAATTATGGAGTTGGGAAGTGTAACCAGTCTGCTTTTTGTGAGAGATGCTCTTAAGCAGTGGCAGTAGTAATGTGCTCATCTCCTGTAACTTTGCTCCTTGTGATCTACTATCCACCTCTGCAATTTTTTCTGACCTTTTTTTTTCTACATTTCCTCAGTTGAGTACCAAAAGAAAACACAGAACTTCAATGTTACTACCAAAATAATGTATATTTTTTTTGAAATAAAAAATACACAGAGCTTTTAGAAAACACAACAGAAGGGTTGGAATGTATAAACAATAGAAGATATTAAACAGTATTTTTACTTTATACTACGTCAGCCAAACAAATGGATAGTAGGGCTTGAGGAACAAGGATATAAATGAAGTTTTGTTAAAAGGGCTTATTTTGGTCTCTATGTGATAACTGTTGTCACATGATGTAAATACTTCACAATCTATTTAAATTTTCCTAATTATTATTTCATGATCAGCTATGATTTATTTAATTTCTGTTGTACTCATCACGGAATTATCTGAGCACAATCTCTGAACAAGACAAATGGTAAAGTAGCAAAGGGTTGCAATAACTGAGCAGCCAACAGGATAAATCATATATTGGCTTTGCCAAATCCTCTGTGAGTGCTTTCATTTCTTTTCCTCTTTGATTTAAAATGCAACACATTTTCATTACTTCTGATGATGCCAAGGAGCTCTAAACTGCATCTGCTGAAGGGAACTGTACAGTTCTTTTTAGTGCCTGTGATCAGAGAATTGTTTCATTGATGCTATGATTCATACAGAGCTTCACCAGCATGAGAAAGCCCCTGGCTAAGATAAAATAAAATAATACAATTATCTTAATGTAAGTCAATGTTAGGAAATAGAGGTCTCTCATTTTTAAAAAGACCAAACAAATAAATCTAGCATCCTGTACTCTTGGAGATTCCTTTGGAAATATCTTTGTTAATACATTCTACACAGGGATACAGGTGGGAAAAGACACTAAACCAATTTTCCTATTGATAAGAGATGTTGTGGACTATAGGGCATCACAACAGCTTAAATAGGTGTTCTCAACATGTTTTCAAAACATAATTTCTTTCAGATTTCTTTTTGGCACTAGACAGAATTCAGTGACAATAGACTGTAAAAAAACCAATGTTTTGGAACTCAATGTATTAAAAACTGCCTTGATAATTCATTAAAGCAGCCAGAACATACATCACTATGATTTTCTAATTTAATTTATAACTATTAGAAAAAGAAATAATTTAACCTAACGAAAATGTTTATAATACTTTATTCTAAAGACAAAACATGATTTATGCTCCAGAGAAAATTACTGAGGTAAAAATTGCATTCTAACTGAGCATTTGTTTTTGCCATTTATGTGTTACTTCCTTTGAGCAAAGTGATTAGCCCTTTTTCAGGTCTTCTTGTTCCTGTTAAGAATGGAAACTGATACAAAGACATCAAGTCCTTCTTGAACACAAACCTCATTGTTCTTCCAAAATGAAGTGGTGTCAAGTACGTCAGGAGTATCTAGTGGGGGATATTTCTTTTGCACAATGGTCCAAGGGTTGTTTGGTTTGCTTTGGTTTGGTTTGATTTGGTTTCATCTCCACACAGCATCAAACCTTGCATTTAACTCATCTACTTCAGTTTTTAATCGACCTTCCACTGGGTCTGTGTTTCCAGTAGCAACTTCAAAGTCTTCCTCTAACTTCCTCCAGAAGTATGGCAATACTACAGTCAGATTTATCCTGAATGGCTGCTCCACACCATGAAATTCAGGCCTGAACCCTCAAAACAATCTGATGTAGTCCTATATAGGTTCCTTTGCTGAACAAAGGAACTTTATGTTCTGAAAGTAAAAGATCTGAATCGGGAGGAAATGTTGACTGCGACTGCCAGCATTTATCCACAAGTACACTGCTCCATTTCCCTTCCTTTCTGCACTGCCTTCTAAACATCACTTTGTCAAAGAAGAGATATCCCCAGCTTGACCAGCATGTATAGAAGGTGATGAAAGAACTCTTAATTCCCTTCTGCTCAGGTTCTCACAGCATGTTCATTAATATTGTCACTGCTTGTCTATACTCATCAAATCGAGTTCTGCGTTTTCACTTTTGCTGGTCCAACCCACCAGCTGCTGAAGTCAGTGGAAAGCCACCATTGGAATGCTTTTACTGAAGGCTTAAGTGATATGAATGGCCATCCTGCAGACTGTTTCTAGGGTGGTTAAATTTACAGTCAACTGTCAGAATAAATCCTGCTTTTACATCAGTGTATGCTTCTGTACTGCATCATCAAATATTCTTAAAGAAGAGCTCAGGAATTAAATCAAACTAATGGAATCATGATTATGCAAAAATATCTGCTATACATTACTTTGGTTGCCACAACTGACCTGTGCAATTACTGGTTCTACCATACATCATGTTTCTACAAAATGGCCATCCTTCCACATTTTGACTTGCAAACAGTACACAGTTAAGGTATTTAGGATAAATTACTTTTGATTCAGGACCAAGGGGTAATAGAGATAGCTTTAAATCAATATTTGGGGCTTCATCAGAAGACTCACAAACCATTGCAAAACAAATGCAGTTTGAAGGCCCAGATTCACTTCTTTGGCTGTTGCAGACTGCTGGAGTGATGCGAGTGAGCTATCCCCTAGTCTCTTCATCATTCTGGATGTCACTTAGTTGCCATATGTTATCTGCTTTACTTTCCCCAGTCACTCTCTGCTTCACCATTCATTTGAGTTAGAACTGTAACAAGATGCCAGCAGAATGAATCATTTGGAGACAAGTGTGTGTTATTCTTTATTCAGCTGCTGCCCGCCTGGTCATGCATTCAAATGGCCAGATCTAAAGTGATAGAACCTTGTATTCCCCATTACAGGACTGAATTAGCCAAGAGCAGGGAACAGGGAAGGGATATTCATGGTATTACCAGGGGAGCAAGGGAAGAAAAAAGGTTCCTGATCTTTAAAACAGTTAGATCTCTCCACACAGTGATAGTTGGAAGGAAGTGAATGGCATCGCTTTAATATGTCACACATAAAATTCTTGATGGTGTTAATGAGCTGGTTCTGAGTCTTTGTCAAAACATATCTTAAGGACAACTTAAGTGGTGTTTGAGGCATCAGACTTCACTTTTGATAAAATCTGGTTGAACTTCTTGAGGTAATGGACCTAGTGAAGCTTCCCTGAAGCTAGTACTATTTCTCCTTTGCTCCTAACATGTATTTACTTACTGATGAAAAATTCTCAGAAATGGCCTTTTAAAAAATACCTTATCTAAAAGTTTTCACAGACTACAGAGAAAAAGACCCCTAAAGTTGCAAAGGAATATGAAAGTCTCTCCATTCCTCCACTATCTCACTTTACTGTTAATGAAAATGTTTTTACCACATTACGTGTTATAGCTAAGATATTTCCAACATTTTTGGCTTCCTTCAAATACTTGAACACAGAATACATGACCCAAGATGAAATAAATACACGTTGTGAAATTAAGGAGTATTGATGAACTCAGACCACTACAACCCCACAGCCTAAGGAGAGGGTGGTCATAATCCCCAACAGATGGCAGAGAGAGCCTGAAGTTTCTTAAGGACTCAGTTGCTGCAGGCGGGGGTGGTTTGATGGAAGAACTGTACCCACAGGGAGGTCTGCAGGACCACTCGCCATACACACAGCATGCTGCAATGAATTTTGGAACTCCATAAATACATGCATCATTTTAGGCTGATTTACTCAAACCATGGGACCATCCACAAATTGGTACAGGGATCTAATACTGAACTCAACAGACACTCCATCAACATCCATGGAACCACAACTAGTGATCCCCCAAAATCCATGCTCAGCTGCCCCAGGGGGGACTGCAGGCACTGACCCTTATTAACACAGAGCTAAGTGGCTGATGTCCAAGCCTCTTTAGGGACCCAAACCAGGCCAGTCCCAGGGAGCTCTGGCGGGTGGGTGCCTTGCAGGACACCCTGTGCTCATATTAAAGGGTTTAGCTCCCCACAGGAAAGATCAGCAAAGACCAGCACTGATCACCAGGTAAAGATCTGTTGTGTAAAGGCTTAAGAGTGTGCTACAGCAAAGTCTCAAGCTCGTGTTTCTTGCTGCAAAGGTGTGTGTCAGTCGTGAGGCAGCTGCCTGCCTGCAAGGTTCTTCTGACGCCAAGAGTGCTCACTGAGCTGGGCCCAAGAAGAGCTTCAGGACAAGGAGCAGGGAAGGTGTGACTCTGCACACTGGGGTCCCCAGTGAGGATCAAGACCCGGGCATCTCGAGTGAAGATTTAATCCACAATGCCATGAGCTCTGGGGCACAGAGGGTGGCTGCTCCAATCAGACAGCCTGGCCTCACACTCAGCTCAGCGGGCTTCGGGCTCTGCGCTGGCCTAAGGTGACAGTGGGGCTGTTCAGCCTGGAGAAGAGACTCAGTCAGGGGTGATCTTACCCCTCTCTACAACTACCTGGAAGAAGGGTGGAGCCAGGTGGGGATGGGGCTTTCCTCCCAGGTAACAAGTGACAGGACTTACTAAAGCTGTACCAGGGGAAGTTGAGGCTGGACATTGGGAAGAATTTCTTCACAGAAAGATGATTACACATTGGAATGGACTGACCGGGGAGGTAGTGGAGTCCCCACCCCTGGAGGTGTTTAAGGACTGGANGCCTCGCACGGCGGCACCGCGGGAGCCGCCGCAGCCCCGCCATGGCCAAGGAGGGAGCGCAGCGAGCCGAAGAGACGGAGCAGATGATCGACAAGGAGGGCGGCAGGGAGGCGGCCGAGGGCGGCGCGGGCGGCAGCCTGCGCGCCGGGGACGCCAAGGAGATGCGAGCCGTGGTGCTGTCCGCCTTCGGGGGGCTCAACAAGCTCCGCGTGTCCAAGAAAGCCATGCCGGAGCCGCAGGAGGGCGAGCTGAAGATCCGCGTCAAAGCCTGGTCCAGTATCACCCCTCGCCCTCTCCTTCCCCCGCGGGGCCGNCGGGTGGGTCACAAGGGTGGACTGTGTGATCTCAGAGATCCTTTCAACCGGCCTGGTTCTGTGATTCCTGCCGGGGGCTGCTNCCCCGCGGGGCCGGGCGGGGTGCGGGGTCCCGCGGGTGCCCGCGCTGGCGGCCGTGCCCTGCGGCCGGGCATCCCTGCGCTGGGAGCGCGCCCTACGAGCCCCGCAGCCCCCGGCTCTGGCGCCGATTTCCCTCACCTGTGGCGTCCCCGCGGGGGAGCCCCGCTCCCGGCAGCCGCCGCCCCGTCCCTTCCCCGGCGGCGCCGGGACCGCCGGCTCAGCGCTGAGCTCCGGGCTCCCCGGCCCAGGGCGGGCAGCGGGGTTTGTGTGCGCTCGGCAGCGGATGCGAAGGGAAGAATATTGTCAGTGGTATTTCACGCTACCAGCTAGGAGAAAAGGGGGGAAAAGCCTGGCCAAGTGCGTTCGGGGTTTGGGTTTCTGTGAGAAATGTGAATGCCAGATTGTGCGTGTTGCTCAGCACCTGTCTCTTTCCCTTCTGACACACTGGCTGTTGTTTTTCTCCTGGGAATCACTTATTTAAGTCGGCATCCTTTTTCATCGGAGCTGCTGTGGCAGCGTGGCCAGAGCTTGGGATAATTTCCCAGTGTTAGTCCCTGTGTCCAGGTGACAAGTGGCTACGGTCTGGCAGCATCCTGAAACGAGCTTTCCTAGATGGCTTTTTTTTTTTCCTTTTTCTTTTTTCTTTCTTTCTTTTTTTTTTTTTTAATCCCAGACAATTGGAGCAGACTGTTCTTCCTAGATTGCTGGTTCTTAGTGCACATGTTCCTTAGTGAAAATAGGATTCATTTTTTTGAGTGACAGAAGCCACATTAGGATCTTACTACGCAACTTGATGTTTACCAAAGACTGAATTAATTTCGCCTAGGGAAGGATTTATCTTCTCTTGTCCTTTTCTGCCATGTGAAAACTATGGTGCTTCTGGAAGATAAATTCCAAGGTGAAGGCCAAGTTGTTTACTTTAGAAGGAACTTGTGTTAAAAATGTTACTGGTATGGGGGAGTGAGCTTGTTTTGAATCATGTATCAGTGGATCTACTTCAGATTTGGAATATCCTGGTAGGTTAATGTAGCTGAGTGTCTTGACCTGTTCAGATGCTGCACTTTCTATTCTGTTCTTAATGGGGCTCATAAAGTTTGTGACCGTTGTGAGTATTCCCCCTACCAAGGCATTGCCTATGAAAAGTACTGATATCCATTAATCTGCATGAGTACTAGTGGCTATCTAGTGGGCTGGGATTTTTTGCATTCACTTTTGATGTTGGGGTTTTTTTTCTCTCTACTAGTTACAATGGGAAATGCAAGAAATTCTGTGCTAAGTGAATAGAACTAATGGTCCTTGTTTCCTGAGTGGTTTTTTTCCCAGCCATTGGGTTAACAAAAGTTAACATGCAAAACTAAAAATGTTATTAGCACATGGATATATTCCTCTAAATGTGTCAGGGGTTTACAGCATTTTCCAGTACCTGTATGAATTCCACTTTCATGAAACCAGTAGCTGTGTATGTATCACAAATAGCAAGCTACCTTCACAAGAACACTTGGCTGTAAAATAGAATTGTGCAGCCACAGCTGCAGCTGCTCTCCAGGGCTGCAGTGTCTGTAGAGCTGTGTGAGTTGCACACGTGCTGTTTGACATCAGCAGACCTGCTCAGCTGCTCCACAGGTAACTGCCAGGTTGCACAATGCCCCGTGTGTCTTGAGAGCTTCCCTTCGTGCTGGAGGGGCCTGCAGGCTGGAGAGCATCTGCTTGTCATTCCTGACTGGAAATGGCCACAGGGCTGAAATGTCACCAGGTCACCAAAGTGTGCTTCCAGGCAAGGCAAAATCAATTTGCTGATCCTCTTGACCCAAGCCTGTAAATGCAGGGGATTGATTGGGATGATGATGGACTTGGCAGACCAAGTGAGAGAGGGGTGAGCTTTGCCCAGGGCAGCGTGCACATGTTGATGTGGGCAGTTCTGAACACACACAAGATGGCTTGTTCCAGTCATCAATACTTCTTACAAAACACATATTCTGTTGAATCAGTTTTGTAGTTGACCACCACTAGACATGGTTATTATTATTATTTGACTCAACCAATTGATGGAGAAAAATAAGCTTTATTTTAGGAAGGATATGCACATGCTTGATAAATAGTATACACCAACAGACGAGCAAGTTCTGTGTGGTCTCTGAATTCCCTGTGGATAAAACCAATTGAATCACATGTCAGACCCCTTAAGCTGTATGTATACACTTCGTAGTATGGTACTAGAAATGGAGGAGATGGAGGATATGTTGCTATTAGCACTAAGCCAGATGAATAATTCTTTTGAAGGTCTGGAATATCAGTGATCCAATTGAAAATGTGTCAGCTGAGATGAGTCATGTGTTAGGCTCATTCAGTGACTAAGAAATGGAACAGCCATCGATGTCCAAGCTGAGTCACAGCTTCTGCATATTTCTTGAAATAATTTTTGATTGATAATGATGAAGCAGTTGAAACTCCTGTGTTTGTTTGTATTGTAATTTGCAGGCAGCAGAATGTTGGGATACAGACTGTTTAAAAGATGAGACAAGTAGCTGGAATGAATGGAAGCCATATTTCAGATAGGTTGTGTGAATAAGCAATGGTGTCCTATAATTACCTCCCTCTGTTGTTCTTTTTTCTCTTATAATTGTTTCTTTCTTGTGCTGCTGTACATGTACATTATGAGGAATGAGGCAGAAGTGACCCTTCTGACTCTGTGACTGTGAGATAAAGGCACTTTAAAAAAACTGGAGCAAATAAAAGAAATCCTAACTGTAACAGTGTAGTGGAAGAGAATCAGTGTTGCTCCTAAAGGCAGTCTTGTTTATATGGTGTTGGTTTCTGCATAAAAAGCATGAGACCTGATAATTTTAAACATTTCCTTTATGTATAGATATGGTTGGTTTTTTGTTTTTGTTTGTTTGTTTGTTTTTTATTTTAAGATTAGGCAGTTTGCTGGCTGTGGTTAAGAGGAAGGATTTTAAGAATGCAAAACTCAGTGGTCCTCTTGTTTTGCTCCGTGGCATTTCATTAATTTCAGTAACTAATTTTAGTGGATTTTTACAGTGAAATAAGAAAGACAGATCAAAAGCAGCACCTCTCCAAACCAGCGTGTCATGGACTGGTCTTCATGATTTGGGATTTTGCAATAGAGGGTATTGGGCATCCTCGAGTGTGTGGGATGGAACAAGGAGAAACAGACTGTTGCTTTCCATACTTAAGAAAAGGAAATAAAAATGCAGCAAAACTAAACCACAAGTATAGAGAATAATATTCAAGGCTCTCAAAAGGACCTGGTGTTAAGGTAGAGCATTGCAGACTGAGAAAGTCAGATTCAGATTCAAGGATAATTCCATATTTGATAAAGTCTGCCTCCAGTAATGCACAGTTTGTGCAGGTCACAGAGACATCCCTGCTCTGTCACAGGGAGGTTCTTGCAGAACCCCTATATCAATGTATTGATCTTGATAATTCATATCCTTCCCTATCTTCATTTGCATCCAGATCTTGATTTAGGATTAAAAACATGTTGTGTACTGTTTGTCACTGGATTGCTTTGCATTTACACTTCTCCCTCTGCATATGCCCTTACTTAAAGTTCAGGAGTCACTTTCTCTGGCTGCACACCAGAACAGGCTATCCTAGTTTGCACTGATACAAGAAATAAATGGTGCTTAATCTCTAAACCTACCACTCTTCATGGGCCATATTTTTTTGTGATGTTCTGTGCAGTCAAACTTTTCCTGAGTGTGCTGTTGATTGAATCCCAATGAAAGAGCTGGGTGTCTTTGGTGAAGTTACAAAATTTACCATCCATCTTTAGGCTCTCTTGGTTATTCCAAGGAAAGGAAAAAAAAGCTGAGTTGACCAATACACCATAATCATGCTTTCAGATCTACTGATCTTCAAATTTCTCAGGTAAAAGAAAACTGTCCTTCCTTCAACGTGGAGAAGAATAGGAATAAATGCATGTATGAGAGTAACATGGATGCCACAACACGTAAGAATAAAGGAGATGAAAGTGAATGAAGAAGAAACTCTCTATAAAGTGACTAGAAATTATTAGAAAGCCTGGTCAACACTCCATGGTTCAACAGTAATTAAAATAATAAGAACATGTGACTTGATTATTGTTTACCTCGTGTAGTGTTTTTTCTTCCCTTATCACACCTGTTCTAGTGTGAGGTTTTTTAAGTTCATTGTAACAGAGATGAACTCCCAGTGTAATTTTGCTACCCTTTATCCCCCTTTAGGGAAAAAACAGATGAAAAAGAAATGGCACTAGGACAGAACTGAACTGCCAGTATTATGTCATTAGATGCAGAACTGAACATGTGCCTTTTGAAAAACTGTCTGACAATTTACTTCATGAGAAGGAATCTATTTGTGATCATTGTCATTAGCAAAGAGCAATGGCCTTTGCATATCCACCTGTCTCCTTCTTGCCTACTTGTTATGACACCATGGGGTGTGTTTGTGCCCAGGTTCCCTCATCACAGTCCTGCCTCCAGCTGCCTTTTCTGGCAGGAATGTAGGGAAAGTTAACTTTTTGTAAAACGCTTGCAGCGTGGAAAGATTCGTTTAAAAGACTGTTGCTGAAGTTAATGTACACAGACAGAGGTTGCCATCATCAGTGCTGTGAGGTTTCTGGGTTTGTGGTTTGTTTTGGAATTTTTGTCTGTTTGTTTGTTTGTTCCTCTTCTCCAAACAATGGCTGCCTTGCAGGCATTTTGCTGTTTGGAATTCCTCTTTCATGTCAACATCACAGTGGCAATGTAGGAGGTGGTCTTACCCACTGGATAAGAAGTGATCTTTCCAAAATAATTTCAAATTTGCCAGCTTAACTGTGTGAAAACCCCTCTTAACCTTCCATATGGTTGATATTACAAGCTTTGTGTATGAGTATGGTGAAAGTTGTGGGTTCAGGTTGCTCTTAAACCCTCCACCACAGTAATGAATGCTTACATTTGGTGGGATTTCCTTCCCCCTCCCCAGTGACCTACATCCCATGAATGCCATGCTGTCGTTGTGCTAGGGCTGGGTGTCTGCTCTGTCTGTTAATTTGTTGGGTCTGTTCAGTCTGTCTGTGTCTTGATTAGTATCTGACTAAAGCTGCATCTAATAAATCCTTGTGCCCATCAGTAATGTGATGCATCCAGGCAGTTGCTGGTATCACATGTGTGAGTAGGACTGGCTGTGTGCTTGGCTAACCATAAAAACAGGGCTGTGTTTTGGAGCAATGGATTAATGCTGGAGTGTATTTCAGCTAGCTAGGAGTTTTAAAGTTTTAACTATGGCATTAAGGCCAGTAATCTAGTAGATAAGTGGTGCTTTTTTTTTTTTTTTTTTTTGTGGCTGCCTAGAAAACCACAAAATTTTCCTTAATAAAATTGCATACAAAAGACAATGCAAAAGTGCTTTAGGATTTTTGCAAAGCTGAGACTGCAGGGAAGGACTTGTATTTTTTTCTGAGCATCAAACCTGAGGACTTCAGAGACCTTAACAACTTTTGAAAAAACATACAAACATGATCCAGGAAGGAACAGTTTTGAAACAAAAGCCTATCTGATACTTAGTAAGTTCATGCCAGAGTTTGGACTCCCACCTGAGACAAACACAAGATGCATTCCTGGGGTCATATCAAAGGTTAGGACAGTTAGATCATGTAGCTCCTTGCCCAAAATAACTATAATGTGTGAGGCTTTGGGTTTTCTTCTTAAATTGACCTGGCTTTACTTGCCAGCTAGTAATGCATTGCTAGCAATCCCAGTGTTTCACTGTACTGAATTCTGAAATGCCCTGTGTGACTGCTGAGCAGTGTGGGGCTGCTGGCAGATGTGGTGTCCTGGCACGTGCACCCCTTGCCCAAGGCTCAGCATCCCAAGAGTGGGAATGTCTGCTGGGTCCCATGACCCTGCAGAGCCCAGATTTTTAATGCTGCCCTGGAGTTTTCTGGCTGTCCCATCACTCAGGTCAAGTTTTCCTTCTCTACTTTGATCTGTAATAGTCTTGATTTTATTTTTTCCTGTGTTTTACAGTGGTTTGAACTTTATTGATTTGATGGTGCGACAGGGAAATATTGACAACCCTCCTAAGACTCCACTTGTTCCTGGGTTTGAATGTTCTGGAATTGTAGAAGCGCTTGGAGACAGCGTGAAAGGATTTGAGGTAATATTTTTTTAATTTTCAAAGTGAGAGTTATAAGTCTCATATAAATAATTACCAGTTTCTAATCCCTTCTGCTCTGCCAGTGACAGCAGCCTTCACCACCCTGTTGAGATTTGAAAGGTCAATTTTTCCTTGCTGCTTCCCAAGCGTGAGAATGACCTCTTGAATTAGTTTCTGAATCCACCACTGTCATCTCCTTCAAATCCTTCCTGAAAGTCACTCGTGCCATGTGCACATCCTGATGGCTAAATAGGAAGTGGAAAGCATGAGTGATGGCCTTTAATAAAATGAAAGAAATTAAGTTAACTTGTTAAGTTTCCTTTCTTGGCCATGTTTCCTGTCATCACTGCTCTTTTACTCAAAGCTCAGGTGCTGCTGATTCTGGTTTCATCTTTTGATCTTGAGTTAACAGAGCCCTGTTTACAGTAAGCATTGCTTCTTAAAACAGTGTGCATTAATGAAGTGCAGATTAAATTAGAATTATGATTCTGGACATAGGACTTAGTCTGATTGCTCAGGAAAAATATCTATTTCACCTGACAGGTTGTGATAAATGTCAAATAGTTGATGTATATAGTAAAGCTTTCATAAGGACTCTTTGGTATCTCTTATGGCATATAAGCAGCATTTTGTCCTGCCTCTATTCCACTATTGATATGAAACATCTATATTCACTGCAAACTTGCATTTTATTGCCTAAGTAGGTTGAAAATTTTGGAAATAAATCCTGAGTTAATACATGTCAATCCTATCTTAGTTATTTTCAGAGTCAATCATGTCAAAAGCTAATCAAATTTTCTGAATTCCTATTATATCTGGACCTTAAGAAGATATAAGTATTTTTATCTAAAGACAAAATTTTTCTCTTCTCAAACAGCTAAAATTTGTCAGTTGGATGAAGATAATGGCCAGTTTAGTCTCAACTATGGTTTCAGTGATGAGATCTTCTTAGGGGATTTGTCTCAGTTCCCTTCCTGCCCCATCTCTGCCTTGAAACAGAGTTGTTTCAACAGAGAAAGTTGTAATCTTTCAATATATTTTGTTACAAACAACAACTGAATGATAATTTTGCTGTTTGAAAACCTTTGCTGCTTCAGTAGTTCTGCTCTAGCGTCTGTACTTCATAGCTGTGCTCCATATCAAAGAATATTCTCTGAAAGGAGTCTAGAAAGCCTCTGCTCCAGATCAGCACTCTCATTTTTAAAGTTCTTGCTATTTTTAAAGGGCATCATGAGGCTACAGCATATGGTGCTTGTTTGAATAACACTGCACCTGACTGAATATACTGTGTCTCTTTATAAAGTGACATCTTTGTTCTGACTGTGGAGCACGTTTGTGCACTGGTGCACTCCCTGTAACCAAAACAAGCTGTAGTGGTTTATTTTTTACACACAGCCTTCATAGCCATGGTTGTGTTTGACTGATCTAGAAAAGGGTCCACACTCAGAGTGACAGCTGTGCATGGGTGTGAATCCATCAGCAGGAGAACATGCCAGGAGGATGATGGAAGAACGTTCTGTTGGTTTCTTTATGGAATTCTTGCACAGAGGAGGGGCACACCAGATGCTTGGTGTCTCCTCGACATATGTTGTTACCTCTGCCCACAGTAATGGCAGAGATTGCACCCTGTATCTTCTGCCCTCCTTTCCCTGGATAGATCTCTTCCAGTTCAAGCCCTCCTAAAATAGGTGTAATGCCTATTCCTTCTCCCATTAAAAGAAAAAGCTACTTTCTGATGATGACAGCTGTATCAGGCTTGATCTCTCTCCAGTTTTGGGGATGATTCTCAAGAAGTGAGGTCTAATCTCAATAGGCTCTGAATAGTGTCTGTGGTAAAATGTGGTATTTAATGTTACCAAGAAGTGCCTTGGGAATCACCAAGAGGGACTTGTCTGCATTCTTTTTGGTAATCATTTATGATTTATGGCAAGGATATAGGGCATATTAACATCTGTACTAATTAATCCTAGCAGACTTTCTATTTTAGAAGCTTCTCTAAGAGCAAAAGTGAACCACAGAGTGATTACTAGTGAGGCATTGTTAATTTGAATGTTTTTCAAAAGGAGGAGGCATTTCAGTGAAATTGGAATGACAGCTCTGTTTCAGCATTCTCATTCTAAAAGAGACAACCCTTCAGAACTGTCAGCAGCACCTTAGCTTCGAGCAAACCTGCAATATCCCAAAGCAAAAGTGATGACTCAGGAGACCAAAATGTGCCTGTGCTGTAAATGTTTGCCTGAAGGCAAAAGTGTTGTGCTTTACTCCATACCTGTAGTTCCTAAAGCATTAGAGCACTGATAGAATGTAAGAGAGTATCAGGCAGATCAGCAAAGTAATTTTAGAGGGACAGCTGCTGTTAGTTTTAGTTAAAACACAAAGGCCTGGAGTTTGATGCTATTCCTGTCTTACCCTGTGGCTCCATTGCAGAGCTCCTTCCATGGTTCAGGTTGTTGTTTTGGTTGGTGTATTCTAGAAAGGCAAAGGGTCTAAGGCAAGGTAAAAGATGCCATGGGGTTGCTGGTGGCGAGGAATTATTAAGAGTTTGTAAGAGTTGTGCCTGTGAAGATTTTAATACACACTGGCCAAAGATTTGCTCAGAGTGGCTGTCCCTTGTAGACCCAGCAGCCCAGTTTCTGCTTTAAGGTGAGTGTTGCTTTCCAAGCCTGTCGTGCCTTGCTGTTATTCTTGTCCATCTGAGAAGAGTCAGTTTCTCTGCTTTAAAAACCTGAAGCTGCAATGAAGGCCATATACAAACAGTTGAGCTTGATGTACCTGAAGCTCTGAAGGGTTCCTAGGAGCAGCCAACTCTATCTAATATTTGCAGAAAGCCTTTTTTTCTCCATAGTGAATTGTGCTTTCACTACCATATATTTTCAGAAGAAACTGAGCAGAGAAATGTTGCATTGAAAGATAATATTTCATTGCTCCTTTAAATCTTGTCAAATTCACTTTGTAGATTTAACAGTGCCTTAAAATCCAGAGGTATATTTTTAATGTTTAAGGTGCCTTATTTGAAGCTGTAGAACTAAATTCTGCTCTGACACATGCCTGTGGAGATTACAATCACAGATATATCTTGGTAGAATCAGTTAATAAGAAGATAAAAATAGAGAGTGGGTACAGATGGTGTTGTCTTCTGAATGTGAGCTTTTGCAACCCTTTCATGTGCTCCATCTACCAGAGCACAAGGCCTTCCCTTATCAATCCACAGAGAGGAAAAGTAGCTCTAAATTAGTGTGAGGACTGAGAAAACAAAGTGAAAATTATCTTGGGTATAATTTTCTTTGTTCCATGCTTCTCATCAATATAATTATTACCTTTCCCCCTCATCTCTTTCTCTTTAGCAAAATTCCTGAGAATTTATAGAATAAAATTGCTAAGAATGCTGTTTTCATTGTTTACATTTGTTATTTGGGAGCTGTGTTAGCAAAAGATGATCTGTATTAGTGATGATAGAAGACTGCTCTATCAGAGAAGAGTGGAGCAAAANACTTCATTTGGGTTTTTTTGTTAACATTAAAAACAGTAAAAGCCCAAAGCTGAACAGCTTAATTGCTATTTTTCCAAAGATGTGGAGCACTATTTTCCTCACAGTCAGCCAGTGACCCACACCTTGAACAGGAGACTTGCAGGTCTCACAGGTTGCTCTCTACAGTCTCACTGCAGTCAGATCCTCAACGGTTTTTTCTTCCTTGTTTGTAGATTGGAGACAGAGTCATGGCTTTTGTGAACTACAATGCCTGGGCTGAAGTCGTGTGCACCCCAGTGGAATTTGTCTACAAGATCCCAGATGACATGAATTTTTCCGAGGCTGCTGCATTTCCCATGAACTTTGTAACTGCCTACATGATGCTCTTTGAGGTTGCTAACCTGAGAGAAGGCATGTCTGTGCTGGTTCACTCAGCAGGAGGTGGGGTGGTAAGTTGGACCTTCTCTTCCTTTCCTTAGACTGAGTAACTGAAAGTCTGATGCATCTTCATTCCTGAAATGAGCCAGAATCTGCAGTTTGGTGTGATATTCCTCTGTGTGAGGGATTGCACTGGGAGGAACTGCCTCTGTTTTCCCATCAAAGTGCTGATGTGAATGGTTGGCAGGAGCCTTTGGTGAAATAAAAATGTTGTGGCTCTAGACTCTATGAAAAAATCTCATGGAAAACCCCAAATTGGTTGTCAGCAGATCAAGGATCAAGCATTGTCTCAAATATTGCATTCCTAAACTTACACATGTTGTACTTCTGTGTTAAAGAAGGGTGTAGTGAAAGGAATAAATAAGCTCCCTCCAGAAGGTATTTGTATGTAACCATAATCCTCTTTATAGTAAATGTCTCTCTGGGAATACTTCTGCACATATAACGTGTGAGTCTGTGTGGTGCTTTCACTGTGAAAGATTTTCTTTTCCCCTTGTTGTAGAGGGATTGAAAGCAGTGAAAAGTTCTCATGTGAGCCTTGAGGAAAAGGTACAAATTCAAAATTGTAGCCAGTGGTGGCTGCTGCATGTTGTAGTTGGGATCATTCCTGAGGAGGCATTGTGTGGCATGGGCAAAGGATGAATTTGTGGGAATACCAGGCCACACAGGGAAATAAAGAGTCAGCATTTTGTGTCACCAGTTCCTTGAAGTATCTTTCAGGAAAATCTCTATCTTTTGGAAAGTATTAAAGTTTTGTGCAAAATACTGCGATATTGACTGGGGAGTTTGTTCGCATTTGAAATTATGCAGTCCTTTTTCATAAGACAGATTTCCTGAGCTGAGACCATTAGCAGATAGCAGCCTTTGAAACTGGAGTACCTTTTCTGTGTTCTTGTTATGCCTTATTTATGCTAAATTAATGTTCTGTTTTCTGCTGAGGTCTGGTGGGCAGCCCCAAACACGCCGTCCTTAATTCTGCGCCCTTAGCCCTTCTTTCAGGTTCTCATATAAATGAAGGCTGTAATCAAAGGAATAAATTCATGAGTTCCCTGCACGAGGTATTTTTAGCCAACCATAATCCCACTGGCAGTGAAGGGTCGGTCCTATTGGAATACTGGTGTAAATGAATGGAATTTATAATCGTATTACACTCCAGCACAGCACAGCCCAGTGTTATGGCTGACTATTGTTCTGTAGTGTTAAATCTCTTCGTGTGGAATTCAGGGCTGCTAAAGCCACATGAGGCCACACATTCAGGGGAATATTCTACAGGAATCAAAGTCTCAGCTGCAGCTCTAAGGCCATTTGCCCACCTGGCACTGTACAGACCCTGTGTAGGCTGAGCATACAGAATTAGCCCCAAAGCAATCCCTACACGTACCTGTGTATCTAGAGAAGTTGAACCCCTCTTCCTTTTTCAGATTCCTGTGTTTCTTTTCTCTTTCTGATCTCACTCACCTCTGTTATTTCCTCCTTCTTTCCCTGAAGGACTGGTAATGCTCTGTTAATGTCAGTTCTCACATAATCATCTGCTCTAGTGCCCAGCCTCTGTGCTGGGCTGTTCCTGGAAGGAGCTGCTGGCTTCCTCTCTCATCCCAGCTGTTCAATGGGCAGCTTCTGGCTGGTCCTCTGGTGTGGCTGCTCCAAGCCTTCTGTGAGAGAAGCTAAAGGAAGGATAGGTCCTGCTTGGCTGCCAGGAGAACAAGGAGAAATCAGATCCATCACTTGCTAAGTAGTTAAATAAACCAGAGTTTCCAAGGGGAAGGCCAGACATGCAGGAAGAGCAGCCAGGCTGGCCAGTAAGGGATGGAGGGCTGTGTGGGATCCAGGGGGACTTACAGTCCAGTAAGAAGGAGACAGGGCTGGCCAGCCTGCAAGTCAGGGTGCTGATCACTGTCCCAGGGAAGAGGGCCTCACACAGCCCCTTGTTTCTTGTAAGGGAAGAGCATGGAGGGCAAGAATTGGAAATTTCCCCATTGCTTGATAGGTTTTCCAGGTAATACATCACTCTGAAGATGCGTGGATATTTTCTGCTAAGCAGACATAAAGATTTCAGGGGGGTCTGTGTTACTCTAATAATCTGTCTGTTAATCCTTTGAAAAATCTGGCAGTTTCAGATCGAACACATCATTCTCACAAAAGTCTTTGTTAATGAACAGAAAACTGGCACTGAAGCTGCTATAGAAAGAGTTATTTTTGTGCTGTTGCTTTAATAGATAGAATGCCCTTCCCCACTTTCAGCAAGTAGGAAATCTGTCCAGTTTGTTTCTAAATGTCAGAGAAATTCCAGAACACTTCAGTGAGACAATAGGCTCCCTGTGGGACTAGAAGTTTCTAATTGTTAATTTCTCATTATGCAAGATCATTATTTTAGCTGCTTCAGGCAGTTTATGAAAAAGAACTTGTTGCTTCAAAAATGTTTGTGAGGTTCTTTGTTCTGGCTACTCAGTCCTCTTTAGGAGGATCCTGCAGGTTTTTCAATAAGTGGAGACAGGGAAAATTCTCTAGGACCTTTACTCTTGTGTATTATCTCAGTTTATTTATGTGGCCTTCTTTTGTTGATAGATACTTTTGGTAGTGAGGTAACTATAGCAATTGTCTTCCCATCTGTGCCTGGAGTGTGATTAGTAGGTTTAATGTCTGACAGGATGCTTTAGATAAGTCAGTTTATTTATTCCAGAAGTTCCAGGGGACATCAGAAGATTAGGGAGAGAAAAAGGAAGCATACCAAGATAACTTGTCTTAAAAAAGGTCTCACACACCTGTCTCTGTGTTACAGACTTGAATCATCCTCCATGTACCAAATGAGTGCCTTCCCTGCCACCCACTCCGTGGAGGGGTCAGGGCATCGTGCCACCTTCCCTGGTCATGGAAGGAGACGTGGCCACTTGTAGGGGGAGCACTTGGTGTCCCTGAACCAGGGGACAAGAGGACACCCCCAGACTCAGCTTCTGACCCTTCCCTCAGAGGAGGAGGAGCTGCAGTGCTTACAGGGGGGATTGAAAGGAGGGATGACATTTGGTTCTCATAGGGCCAGCTTGTTGATTTTGATTGCTTGGAAAAGGGGCTGCTTTTGGCTTTCCTGTCTCTTTTTTCCGCCTTGGGGCGGGGCAGTTAAGAGAGAGCGACTGTCAGCTTCCACCCTGGGCAGGGAAAGAGGCTGAAGATATTTCAGGAGCCTTCTCAGGAAGCACAGAACAGGCTGACAGTTGCATTCCATGATTCCCTCAGGCTCTGACAAGAGATGAACACTTTTCAAGTCCTGCTGCTGACTAAGATCTAACAGAGTTGCCATTTGCTCCCCTTTCAGGCCTCTGCTTGGCAGGACGCTTAGAACTTCTGAATAAACTGTTAAACTGGGTAGCAGGGCAGTTCAATAATTAACAAAAAATAGAATTGTCTTATACAAATAGAGTTTAAATGTTTAAAGCTACAAAAATGTTCAAGTGCCCTTCTGAACTGATTGCTGAATCAGGGAGAAAGCCAGCTAACACTAAACATCATAAATAGACATTAATGCTCAAAATAATGACTTTGCAAGAACATATGACTTACTGTAGGACATACATTGGTCTATCTTAACTCTAAAACACTGCAATTAATATTTGAAATGACTGTAAGACAATGGAAGAGTACCTCTCTTCACAAATACACTCCCACATCTCTTTAAAGTGAAGCAAAGTGACAACTGAAGAAAATACCCCGAGAAACCTGAGCAGTAGTGTGCACCCTGCTGGGACTGCTCTGCTCTAAGAGGCAATTAGTTCTTTAAAACAAAGACTCTCTAAGTCAGTGCATTCAGTGCAAGTCACAGCACAGGCTTGTATGAGATTATAAAGTTTTGCTCACAATTATTAATGTAAACTGTTGAATTAGTATAAATACAGGACTGCTGTAGTAAAAAAAATTGAAAAAAGCATTATGCTTTTCTCCTTGAACTTCAATAAATCCAGTCCCTGTTTCTGTGATATCTACCTGGAAAATTAATTCCTGCAGGGCTTTATATTTGTGAGAGAGAGAGCCATTATGTCCATTTGCTTGTTTGTTTGTTCTTCATGTACTTCCTATTCTGAATATTTAGAGCACAAAGCTTTGGTTATTTACCAAGATTTTGTAAACACCAGTCTCATCACTTAACTCCTTAGACTCAAGGCAGAATTGTTAGCCAATTCTTCAGCATTTTGATCTTGCAGATGCTAAAAATAAGCCACCTTCCATGCAGGAGCATTGATTGCTTCTCCTGAAGCTGTTGTCTGACCTTCCCTTTCAGGCTCAGCAGCAAAGGAAGTGCAAGCAGAGTAAGTTACAGATGCAGTTCTCATGTTTGAATTTGAAGGGTAAATCTGACTTGGCAACAGATTTAGGCCATCCTGGCAGGATTTGTTACTGCTTGGCAGGAGCCCTCTTTTTTATTGTGTCTCCCCTGCATACATTGCAAATATTTGAGGATGTGTTCCCAGCTGAATCACTGAAGTGGTGATATTTTATCTAACAAAGAACTGGCATTTCTTAGTGAATCTAGTCACCTGCTATCACAGACAGCATATAGGAACCCTTTCAAGAGAAAAAGGTATTTCTTCCTGAAAAAATACCTAAGGGTTTATCTATTCAGATTCTCTCCACTCTGTCTTACCCAGTGAGAAAACTTTCCAGACTTTATTCATGGCCAGTAAATGTATCTTTGTTCTTCTACAGCTAATGTATCTTTTATTTAATGATGTTCTCCATTAATTAAAATTAGGTCCTTTTTCTTCTTGGGGCACTTCTTTTCGATATTTTTAGTAGGAAATGTATGTTTACAGCTACGACAAGCTCAGCATGAAGTCTCTCCTTGGCCTGTATTTTTCAGGCTGAAGGCAGGTTTGTTTGCTCATACCCTGTTTTTGTAAGGTTAGATGTCTGTTTCCTGGGTCATCCTCCAGGCAGGTCCTGCTCCAGGCAGATGTGGATGTGTTTCCTGGGCTCTGAGCTGGTTGGAGCACAGCAGCAGTAAGATAGTAGGAAAGCCAGATCCTGTTAAAATAGATCTCTCAGCATTCCTGATCCTTTTAAATACTGTATGGGTAGGCTGCTCTGTCTGCACTTAGCAGGGAGGAGCACATTAAACAGCACTCCTCTGTTTGAGTCAGAACTCCTTGAATGTGAGTAATTAGAATTGACTCTTCTCCTGTGCTGGTCCTGGCCAGCACACTGTGCCAGGGCATTAATCCAGCCCACTTTGCTGACACTTCACCTGGTATCAGGGCTGCACTTGCTATTTTCATATTAGCAGTTCATAGCTGTTCTGCATTTGATGAAGTGCTTTCCTCTTGTTTCATCTCCAGCAGCCAAGGAAGGGGATAAATCAGCTCGCGTGCTGTGTCACCAAGTCTGGGCTGCTCTAAGCACCCAGCTGTTGAAGCCAGGCAGGGCAGTGGAGGCTGAGCTGCTGGTAAATGCTTCTGAAGCAATGGATGTGCTCCCTCAGCAGCACCAGAGAGTCCTGGTGCCACGGCCCAGCCCATTTCCAGACACTGCCTCAGAGCATCATCTGCTCATCAAACACAAAAGCCCAGCGAGCCATGCACAGAAAGCAATTCCCCTGACCAAAGCAAGCTGCAGCCTTTGAAGGCCCTTTCTTTTTGCCTCTTGCAGCCCTGCACTCCCCAGAGGACCTATCCTGTCCCCAGGTCACCTGCAGAGCCAGGTCACAGGCAGTGCTCAACTCTCCCCTGGGCTGTTCTGCCTTCCCAGGTGGAATTTGTTTCCCCTGGCAGAGTTTTGCTCGGGCAGCTCCACTGAGCTGCAGAGGATTTGTGCCAGAGGGGGATTCAGCCCTGAGTTTTTGATGCAGCTCAGCTGCGCAGTTTTGCAAAGGGGTAAGAAAAACACACCCTGCTAATTGTTGCAGAAAATGTTTTGAGGGTGAGAGAGATCATTATCTCAGGGTCACTGTCCACCTGCCTCCACTCCGAAACTGATTTGTGGTGCGCTGAGTGTAGCAGATGCTGCCTTATACTTGTCCAATAATCACATTTGAGTTTGTCCACTCTGCAATGTTCACCCAGTATTTGGTTTCCAATTTCCTCTGCTGTAATTGGGAAATGACACCTTCAGGAGATGAAATGTTGTGTATCAGACTTCACCTAACACCAGAGAAGAGTTTTCCTGATGCCATGAGATCAGTAGATGATTCCCCTTGCGGTTTTCTTACTGTGTTTGAGTACTTCACAGCACCTTCAGGTATGCTTAGGTGGAATCAAAGCATTTTGGAACTTGGATTCTTCTCACATCCAGTTCCAGACAAGTTTCTTGTGCAAGATTAAGTCTGAAGGCTGTTTTTAAAAATGCTGTAGCACCTTTGGGCTGCAGAAATATATCATAGAAATGGTAATTCTTTACTGATGCAGTTTTGCAGGGTGGTATCTTTTACATGGTTTATTCTCTCCTGCTGTCAGGCTGCCCTCAGTTTACATAGTAGCAAAAAAGATGCTTTCTTGAAAGGATTCTGCCCCATACCTGCTGTAATTCAGTGTGCAGCTGGCATGTCAGGTTGGTGGCATTAGGTCAGACCCTTTTGGAAAGCCACTCACTTGTACACCTTATTTATATTTCATCTAGCATTAAGTTTGTGTTAACAAGGTAATTAGATTAGTAAGTTTCATTATATTCATGCTTTTTATATTGACTTTTAAATATCAGTGACTTTTTTTCTTCGAAATTGTTGAAATGCACTAAACAGTCTATTTCATTGTTACTTCCTAGGAAACTTCTTTTCCATTATTTTAGGTGATTATCTCGGTGTGAAAAGTTTCCAATCCTGCAGGCTTAGATTTGGGTTTTAAAGCAATGGAATGTGAAGATTTTTTTTTTTTTCTGGATCTAAAACTACTGTAAGGCTATAAATTTATATTAATTTCTGTAGTAATCATATGTGTAGATTAGGTTTAACATACTGGTTTTTTGAATTCACAGGATACCTTGAAAAGGAGACTGTGAAGCTGGGGAGACACAACCAGCATTAGCAGACATCCTTCATTCCACAAGCTATTAATTTCTTTGATCTAAGCTATTCAATCCAAGCTATTAATTTCTCTAAGGTTTCACCACATGATGTTCTGCCTCACTGGAAGTGTTCACAAAATAAAACATGGTGATGGTGCTGAGTTGGTGGCTGGACTTGATGATCTTGGAAATCTTTTCCATCCAGAATGACTCTATGATTCTGTGATAAGTAGTATATAAAATACATGAGTATATTAAAGGAGGTGAATTCCACTTCAAGGGAATATTGTGTAACCATGTCTATCCCTTCAGCGAATTGTCTGATTTCTTTTCTATTCCCAAAGACTGCTAAATTCCATTAAAGGTAACAGTAGTTGTCCAATTGATAATTATTTTTTGCCATTAAAACTTACTAGTTTTCCTAGGTTCCAAAAGCAAGAATCTGGTCAATACTTCTATGCAGAAATTGGCATTGTATATGAAAAAATTAGATGTGTGAAGAATATTTTTCAACCCATGCTTGTGCAATTTAGCATCCTCTTGGAACATTTTGCAGTTCATACACTATTTCTGCTAACATGGTTCTTGCTTCCAAAGCCAGAGAGCCGGGTAGCAGAGTTGATGTGGTTTTGCCTGGGTAGAGAGGAGACAAAAAAGCTTCTTGTCTCTGTTTGCCACAGAGCAGTTGTCAGGATCCAAGAGGCAGGACAGGGCTGGTGTGCCCGTGGTGGGAGTGTGCAGGGGCACAGGAGCCAGCACAGACACCTCTGCTGCCCTGGGAAGAGGATGCTCCTCCTTCAGCAGCAAAACCCTTTGTGGATGCTTCTGTTGAGATATTCTGAACACTGGTCTCAGTATTTGCAATTAAAATGTGTAACCTGCTGAACAGTGGCAACTAATCCAGAGGCAGCTACATGATTTGAGGGATTAGAAAGGAGACTTAAGAGTGACTTGCATAGCCACGGTGCTGTTTTGGAGCTTAGCTGAATTCCACAGAAATTAGGGAAATGGTTGAGTTCATAGGTTGAGTTCAGTTCTCCTGTTGTGATGGGGAAAGTCTGAAAAGTCCAATATCAGCCTTTATTCCTAGATTTCTGATAGAGCAGCTAAAAAGACTTTGCACATAAATAAGTAAGTGTCCACTTCAAATTAAGATTTCAGAAAACTGTAGAAGAGTATTTTATGGAATTGCTTCAAAACACTTCATCCAATTATAAAAGTACTGGTCATATGAGTCAGTTGTAGGTTTCAAATATCTGCAGAAAGCTGGAAGGTATTCCCAGCTGATCTGGGATTTTAGATAAGCTTATCTCTGGGGGGAGGGAGAGGTGTACTAAGGAGTTTGAGTCAGGAGGAAAATAGGTTATTCACATCCCAATGTTTTTGTGCATTTCTCCTATTCATATGACTGTCAGTTTGTTAAATGTTAATTGTCTTCTGAAGGATAAAAATCAACATGCTTTCTTCTTGAATATTTGACCTTTTAAACATTCAGTGGTTTTGATTCAGGATATATTCATTAGCCCTTCTCTGCCCAAGTTAGATTGAAAATGTAGAAAACTAATTAGAGAATAGATCAATAATGTCAGAATTTCATTCAACTACCATGCATTGTAAAATACTGATTTATCTAAATCACTGCGGGTGTTGGGTTTCTGTGAGACACAGAAAGTGAGAAAAGAGGATTGCTTACAAAAATTACTAAGAAAAGAACAGCTACAAAATCCCCAAATTTTTCTTTTAATTTTAAATTACATTATTTGTGGAGGCTAAAATCTGGGAAGGGTTTAGAATGAGATGGTAAGTAATAGAGAAATGAAATATGAGAATAGTGAAACATTTTCTGTTCCCAGAACACATAACATCTTTCAAGATGAGGCCCCTCAGGAATGGATTTTCCTATGATTTTTGAGAGATTAGGGATTCCAACCCAGGAAAATTATGGATAATTTTAAAAAGAAGAGGTAATTTTTAATTTGAAGTTAGATTTACCATGCCAGGAGTAAGCATTGTTACGTGTGAGCTTCTCTGAGCTGCTGGACAAGCTGTTCAATCTGCTGTGGTGTTCCATCCCTCATCTGCAAAACAGGAATGGGAATGATCCCTTCTCTTGCTCTCTTTTCTGTGTCTGTTTGCCTGTCTAAAGGATCTCCTAAGCTGTGCCTTGCTAAGCAGGCATTTACTGACTAAGCCAGCAGGAAACCACTCTGAAATTCCGGGGTGCCACCATATATAAATAATAACCTTGCCCTCTCTGGTGATGCTCAGCTTGGAGTTACATTCAGCAGAATACATGAGGATGCCAAGACCTCCAGGGTATGCAGGGTTAGCTAATTATCCTGCTCTAAATGAAACCCAAGTGCTAATTACTGAGATGTACAACTAATAATCAGGGTTTCTGGTTGGAGTGAACAGAAATGTGTTTGTCTCTGGGTGGTTTTATTAGTCATGCATACAGTTCACAAGTGACAATCTTTAGGCTGTAGATGTAAGTAAGAGTCTGCTGGATTCCATCTGACAGTTTTTTCAGAATGTCAGTGCCATTTTTTTAACTTCTGGGTATATCCATGTAACTGTGCTGGCTCCAGTGCAATAATATGGTTGCAAGAGGAGGTAGGGTGTGGCTACCAAAAGTCTGGTTTCCTTTTGTTGGTGTGTTAAGAGTAAAACAAAACCTAGGGTCATAGGAATATGACCTTTTAGGATGGTTTTTGAAATCTAGATGGCTCAGCTGTTAAGCTTCCCTTCTCTCAGCATCATGAAATTAGAGGTTAAAAATCAATAAAGGCCTTCTGGGGCCCAAAACTGGAAACTCAAAGTACAGACATCTGATTGCACAAATTCTTCAATGCCCCAAGTCCTACCTAAAGGCTGGCATAGCATCTGATGGACCCCACTGGGTTCCTGCCCAGACCAGGAGGAAGAATGATTTTCCTGGACGTGCTCTAGGCTGTTTTATCCTTTTTGCTGTTGATCAGTTTTGAGCCTGGGGCCCTGCTTCAGCAGACCTCTCTTAGAGTGACTGTGGGCTATTCCTGCATTTTGAGTAACCAGTAATAACTATTGTTATCAATAAGAGGTAAAGCACATTTTCTTTATTATGCAGCACTTGTTACAGCAACTTGCTATCTCCCACTGAGACCATAAGGAGACATGATCCTACTGTATTAGGACTGCTTTGTCTTCAGAATACCCTTGTGATTTAGGGTGTCTTTTTTCCTGTGGCTGAGCTGCATTTCAGTGGAAATAAACTAATTTGGGAAGTGCTTGCACATGCTTGGTCTTGGGTTTTGCCTTGTCAGGAGTGAATGGGCAGCTGCAAACTCTGTCAACCAATTTCCATGTCAGTGAACTAACATAATAATGTGTTTGCAGGGTCAAGCTGTTGCTCAGCTCTGTTCAACCATTCCCAATGTTACTGTTTTTGGAACAGCTTCATCTTTCAAACATGAAGCCATCAAAAACTCGGTAACTCACCTGTTTGACAGGAATGCAGACTATGTTCAAGAAGTAAAAAGGTAATCTTGTGTTTTCCTGAGTCAGGTCTGTATAGTATCTGGCAAAATACTACGAAAGGCACCAGGATGATCACATTTATGGGAAGATACTACATTTGTGAGTTTGGGAGCTGTAGTTTATTCCAGTTGTTCCATCTGTCCCCTAGGGACAGGATAGCAAGCATCCCCCTATGTCTTGATAAGCAACATGAAATTTTTCAATCCCTGTCCCTATCTGGACATCTGTTGTGAGCAAAGTAAATTAAGTGACAGAATCTAAAGGTCATAACAGAAGGATGTACTTTGCCTTCATTTGTGTATGCACTTGCTCTGTAATGCACCAAATAAGATATTTTCAGTGGATTTGTAAGGTATCCAGATTTCAGAGTTCTCTGGTGTGCTTTTATCTGCTGGGTTTTTATCCTCTGCCAGGGATTGATATCAGAGCACATGATGTCTGCTTTAATTTCAGATCCTTAGATTTTGTTTGTTTGCATTCAGATTAAAATCATCCTGTTGCCTTTTGAAGTCATCATGTGTGTTTCTGTTTATGTGCTTTCAAACACTTTGTTTTTCAGTTTGTCTAACTGTTGATACTGGTGTCGATGGAGGTGGCAGAACTTCTCTCTGGGCTGTTAGCACTGCAGGCTGGTATTGCAGGAGAAATCAGGGTGGGTACAGGAGATAAAAGCCATGGGTGTAACAAGCTAGTTTGTGCTTCTTTCTTTGCACAGAGATGTTTAATATCAGCTCAGTGAATAGTCCTGATTGCAAGACAGAAGTGGCACCCTGTAGAATGTGCCAGTACTCTGATTTGTTACTCAGATCCTTCCGTTTTCCCTTTGCATTGAAAAGATTTTTAATAAACCTACAGCAATAATTCTGAGAATGCTGTTTTGACAAATTGTCTCTTGGCAGCAGCAGCGAGGGGAATGGTGTAGTTGTTTGGTTTGATGGATATTTACTGTGTATTGTGTTCTGCTTAAAATGTTCATTTGTTAAAAGTCTGTGAGCAGAAAAGGATGGAGCTGTGATGGAGAAAGGAGAGTGGCAGGAACCTGCTTCATTGCAGGTCACTGGGGCATTCAGCAGGGAGAAAACTCAAAAAACGGAACAAAACCAAAGCAACCACCAATGACTCCAAGCAAATGGAAAAAAAAAAAAACAACAAAAAAATCCATAAGAGATGTTACGAATGTGGAAATGTTTATAGGGGATGAGGAATCAGTTCAACCAGGGAAGCCACCAAAAGCTGTTTCAGTGTAAAATTTTTATTCCTTTACAGTAGAGGCTCATCCAATGGCCTGAATAGAAGCAATTTATTGCCCCAATTGTGGCAGCAGTACCAAGGAGTGAAGTTCCCTGGTTTTGCTGCTGTTTGTAACCAGTGGATGCCTGGGTCTCACATTTGTTTTGTGAGGAAGCAGAAGATGCATTGCAAGCCATAAATCTTTTCATCTCCCCTAAATCAGGATATTCAGTGTACTTTTTTTCTTCTTCAGTATCATATTGACATTGCATTGACAGAGTTGTTTGAAAGTTATAAATACGCAAACTGTTTATTGAAACAGTACAAAATGGCCTGGTTGTAACCCTTGTGCTGGATTTCTAGCTCTTGGTGACTTCTCTTTATGCTTGATTTAAGTCTTAGCTGATATCTAGTTGATAAAATATCTGAAAAAGACTCTGTAAATAACTTTACAAATAATTCTGTCTGAAAATAAATTAGGATAAGAAGATCTGTTTCCTTACAAATTCAGAAAAATAATATTAGATCTGAATAAGAAAAATAACCTTTTTCTCTATAATATTCACAAAACAAGCATTCTCTGATATTTGCATTCAGTCAAAAAAGAACTTTTTATCAGTTGCCTGTATTTTGATAATATAATTTTACTGAAAGATCTGAAAAAGGGGGAACAAGATGGTTTCCCCCTCTTTAATGCCTAAGAGCCGTGGGTTGACTAGCCTGAAAAACTTGCATTGTGCCACTGAACGAGTCTGAAATGTATTTTGGTGAGGGTGAAGTTTTCACATAGTCAAAGTCTCAGCCTTAGAGTCCTTTCTGAAGTACCTGGCAAATATTAGTATTTTGTTAACAACCAGCCTGACCAGCCCTGTGTATCTTACTGCAAAGTAAGAGATTTTTCCTTGTTTTAGAATCTCAGCAGATGGAGTAGATATTGTTTTGGACTGTCTTTGTGGAGAAAACACTGGGAAAGGCCTCAGTCTTCTCAAACCACTTGGGACTTACATTTTATATGGTGAGTGGGAAAAAGCAGGTACACATTTCAAAACTAAGGCTTTGCAGAGCTTAAAAGCATCCATGCCCCTTCTTCCATAACTGGAGATTGACATGCTATGCTTGCTCAGTTTGATCATTTCCAATCAAGAGTTTTAGTGAAGCTGACCATGGACTAAATTATTGATTGATAAATAAATGGTAATACAAAAAATATCTTAAAAAAATATTTAGAAAAGTAAATCCAAAATTGAAAGTGAACCTACATTACAGATTGTTAAACATCATTGGGTGATACAGGAGAAGTGTGGGAGAAAGTTTGGATTTCTCATTCTGGGAATCATTGTGTGGCCAAGGAAACTGCAATGTAGTCTTGTCAGAGAGAAGCTTGAAGGACAATTTCAGGAAGAATGCTGTTGATTTTATTTGACATGACTTTGAGGAATCCACTCCAGGCTTCTGTTCACAAATTTCCACTCGTGTTTGTGGACTGCTCCTCACATGGAGCAGACACATCTCCCCTGCTGCTGTGCCAGGCTGCCCTGCTGTGTGGGGGAAGCTCCTGTTGGAGGGCACAGCTGAAGGGATTGCTGTATTTATGGGATGCCCAACAGAACCTAACCTGTCCCTGAGAATTTGATAGATTGTCAGTGTCATCTCGGAATTCCTGTAAGCCTGGAGGGCTTGGTTGCCTTGGCTCTTTGTTATTTTTTATTCTCAAAGTATTTCTACTAATCTCTTTTAAATCTGGGCATGTTTTTTTCTTAAATATGAATCATAGAGATGATTTTACATATACTAAATGGTCTGCTGTAGTTTGTAATAATAGGTTGTGTGTGAATGTGCTCATCTTTTACAGGTTCATCTAACATGGTTACTGGGGAGACAAAAAGCTTCTTCAGTTTTGCAAAATCAGTAAGTGTCTCTGTGATGATGCTCTTTCCTCTAACTTTGGTCTTTTCTGTAGCATTTTCATCTTCATCATTTTCATTTATCTCTGCTGAGTTGTTACTTCTGATGTTGTGTTTTTGTGCCATGTTTTCTTCTGGCAGCACAGCTAGACCAGAATTGGATCTGCATGCATTTCACATTGCCATTGAAGTTGTCTGTGAGACATAGATCTCTTACACAGCTAAGTTTAGACTGCATTATTTATTTACTTGTGGCAAAATATCACATCCATGGATATGATTAACTGTACCCTGAAGGTTCCTTGTATCTGAAAACACTGTCAGGACCATGCAGTGAATTAAAGGAGATGTATCTCTTAAATGGGGCCTGTGTCAAGTCATTTCCAGCTTTTCAGAATTTTGTTTCATGCAGAAAAACATTTTCCAGTTCTCCACGTTCAAGTGACATCAAAGAGATGATGTGATCAATTGTTTCCTAATTGATGATGTCAACACATTCTAAGTTCAAATGTTTTTTTTTTCTTCAGTTTACTACAACAGAAATCTTTGCAGAAATCCTAGAGATCAAAAACAAATAGGGCAAATAGGACAAATAAATAATATAAATAATATGGACAAATAAATCATAGGATAAATAAATCATATAAACTGCCAGCAGGAAATAAGTTAACCAGGAGTGAAAGTGATTCCTTCATACAGGAAAAAGATAGGGAAAAGTCTTTTCTGAACATCTGTCCTATGATCTTTTTCCCAAAATCTCATTTACAGCTTCCAGCAACACCCCCATTCCAGGAGGAATTGGCTTCAAAAGTCTCTGTGTAGCTGAAAACAAGATAAGTCAGAGACTGTAGCAGGGAGCTGTTCTTTGCCTCCTACATTGTCTTAATGGTTGTAGTGGGAGGATCCTTGTTATTGTCACACACTTGTGACCAAAAACAAGGTAATCTTTGTTATGCAGCCTTTTTACTGGTAATGTAAGAATATCCAGATGCATATATAATGTGTAGGGTAGGTTGGCCCAATGAAATAAATTTCAACTGAAGTCTTTTTCAGATAGTACTGGTATTTATTGACTGAATAAATATGAATAAATTGAATGAATAAAAAAAATACAAATTTTGTATACAAGTATAACTAGTTTCTTTATGTAATTATGCTGCAAAATTAGCTCATCAAAATTGTATGAAAATTCTAATTAAAAATTTACCCATTCAAATGAAATTTGCATGGAAGTGGCATCTCTCACTCTCGATGATGCTCTTGGGCTAAATGAAATAAAATCCTTTCATCAGATACTATGAGGTATGCTCCAGTGTCATAAACACAATAATGGATGTAAAGTAACTGGCAGCTGATAGGCAGTGCCTGGTTCCCTTGGTTTTGAGCAGAGGCATGGCCAAGGGTTGCCAGTGAACATCTGGGCACTTCAGTGGCTGTCTGGAGATAGCAGGAGAGCAGAGGGGGGAGGCAATCCAAGCTCCTTGCTGCCAGACCCTCTTATAAACCCAGATGTGTACACCATCCTTCTCACACCCTGACCTCCTCCAACACGAGTTTGTGTTTTATTTCTGCTTGTCAGTCAGCTGCACACGTTCTTTCCTCATCCTTAAATCAAATCCTTGCTGCTTCTCTTGGCTGTTGCTTCAGGCCTGGCAGATGAGTCATTTATCACATCTGCACAGACAGCTTGCTTGTGAACTTTCCTGTATGTTTCTTGAAAAATGTTTTTCTAACCATGCTGTTGTTTATTGATTTCCAGTGGTGGCAGGTTGAGAAAGTAAATCCTATCAAGCTGTATGAGGAGAACAAAGTCATTGCTGGATTTTCCCTGTTGAATCTACTTTTCAAACAGAATCGAGGTGGCTTGATCAAGGGTGTGATGGACAAACTCCTAAATCTATATAACAGTAAGAAGATCAAGCCTGTGGTTGATTCATTATGGGCTTTGGAAGAGGTAGGAGTCCTCATTTTGAAATTTCTGAAAAATATGCACTTTTAGAGGTAAAATCATATTTAAACATGTTTTCTAGTTATTATTGTGTTCTGCTTTTTAGTTTGTGCCTAAGCTGTCTCTAGAGCCCCTGCTATTTGTAAAATCCAAGATCCAGAGTTATCCACATATTTCTCTACTAAGTATCTATTTCTTGAAAATGCTAATAATAAATGTGTTTTTTCAATCTTAGAAAACTTTTTTTCCTAAGTGCATGAAACACTAACTAAGTGACAAACAACCAAGTGCAGAGTGAAATGCAAACAATGGAATTGAAAACAAGTTAGATTTTTTCCCTCAGAATGCATTTTAATACACAAGCTTTAGTTTCAGTGCCACAGTTGTGCTAGCAAACCTTGGAAGTTTGCAGGTTTTCTGGCAGTTATTGAAAATGTGCCAAAGACAAAGAAATCAGAACTCAGTTTAAAATGTAAGTTGCAATTGTGGACTGTGGATTTCTTATGGTTTGTTTTTTAATTCCTCTAATTGCTCAGCTCTCCTTAAAAACATGCCAAGAAACTAACAGCCTGGGCAGTTACAAACCCCTTGTTCAAAGTGCTGTTTGAGACATTTATAGTTAAGATGCTGGTGAAGGAAGAGAAGTATTTTTGGAGGTGTGAGCAGACATTATCATATGAAGAAACAACACAATTATAGAGCACCACCAGATTAATACTCATGGTTTATGTGTGTGTGACATGCACTGAGCCTGGCGCACACTTAGGATGTGTGTCTGTGATAGCTCTGCTGAGTGGGGTTGTGTCTGTAGTGTTGTATTTTGCTGTTCAGAGGGTGCTGCAACAAAATCCTGTCTGTGTTTGAACACAGTAGGTGGTGTTACCATGAGGGAATAGTAACCAGCACCAGGCTCAATCCATGAGTAGTGCTGTATTTTATTAAGATTGTGGCTGGCCTGTGAGCTGTTTTCTGAGCCCAACGTGTCCTGTACTGTACTGTACAAGTGCCTCAGTGCATCCCAAAGCGCCAGTTCCTGTGTCAGAGGTGCAAAGGGTACAGTCCCTGTGGGCTCCTCTGTAGTGACAGCTTCCCCAGGATCCCCCTTCTTTTCCTCTGAAAGGTCTGCCTGAGGCCACACTGTCACCAACAGCACCCAGGGACACCTGGGGCTGTCCCAGCTGGGGACACCAAGGGGCTCTTCTTGGCATCCACCTGCTCCAGGAATGTCAGATGTTGTGATAAAGAGCAGCTGCTCAGGCAAGACAAAATCCTCTGCTACTGCCTGAAAGGAAGAGCCCTTTGCAGAGCAGTATGAACTAGAAGTGAGATCAGATTTATGTTTTTGATGTATCTTTTAAAATTTAATTATTAAATAAGATTATGAAGGAGTTTAAGAATTTAAGTGGCACAGGTCTCTAGACAGGCATTATGCAATTTCTTTGTTCATGTAAAAGACATACTTTCCATGTACTGGTGAGTAAGAGAAGGATAATTAAAATAGTAACAATAGCTTAAACAATACTTGATTGAGGACATGCCATAACATGAAAAATTACACATTGCAGGCAGATCTCAATAGTCAACATGATGGGAATTTGTTGGGAGACTTCTGTTTGATAACATTTCATCTAACATTTGGCAGTAGCATGCACCATCCCCACCAGTAGATTGTGATATGTGTAAATACATCTGTTGTAAAGCACAGTCTAGAAAACTCCAGCTCATTTGTCACACCTGCTGGCTTTCCATGAGCTGTCTGGGAATTGGCAGAGGAAGTGTCTGGCTGTACCTTAAGGGATATGGGCGTGCAAGAGTTGTTTATTTGATTGCAAAGTATTACTGAAATATTACTCATCCAGGCATTATCATTTTTGGGGTATATTTTGTGGGCATAAAAATAACGTAGGGCTGACTTTCAAATTAATATAATACACAGAGAATATGTCATAGCTGAGGACTAAATGGAACTAGACTGAAGAAACATTGGTGCATTTCTGTTCTGTTTTGGTAGGTTTTTATTTTTAATTCCAGGGCTTGAACATCTTTCAGAGGTGGACATCTGATTGTTTTTCACTTCCTGTTGGGTAAGATTGATGAGCTCCAAATGTCCACTTTGATTTGACCTCTCCCAGTAGGCTTTATTAGAGACTAAACCAATATATGACCAGCTTTCACCAGGTTTCCTAAGGAAACTTCCTGACCCGTAAGAGCATTGAGAATGTGCATTAACTAGAGAGTGGCAGAAAGTTGAACTCCCTACATGGTGTTTGAAAGTGAATGGCTGATTAGTTTTCTGTGAAGGAATATTGCCTTTTCCAGAGCCTCATGGGGGAATTCATGTGTCCTCTGTCTAGCAGTTCTACCCTAGAGGTAGGTTATCTTGAATCCAGTCAGAGACATTCAAAATGAAACTATTGTAAGGAAAATTCTCAAAGGAGCCTTCACCATGGGACACCTTTCCAAATGTTTTATTTTAAATACCTGAATGTATCATCACATACATAATAGGTTTGATCTCTGTATGAAAGGCATATCCCCAGCACATCCCTTCAGCTCGCTTTATTCACTCTGCATCTGCATTTGTTTTCATGTATTCCTTTGTGAAAATATCAATTCACAAATTAATGCAGACTCTCTAAAGCCAACACGGAAGACACCTGGTTTTGTTTCAAAGCTGTATTACAGTACAAATGCTGCTCTTTTCAGTCCTGTATCAGTTTCCATCCACGTATCAGAGCAGAGGACAATGAGTTACATCCACAGTGGTGTTCCCCTTTGCTGCTCAAGGCTGCTTTCCTTGCATGATGACCCCAAAACTGAGGGCTTTATGTTCCAGTGCATGTGAGAACAGCCAGAGACAGGCTTTGTGTCAGTTTTCATCGGTCTTCATGAAGTGTAAAAAAAATACTTCATTCTTCTAAAGGCCTGGTATGGTTCCTTGAACAGCATTTATTTCTTCATAATTTCTGCGGGAGCACACAGTTTGAATTTTAAAGAATATACTGATGAGAGAATATTGTTATGGCAGTGTGATTTTCCATTTTACAGTGTTTCAAGTGACAGTAATACAGAACTTAGAGAAAGTTATTAGATTGCCATTTGCCTGTTATGCAGCCTGTTAATGATGTCCAGTTGATTGTCAAATTATTTTATAGATAGAACTGCTCAGAAATTATTAGATGGACTTAGTTTGATACTGTTCCTGTTGAACCATGAAGGTTTGCCCGAGTGTCCATGTGATCATTCTAATTAGGATATAAACCCTTCAAGTGTCCTCCTTTCTCTGCTTTAGGGCTGCATCCAAAGGCCACGAAGTCTGTGGAAGGATTCCTGGTTGCACTGGCCTTTGTTTTAGGATAAGCATTGCCCTGCCTCTTCAGTGCAGGCTGCTTAAACAAATTTGCCAACTGACTGAAAAGAGGTACTTAGAAGTAACTCAGTTTTCTTCAGTGCATCAGATTACTGCTCACACAAGGGAGCTCTGGATCCAGACTCTTGACTGCTGCTGTGGAGCAAAATTGTTTGTATTGCTGTGTTAGCTGCTGCTGTTTGTTTGGGAAGGGTAATTTTAATCTCAAACTTACATCCATAAATCCTAGTAAAGCCAAGTCTTGTCTCAAGTAGGCAATTAGAACCACTTTATTGTGGAAAAGTAAGAACGATTTAACTAAAAGAGACAGTAACAAAATCCACAGATACTTTAAAATGGAAATACAACTTGGGAATTGCTCCTCATGTGATGAATGAAGTCATACAATAAATTAGCTGCTGGTGAGATATCTTGTTGCTTTGCAACTATTTGTTTATGCATTCAAGTGTTTAAAAGATGAGATTATTTGTAGTGGCACACGCTTAAAATGCTGCTCTATAGTAAAAAAGCTGATTGTCTGGTAGGATTGCATTTCATTATAAATAGCAGAGTTTAAAACAGAATTTGTATTCAGAGAATATTTTTTGATGTTTTTAGTTGTTTCTTGGTTAGTGCCTATTTACCACTCGTCTTCATTCTGATTAATTTGTACTGTGCATTTATGCATTAGCATTCTCCTGAGAGTCTGTGAGTATTTGGCTTTACACAGTAGTCAATTAGTAAACAGGATGAAAACTGACAGTTCCCAAAAAAAATCTAGTGTGTTGAATAAAAACATGCACATTGCACTTTTCTATTAAAATTCTGTGGTTTTTGTCTCTTTATAGTTGCAAAAGAAAATTTATGTTCAAGGTAGATTGACACAGAAGTTATGTGTGCCTTCTTTGGTGATTTACAGCAGTCAAAGGTAGCACTGAGCATGTGTAAAACATCACAAATTCTTGCACAGGAACTGTCAGTCATGGTCAAAGTCATCAAAATATCTCAGGCACCTTTCCCTTTACCTGAAACTGCTTGTTTCAAAAGGGACTCTCAGCAGTCAGAATGTTTTCAGACTTGGGCATTTTGATCCATGTCGGTGACGAGTGAGCTTATGGTAAAACATCCTGACTCCAGGTCTGTGTCACGTACCAAAGGATTCATTGCATTCCTCTCTCTCAAATGATTTAAAGCAGTGCCCTGCTGTGGAGCAATAATGGTATCAAAGGCTCCTGCTGCCTTAGGGTCAGTAAGAGTGATGAGATACTGAAACCTGTGCAAGAGAGTTGTTACTTACTCTTAAAATAAGAGGGTAATGTGACAATGTAGTAAGAACTGGCTGGTACAGAGTATGCATGTCACCATGTGTCATTGGTTTGTAGTGATAATGCAATAATGCCTTTAGCAACACCTCACTTAGTGAATAGTCATGCAAAAGCCATAGCCCAGACCCAGGAATACACCATGGCACTCAGCTGTGATCAAAATCAGTGGAATCGAGGCACTAAATATTACAGATCATGATATGACTACCAGAGAGCTCTAGTGACTGTGCCTTGTGGTCAGTACACAGAATATTTTTAACTGGAAAGAGCCTTGCACCTTCATTTAGTTTGTAATGAACACTGCACTGGGTCACTGGGGTTTTTTTGGCTGAATAATTATGAGAGATCTTCCTGTAAGGGTTGTATTATTTTTCCTTTGTGTGCAAATAACACTGATAGATAATGCAGAGAACAGATACATGTGAGAACAGCAACATATGAGAAAATGTGCCTTTTAAAGGAATTACTGTATCAGTAGTCTAGCTGTAAATATGGTTATTATCTAAGTGAGGTTTCCTGCTTTTGAAGCCAGAGCTTTTCTCTGGTAATTTGCTAAGGAAACCCAAGCTGTGTTTAAGAACCTGAAGCTAAAGGGATGTAGTGCAACTGATCACATTACAGTGACATTATAGGGTACCTGCTGATACAAAAATTTCCTGTAAAAGGCACACTTCGTCATAGGTTGCTGTTCTCACACTCTTTGTTCTCTGCATTAGCTATCAGTGTTAGCAGGCAAAGAGTAGGAACCCTACTTTAAGATTACAGCTTTACAGAGTTCCAATCCAGTGACAAGACCTGGATGAAGGAACATTTTCCATATGGCATGTTTTGGGGAGGGCAAAGCAATCACAATATGTCTGGTTTTAGCAGTGCTCACTGGCTTCAAAGGATTCAGGTACTGTAAACCTGTGTTTTTCCAGTGAACTCATCCTCTCTATAAATTACCATCTCAGAGCAGGCTGTTAAATATCAGCAATATCATTATTTGAGAGGCAGGGGGATGGGAAATCTCAAACCCATGATAGCAGAATAATAACAGTGGAGCCCCTAAAGGAGAGACTTTAATTTCATCAAAAGCTATTTATGCATTTCTGGGATCTTGGCTTCAGGGCAAAAAGCCTGTCATGTATCACTGGAGTGAGACCCAGACAAAATTGACCCATTAGTTACTTTTAATGTAGAAAGAGGGCAATCTAATAATACCAGATTGGGCTGGTATATTATTAGGAATACTAAATACCATCCCAGGTCTATTTTTTTTTTAATAGTTACAATGTCATAATAATATGTGCAGGTTTTTTTGTCTTTTCTGCTTGATAAAAACATTCTCCAGCAGAACAAATTATGCCTTTTTTTAAGTCAAGGACTTCTACAGTGTTTATTCTTCAGGGTATACAAAATAACAGAGTACCAGAATAAAAGTGGAAGTAAATTTATAACCAAAGTAATAACTCACTCTGAAATACAGAAAAGATTAATTTTTTCATAAGCATAAAACAATTTACTTTGCAGTCATAGGGTGTCGAAAGAGGGAACTGCAGCTCATTCTGTGAAACCTCCCACGAGCTTGTCAGTGTGTCTGTGCTGTGATTTGAGTATTTTGAGTTTTTCTTTGACAGAACTTCTTTGCAGTTGTTCATGAGCAGCTTTCCTGATGGACAGCTGTTAACTCTGCAGATATCCTGTCCTCTGATACTGCCTTGGAACTCTCTTTGTTCTCCCTGTGTGGGAATTCTGTTCCTCTGACTGGATGAAATAAATACTTGTAGTTCAAAGTAAATTTAAATACTTTATCTGTTCATCACCATTGTTTCCTTGTATACACACAGGTCTAACACAAGCTCAATACAAGCTTCGTGCAGATATCAAAGCACACAGAAATGCAAGGAGCTGTGTCTTACTGATGTAACAGGTTTGAAAATGGAGATGTGGGGAAAGCAGACTGAGAAACAAAACTTGAATAATTCAGGGCAGCTTGATTCTATGTTCACAAATTATACACAGAGGCCAAATATCTTTCAAAGATATTTGAAAAAAAGACCATATCTTTCAGATGTGGGGGATCTCAGACTCATGGAAAGGTTTGGGTTGAACTAGACCTTAAAGATCATCTCACTTCAATCCCAGCCATGGGCAGGGGCACCTCCCACTGTCCCAGGCTGCTCCCAGCCCCAGTGTCCAACCTGGCCTTGGGCACTGCCAGGGATCCAGGGGCAGCCACAGCTGCTCTGGGCACCCTGTGCCAGGGCCTGCCCACCCTGCCAGGGAACAATTCCTGATTCCCAAGATCCCACCCAGCCCTGCCCTCTGGCACTGGGAGCCATTCCCTGGGTCCTGTCCCTCCAGCCCTTTTCCCAAGTCCCTTTCCAGCTCTCTTGGAGCCCCTTTAAGCACTGGAAGGGGCTCTGAGGTCTCCCTGGAGCCTCCTCTTCTCCAGGCTAAGGGGAAAGCTATTCCACCTGAATTTTACCTCGCTAACATTAAATGTAATGAACACAAGTTCTAAAGGAATGAAAACTGGGCCATGAGTAAGGTGATCTTTAATTTAGGCTTGGCAAAGATTTTTTTTCCAAGACGCATATCTGAAATAAATATTAATTAAAACTCCAAATTATTTTGTTGCTGTATGCTTAGATGAGTGAAACATACCTTGAAAGTACTGGAGATTAATTAGGTATTGCAATTTTTTTCCCTCTAAAACATTTTGTATACCTGACTATGGGATCTTTGCTGCTCTTGGGTGAATTATTAAGTTCCTAGAAAGTGCCTATAAAATTTCATTTGCTTTTCTTATGCATTTAATTCTGTTTAACAGGACTTCATGTTACTTCATAATTCATTCTACCCTTCCTACCACTATCAGGAAGTGATGGCATAACCCAGGAGTCTTTTTAGATTCACACACTGTTGATGGCAATGGTTGTGATTTTATTAAAAGCCTGGGATAGAAACAAGACAAGACTTTGATATAAACATGGTGGCTTCGTAATAAGGCCTCAGATACATGACATTAACTGTGATTACCACAAAATCTGATTGGGTAAATTAGCTGTTTTAGGAAACTCAGACTTGTTAAGTATGTAAGCAGAAGTCAATTCTTTTCAATTGCTATATATTATTCATAAACACTGTATGCAATTCAAACTACATGAAAGGAATTTAATTAGACAAGTAATTTATTTCTGCTCTGTGCCTTCTAGTATTTTTTTTACAGCCTCTGAAATTTAGCTTGTTTTATCTAGCCTGCCAGTCAAATACCTGTATTTAAACAACCACCTAGAGTCTTCAGGATGTTCCTTTATGCACAGTGAGAATATCTGTGCTATAATACCCATTTAGTAGATGAATAACAAAAGAGATGGTGGATGTCATTACCTGCCTGGTGCCATGCAGCACAGTAGTGGAAAGATATGGATCAGCCTGAAAATCTCTCATTGCCAGTTCTGGCCTCTCACAGCCATAGCCTTGGGCTGTGTCTCAGCATCTCCAGGAACCTTTTGTGACTGAGTGCCTTAATGGGGGCTGTGATGCACAGAGGTGTGAGTTCTACCAAAGGTCACTGAGCTCTTTCCTTCCAGGGAATGGTATTTTCTTGTTTTGGAATGAAGTGGCAAACACAGAAATGTCTTTTGGCAGTATTTCTGACGAGCATTGATCCTGTGCTCACATTTGCTGTTGCAAAGGTTAGAAGCTGACCAGCCTGAGACTGAACCTCTCCATTAACATAAATACAGCCTGCAGCTACAGCTCTTTCCTGATCTACTTAGTAAGCACTCTGCTAAGAATTAATTAGTTATGGAGACACACAGGCAGAAAATACTTGGTGGAAGGCATGAGACACTGGAGGTTGAAAAGTGCAGTGGTGAGTCATGGTTGTGTTCCTGGGGCAGGCCAGGCTGTCACTTCTGTTTGCCCTTGTGTGCCACAACAGCTTCTGGAGCTGCAGGGAAAGGGGAATAAGAAGTACATTTCGTTCCTGATGGATTGTGCAAGGGCAGGGGGAAATAGGCAGGAAAGTAATAGAGGAAGCATTGATGGATTCCTCTGAAGAAAAAGTGTGCACTATTAAAGATAAACTAGTCACATGCTTCCAGTTAATTAAATTAGCAACAGGAGGCTATATGGGGAGAGCTGCTTTGCCATTTATTAGAAAAATAAGGACAAAGCTGTTATATGAGCAAGCTGCTGATTAATTACTGTGAAGAAGCAGTATTTTACAGGAGTAGTCTGCCTTCTGAAATATTAGCTGGCTTCTAAGTAATAAATTGGCACAAATTCCTTATGTATGGAGCTGATGTGGTGATGCTGCTCCCCTGCAAGGAAATAAAACAGACACCTGGTTAGGGAAAGCTTTACTCTGGACATCAGTGAAACCAACACGTGTGCATAGCCCCAGAAGATAGAGTGTATTTCTTCTGTCTTTATTTTGTATATTTGGCTCTAACACAGCTGTTTTACACTTCATTTTTGCTGTCTGTGTCATGAAATGTAAGCACTTCTCAAGAGACAGGAAAATAGGGTGTCATGGGATCATTTCCCTATTCAAAAACAATTTCTACTCTTCCTGAAGTATCAGAGAACAAAAGCTACTTGCTTTTATACCCGTGATCCAAGTGTGCTTCAGTCCATTCCTTTTTATTTCTACCTGATAATGCAAGGAAATATCTGCCTATCTTCTTCCAGTCTTGCATGTGGATGAAATCTATGCAATACATTATTGCATCCACCAGCAGAAATAGTTTTCAATTAATTCTAAGAGAAAGTTTACTGTGTCTCCTGCTCCACAGAGCTGGTAGTACCACTAATTGGCAAGGAATTCTTAAGGGTTGGAACAATGAGTGTTTTCTGTCACTCAGAAATAATTACTGGATGCTATGAGTGAGACTCACTAAAAAAAAGCAGGTACTAGAGGGAAAATATTAGAAACAAAGTTTTCAAAGCCACGTTTAGATGCTCTTCCACTCTTGTGCTGGACTCTGCTAGTGTGTGTAGTTTCAGCCACAGAGCCTGTGAACAGAATCTTGGATTTCCCTCTGTCAAAACGTTCTGCTCATGCTTCTTTGTTAATTGATTGGGTGGTTTGGGAAGGAAGCTCTTGGTCGCTCAAGTTAGGCTGGCAGGGAGTGCTAATGTGAGAAATTCAGCTTTTCTCTAGGGATAGCATGAACCAGAAATCTGAGGTGTGTGTTAACAATTCCTCCTGATTGTTTGCATTCTCTGAGAAACTTCTTTTAGTCTGCACTCAAATTAAAGAAAGACCTATTTTCACAGATGCTAAGGATTTAAAAAAAAGAGAGAGAGATAGAAATAATGAAGTCTACTTGGTGATGTTGAGAGTTGAGAGGTGTCATCTGTGTATGTCTGGCACAACAGAGAATACAAATAATTTGGATTCCTCCTGCCTTTGAAATATTTCCGTTTTCAGACTGATGCTTTTGGATGAGGTTTTGGCCTCTTGATTTGAAAAAAATAATCAGACTAATTACTTTTTTTTGTTTTTCTGGCTGTAATCTATGAGTCTCTTACTTCATTAATCAATGAATCCCCGGAAATCCACTTAAGAAGTTGCTGAAAAGAATCAAAAGGGAAGTGGGAGATAAGAATAATGAAAATATCTCTATATGTATTTCAATCTGATGGGTTCATTTTGTCTAAATGATTCTGCATTGGCAGCATCATCTCTGAGGCCATTTCTGTTGACTGCCAGGGAGCAGAAAGTTTAACAGAGCAGAAGGAAAAGGGCAGCTTTCATTCGCTGCTGCATTACTGTCCTGAGAAACAGCAGTAGAGGCTGTGCCTTGAGCATTTCTGCTGTAAATTCCAGCTCACATCTTTCTGCTTTGAGGAATTTTGGGTGCTTGGCCTATAAAGAGAGAACACTGACATAAGCTTTTAGCTGCAGTAGAAGGATGTTTAGATGTTAATAGATACTAAACTCTGGTACAGTAAATTAAATTAAATGGGCCTTTTTCATTTTAGAAATGCTTTTCTAAGGTGAGCAATCTAGCTCATTTCCTGGGATCAGCTTATGGGTGTATCTGTGTAACAGTGGCCAAAGAAAAAGTAAATTATTAGTTCCATCAGCAATGGCAGTTTTGTCTCTCAGCAACTGACATTGTTGATGACTAGTTTTGGCAGACTGGTAGAAATTTTGAAAATCTCTTGGGCAGTAACACAAAATTGTTCTCCAGGATTGTCTTAATTTATTTTTTTCTTTGGTACTAGTGGTCTGATTAGGTTACTAAATTGCCTTTATTGCAAAGAAAACATAGGTTTTGTGTTCCATTTCACACAACTTTGCTAAGATCCAAAAAAAGGCATCAAAAATCAAAACTATCAAAGTAACACTTCATTTTAGTGCATAACAATTGTTAATCAAGATAATTGTTCTCACCGAATGATAATGGCTCATATATTCTTTTCAGTCATTTTAAACACAGATGAATTTTAAAAGCAAAATTACTCTTGGGCATAAAGATATCTCTTAGCATAATGCAATCTAAATTTAATGTGATAATTGAGAGTTCTATGTGGTATTGCAGCTTAGTAATAATATTATTGCTGATTACAGATAATGATTTAAATTTACACCGAGGCAGAGAAGCAGATACATTGTCGATACTAAAAGACTCCTAAATGTACATTAACCTGTTGGGAATGATTGAACCCAAAGGTATTTTGTGGGGAAGAACTCTGTGTTATGAGCACTGACTTTGAGAAAACAATACTAAAAGGAAGCAATGCAATTTAAGAGTTTCAAATGAGCACTGATTTTCCAGAGTTTTGATTGCACAGAAAATGACAGTTTGAGTATCAAAGCTCAGGCTTTGAAGGTGGTGTTACAGTGCACACATCTGAAAAGGTTAGGCCATACCTGTAAGAAATGAAGCCTCACACATCACAGGCAGCTCCAAATCTTTGTTTAAATGAATTCAGTTTAGTAGAAGAGAGGCTGTGTAAAAGTGAATTCCTGACCACCACCAAATATCCACAACCTTGATAAGAACCTGAGGGCTTTTTCTATTATATGCTGTGATTATGTCCTGGGTAAAATATCTTAAAGATCCTGAACTCTCCTGAGCAAGAAGGGCATAACCTTTGAGTTCTTTAGCAGAAGTAACACAATCCTGTGTCTTTCCCTTCAATCTGAAGGAAACACCCAGCATCATTCTTAGAGTTCCTGCAGTCAAACCTGCCTAAGCCTCCAGCTAGCAAAATGTGTATTAAAAATGTGAGGTTCTGCCTATTTCCCTGCATTGCTGTGGCTCATGCACAAGCCTTTGGGGGTCAGGGTGCATCTACACATGCAAATTCCACAGAATTATTTGAGAAGCTGCCTGGGCTGCAGCAGGGACCGTCTGTCACACGGACACTTGTGCTTCAGCTCTGTGCTGCCAGTTCTTGCAGTCTGAGCTGGGTCAGGAGAATGGAATGCTGAGCTGAGTCAGTGCTCACACACCAGCATTAAACTTGTTGTAAACTAAATCAATTTTACAGCAGTCACACTGGTACGATGCTAACAGGAAGGTAAGGTCTTTAATATAGGCTTAGAATGAGACATTTTTTGCCAGGAGAAATATTAAGTAATAAAGCAAATAGGACTACAATATATATTGTAAAACTGTCAACCAGCAAGTAAGATAAATTCAAATACCTTTCATCTTGCCTGGATGAATTATTTCAATCTTGCTGTAAAGTGATGTAGCTCAAACTGAGGATAAGCATGAATCATGCTCTCTATCATAACAACTGTATTACAGTTTAATATAACAGAGGGTTTTGGTTTTGTTTAGTTTTAATGAAGTTACAGAGTGACATCCAATGGTAAGATCTGACTTGGAAAGCTTTTTGAATGATTGAAAAATACTGTGATAACTTGCAAAGAATTAGGTTTGCAATCCTCATGGCACTACTTTCTGAAACAAAAAAAAATTACACACAAGGAAATCAAAAGAGAAGTATTTTCTTCTTTGTATCATTAGGGACCCTTGGTATTTACCTTGATGAGTTTCAGGAATTTACATAATTAGTTTACTGATTGGGGATGGATTTTACTGAAGATAATCGATTGTTACAAAATAAAATGGAGATCGTTTTCAAAGTCACAGCATTAATGTGTTCTGCTAATCTGATCCCGGTAGGTGGATTTTTACGTGAAGCTTCTCAGACTTTAGAAATTAGTGTCAAGACTTTTTACTGATTACCATCTGGAAGACTGAATGTTTACTGTATTTTGTAATCACTAAATTTTGTTCCCATGGTGTTGGAATAGTGATTCAGGAATAAAGCACAATTTCTGCTCCTTAGTAGTAATAAAGGAAGACTTAGAGTTCTTTGGAATTAGTAGATAAGTCATATAGGATTTTCTCATTCTTTTATTAATGATTTTAATATCCCATATTGTGAAATAAGTAGCTCAAAATAGAGCTTAAGGACAAGTCTGAGGAATATGTGATAGAAGGTCTTTGGGTGAAAAACACTAGACTCATTTGAATCATTTAGAAAGTAAGATGCAAGGTTACAGGGGCTGGTCACAGGTTTTGTGCCTGACTTTCAAAAGAATTCACCTGCCATTTGGGAAAAGTGCAGGACAAGGACATGTTTTCATGGGTCACATAGAAGAAAGTAAGGAAAGTTAAAGGGAGAAAAAAGGGAAACTACTCTTGTGCAGGTGGTGCTTGAAGTGTGACTTCAAAAGTGTTGATGAGAAATGCAAAAAAAATTGTTGGTGCTGGTAAGAGATGGAAAAACCTCTGATAGACTGTAGAGATGAGTTTTGTGTGAAGATCCAGTTATTGGATAGTTGTTCTAATGAATCAGAGAACTGGAACAAGCCTGACAGACAAATCAGATGGAGCTAATACAAACCATCAGCATGGAGTGCTGCTAATAATAGGAGATCTAAAAGGACATTGCTTGTGCAAAGTTTTCTGTAGTTTTGCATCTTCCTGAAAGAAAGAAAATCCTCTCCAGTGAAGTACACACAATGAAATACCTCCTCTCTATCAAATAAACTCTTTTTGTTTTGAATAGACAGAAATTTGAGTAAACAGATGCTGATGAAAGCTTGGGAAGCAACAAGAAAGTAATCACCTGTAGAGTTCTGGTTTTGGTGTATCCAGAAGGGGCTTGGAAGGGCTTTTGGTCTAAACATAAAACTAAAAAGAAATACCTTTTTTACACCATAGTAGCAAGGAATTGATAGTACAAATTATCTTATGCTTACAGACACAAGCCCAAAGGGCGTGTGTAGATCTGCATCACGAGGAGTTCAGAACCTCAAGGTTTCATCCAAGTCACTGTGCAGCTTCTGAGAGACCAAGGACTGCTGGTTTGAGAGAGACAATAAAAGAAGCAGCACATGGAAGAGGCACTCTGAGTTCTGTGGCATTCCTTACATTATTTGACCCCAATACTGGAAGTTGTAATAGCCTGAACACTAAAGCAGGGTGTGGTTTAGCCCCCTGACCCGTGCTGGCACAGAGCAATATTCCTGTGGAGCTCCAGAAAGGCTGGAGGATCTTTCACTTGTGTGGAGAGGGCTCTGCTGGATTCCCACAGGGAGGTGAGCAGGCAGGATTGCTGCTGCAAGGCTGTGCAGAGGAGAGCAGCAGCATTGCCCTTCCATAGTCCAGGCACTGTAATTCAAAAGCAACACAGCACCACAGAAAGCAGAATGCTTAGGCTTAGGTCTGCATATTCTGGGGTGGAGGAGCAGGAGAGTTTAATGACAGTCATAACTACTGGAGCTGCGGGCAAGAGAACAAATAAGATCATCTTGTGGGTTGGTGCAGTTTTTCTCCAGATGATTTTTGAAGAGATCACAGGGCAGCATTGCTGAGGGAATAGGTTAAAAACTGATGGCATGGAGCTTGATAGTCAATAACAGGATAAGATATCTTTTTTTTAAACTGCATAGTGATGAATTTAATAAAGTTTATTTCCTGCCATAATTTGTTATAGCAGATTGTGATGGAGTACAGGAATACAGCAAACTGAGCATCATGTATTAATTCAATTTAGGCAGCAGACTGCTGCACCCTAACAGAGTACGGAGGGTCTCTTTTCCCTGTGGCTGCCCAAATTCATTTGCAGCTAAAGGGATTTTCCTCACCATAAGAGCTGCTGCTGCAGACCAGCATCTCTGAATACCCCAAGCTTCAGGGGTGTCTGGGGCATCCCTGTGTGCACACCTGGCTGCAATTTACTACAAGATGCATTAATGCCAGACAGGTACCATGAAGGGGACCAGTTCTGAACTCCTCTACTTGTGGCTTTGATGTGCTCAAAACCATCTTCCTAGCATTGGGACCTAGCATGCTTTTGTCATTTCTACCATCACTTCCAAAAGTTCAGCCAGTCCCAGAGAGCCAGTGGCTCACAGGAGTAGAGTAGGAGTTCTGGCTTTGTTGCTGCTCTAAAAGAAATACAGTGGAGGATCCTAAAGCTTCATCCTGATTCACATGATGTGTATTCTCTCAAGCTCAAATGAGTTCCAGGGATTTCATCAACAAATTTCTACCCCACAGAAACAACTTTTGACTCTGAAAGGAATAAGGTAATCATTTTCTATAGTAATGCAGGAAAAATATTACTTTCTTCAAGCTTATCTTAATAATAAGTGCTGCTGAGGAAAGATGTGCCAGTGTAAATCAAATTGAGTGTCCATTTTGACTCTATGCAGGTTCTGAGATAACGCACAGTCTCACAGAAATGCTATAGCACTTTGCTGCATCCAAAAGTTTGTCTTTAGCTGTCATTGCTGAATGCCCCTGAGCTGTCCTAACCTGCTGGAATTCCCTGTGTTGATGGATCAAATTTCAGGCTCTTCTCCTCTTTTATCATGTAGAAAAGCTCCCACCAAACTGATAATCTAGGCACTGCTCTTTAGTACTTCTAAATATTTAATTTGTTGTTGATTCTGCCTTTTTTTTCTTCTTTATCCCTGTTGACTCTGTAAGTAAAGGCTGGCAAGATTTGGCTCAGTTATTCTGTAATTACAAGGCTTTAAATCTCTTTTTCTTTGAATTTTACTGAGTCAAAACAAATACTCACTGACGTCAGCAGGAGCTTGTAGGAATAAGGAAGGAGTGAAAGCAGCACAGTTCTGCAGCTGTAGCTCTCCATCCAGAAGATGTATCACTTAATAGGTATCTTCAGCAGCCAAGGGAGGACTCTCAGTTTGCCTGTAGCATCAGTTTTTATTCCTTTGACATTTTTCTCATCTTGGGTCTGGTTTTAGTCTTGCTGCCATGGCAACATGCAGAGAGGCTAAAAGGTACTCCAGAGAAAAGGTCTCTCCTCGCTGACAGGCAGCAGAAGGGAATAGAGGCCATTGCTGCTGTTTGCAACTGCAAATAGCAGTGGAGGGATGAAAGGGATATAGAAAGTATTTTCTGTTTGCACGTGTCCAAGCAAAACCATTGGTGCAAAAGCTCAGTGTGACAGGGCATAAACAGTGGTGTTGGATAAAACCATTTCTGCTTTCAGATGGCTTTGAGCAGGACAGGACACGACATGATGTGACATGACATGGAAACAGACTTCATGATCCAAGTTTTTCCTGTAGGAAAAACACTTTAATCAACTCAAAATCATTGCTAGTGATACTAAATTTTTACATTTTGATTGTATCCATGTTTTCTTCATGCCCATGTAGGCGTTCATGAAAATTGGGCCCCGCATACCCTCAGTTTGATGTGTCTTCTTACATATGCTCAGTGCTCAATTTCTGCATCTTAAGAGCTGGCTGCATTCACCACAGGCAGGAATAGAGCCTATTCAAAATCCTGTAAATATTATGCTGCTTTTCCATCTGCCATGCAAGCTGCTGCATACCCTCAGCCTCCAGGAGAACAGAGAGTCTGGGAGGTCTCTCCAGAATTAATGGTGTAGGTGAGGAGAATCCAGGCTGGCTGCAAATGTGGGTTTGTCAGGCTCCCATATACCCAGCTCCCACACAAACAGGTAATTGAAGGATTTTGTCACAGCAGATAAGGCAATTTAACACTAGAAGCACTTTTCTGCTGGCTATTCTGCTACACAGTGCAAGGGAAATATTCCTACCACGAATGCAGATCATTCCCAGGGAAGTGTGCTGTGCTGAATACAGGTTATTCCACTGCTCTCAAGGGAAATAATCCCTTACAGCAAAGGATGGCTTTGTCCAAATAACTGTGTCTGGTAGGATAACTGTCACTAATCACGCAGGAAAACAGTTTTTCTACAAAAGCTTGTACAGAAAGCAGCCTGGGAAAGGGAAGTATTGCAAACTCACTTTAAAAAATGAAAACAAAAAAACTTTGAAAAAAACCCAGCATGTTTCCCACTGAAATATTACCCCACAACATCATATTGTATAAACACGTGAGAGACATTTCAAGATTATCAAAGATAAAATATACCAGCAAAACAGCAGGACTAAATTTTGACAGATGCCTCTTTTGGGAGAAGGGCAGTTGTGAGCAAAGGAGCCAGTGACTGCTGGCCACGTGTGTGTCCTGGCTGCCCAGGGAGCTGTGGCTGTCCCTTCACTGAGCCCAAGCCACCCGAACAGGGCTGGGTGGCTGCAAAGGGACATTTCCCTCTGCTCAGTGCTTCCCCTGCCCTGACGCCCTGGCAGGGTCTGCAGGGAGTAGAACACCACAGATTCCCTCAGAGCTGCCAGCAGGTTCAGGAACTGCTATCCTTGGTTCCTCGAGTTTCTTCCCTTCCACAGACCAGACAGACATAATCCAGAAGACAGATGATGTAGTTTTTCTTTGCAGCGACTGCAGTGTTACTTTTAAAAGCCATATATACCAAAAAAATGAAAGAAAACTCTTCTCCTGGTCTGAGAAGTGCATCTGCAATTAGAATGCAGCTCAGAATCCATATTAAAGACAGCATAGCTTTGTAATAGAACACAGCAGTGAGCCTGATAAAAATTATTTTGCTCTATAGCACTAATGAAAGCTATAGTATTAAAGCTTGGCTTATGTGGGATCTCAGCTAGAATCAACTGCAGTATGCATCTTTTTTTCTTCATTACTGTCTAGAAATAATGCTTAAATAATTATTCTTGATATTATTGTTTGTAATTGTAATGGAGGTAGCTCTGGGCTCATTGAAATAGTGCCAGTTATGAGCAGCAACAGAACAGAGTCAGCCCTAGAATGAAAAATGGGTATGTTTTTAATTCAGATTATTTTTTCATAAATGTGAAGGAGATTTGGATCATTACCTGTGACACTTGGGTTGCCAAAGTAACCTTGACTAGCCAGCTGATGTTTGCACAGCGCATGGCACTGTCACCATGGAGACCCTGTCCATGTGATTTTGCAGGCATGATGCAGTTGCAGGCGTCTCAGAGAGGAATTAATTGTTGGTGAGCAATGCTCGTGCAGACAGCTCTGCCCTGGCAGACAGAGCCTGCACTCAGACACCAGCTAAATTTTTCCTTTGTGTTTTAGCTGCACAGAGAGGACCAGGGCAGGGGTAACAGGAGGGAGCTCTCTGGGCTGTCCTAAGGCAAACACTGAGTTCTCCTGATGGAAAGTTCATGCTCAGATTGGGAGGAGTTGTCAGAGAGTGCTGATCTGTGTAATACCCATGCCTGAATGATAATATTCATTTACAGAACATTTGTTTGAGTGATTGAAGACTGTGGAACACTCCTGGTATTCCTTTATCAACTGCGGCTTTTTTCTCCTCCCAGTACCTGCTCTCCCTCATTCATGTGTGACCTAGTGATGTCAGGGAAATTACATCAGTAGAGCAGGGGCTGAAATCTGTCTGTATATACAGGATATTCAAAATTCTCCTCCAAAAGTAGCTGTTGGGCTGTGCTTTCCACTCTGACCTCTGATGAACCTCACGATGGGACTGTGAAGTGGATTTTGGATCTGTTTTGCACAATACCAAACCAAAGACCACACAAACCTTTTGATAAGAGATGTGGTTCTGTTTCTGATGGTTAAGCAGGCTAAAGGGTGCTCCCTCCTTCCTCCCCATATTCTTTGGAGAACAGAAGTCAGTCAGCCTCAAGATAAAGTCATTTTGCTGAGGTGAAATGCTTTGTTCCACCTGTTTCACTTAATTATGAATGGGCTGGATGACGACAGATGGTCAGAAGGTGCTGTTACTATTTCTGGGTGCTACAGCTGTGGTGAGCAGGCTGCAGTAGGATCAGGTGGGGGTTCTGTAGACATGATACAAGGATACATGTCTCCTCAAGGAGACACAGTCCAGGCTTCAGAAACTGCCCAAGAGCCAGGATGTGAATGGGTGAGCCAGTAAGTGCAGGAGAACGGTGTCACTGGGTTTGAGGCATGCAGTGACATTGACGTTTGAGGAACTGCTGTAAAGAATCACTGGAGCACCAGCTTTGGAGATGTCTGTGTTGGACACTCTCTTATGTGAAAAAAACCCACCAAAAAATGGATGTTTAAAAATAATACTGGGCAGAAGTGCTCACAGGAGGGGTGTGGGCAGAAGGGACTTGGGTTGGTGGCCAGATGCAGGGAGTAAATGTTGCTCCTTTTGTTTTTGCTTTTGGTCTGAAGAGTCAGCTGAAAGATTAAAGAGAGGGGGTGTAGCTGGAAAAGCAGGGCTTTAGGCTGATGTGTGCAGCACAGCTTAGAATTTATGAGGGGATTATTTCATGGCTAGAGGGGAACAGTCACGACATGCTGGAAGGCTTGGACATTTTCAGTGTGTAAGCAGAGGATGAAAGGTGATTCTTTGAGATGATGTATAAAAATAAACAGTAATCTTGAACCTAAAGGTGTGGAACTAATGAGAGGGAAAATTGCAGTTGTAGATCATTACCTAAACTGATGCTCTGCTTCACTGTGCCCATCTGGTACTGAGGGATGTTTCCTTTGGGTGCTGATAACCTTTTCGACAGCTCATGATGATACAGTGTTAGAACGACTGGGGAGTTTTACAGATTACCCTGAGATAATTGAATTATTATCACTCCTGGTTTGGATTAAATTTGTAATCTTGGCATAAGATTCTTTAGCCTTTCATAGCCTGATTTATCAAAAAGGGGAATGAAGGATTCCTTTAATGTAAGTACAAATCCTTTCAAATACCTCAGGGAAAAACACTGTCATGAGAGGGCCCCAGGAAAAGAAAGGGCAAAGTCCTCTGCCAGCATCCAATAAACCTGCCTTAGCTGACAGTGAGGGCATAAAGAAGTTGTCTGCAAAAATGGAACTGTAATCTGTAGATGGGAGTTTGTGCAACAGACTGCAATCCAACCTCATGCAGCTAGAGAATATCCACTCTTCTCCTGCACCAGTGTCTCTCAATGGCTTTTTTTTTTTCTGAAGTAAGTGTAGAACTTCACTAAAAAAACAAATCAATAAAATTAATCACATTACTGAGCTAAACAGTTTCATGTAGGATGATGAAAACATTGTGTTGTGACATTTCCACTAGGAAGCTTTTCCATGGCATGTTGCCTTCATTGTTTCTCCCTCCTAAACTCCACATTACTGACGTGGGCCTGAAGCCCCCAATGTGTTATGCTGGCAGAGCGAGTGGTTTCATGATCCAGCTTCCCAGTCTCTTCTATTTTACTCCTGAGACTGGTTCCTTGTAAGAGCCAAATACAGAAATGGATCATTATGTTTAAAATAATATCCAAAGGCTTGAAAACAGCATCTGGTTCTTAGGTAGGCTGCATTTCTCTTTCACACTGCAAAATGGTGCAGCAGATAATTAGTAATACATTTTCCATTTAAATTTCCCTGTATTTATAAAGCAGTAGACTGCTCTTGCTATGTTCTAACAGGAAAATGACGTTCCAGAGCCAACTGAATGTCAGCAAGAATTTATGAATATGTCAGTAGAGATTACTGTTGGCTGTTGATTTTGAATGCAAGCAGCCAACAGATTAGTTTGGCAGTAAAATGGGTAAGTGATGGCTTGACTATAGCAATACGAAGCTGGAGCATAATTGTTTGTTTCAGGTATGTATTATTTATAGAGGATCAGACTTGCACCCAGGAAAGTGTCTCTATTCAGGAACTTTCCAAAGGAAAAGTAACCAGGACAGCAGAGGTGGAGACCTGAAATGAAAGACTTAAGATGAAAAGCCAGACAAGAAATCTGTCCTATTTACTGATTCCACCTGGGGAAAGGACAGTGCTAAAAAACAAACAAGAGAAATCCAAGGAGAACATAGGGATTAAAGGAGAATTAAGGCAGGTGTACAATATGTATTTCAGGGAAAAAAGAGTCTTTTAGTTGATTTTAAATGGACTGGTTTTACACCCTGACATCAAAAGCTGTGGAAAAGTAGAATAATCAGAAACTGACTGCAAATAACCAAATACAATGCCTGCATGTTATATTAGTTGTTCTGTTTGGAATATACCTTGGTTTTCATTGTTTTAGCATTGCAGATACTGTTTGAGTAAAAATTGTGTAGTGCCTGCTATTTTTAATTTCAATACAAAAATCCTTTTTGTCTGGTCTGACTGGTTACAGGTAATAACCTGCTTAATTTGGAGCTTTTTTAACCTATATTTCTCAAAGAGAAGTGTATTGCAAATTAGTCAGGAGCGCTGACAGAGACTTCATTAAACTTCTCTAAGTCATTTGTGGGTATATTGTGATTCCTGAAAGCTGGTTTCTTACTTGCTGTAGTACTGCTTCAGTATCTGCTATTATTAGTATTTTACTATGTAGAAGGAAGAAATTTACATAATTATTATTCTCTTTTTTCTATGCAAGCTTATATTTTACTTTAAAGGCAAATTGCTGTCAACTCACTAAAGACAGAGTAACTGCAATAAAATCATACCATGCTCCCAGTGGATACACAGGTGCTCTGTTCAGTAGTGGAAAATAGTTCATGACTGTTATTGTAGAGGATTCACTTTTGCTTTTAATGAAATAAAAACTTTGCAAATCATTAACTAAAGAGAAATTGAAATATGGGTTTTCTTGAGAGACACTGTATCAGTTTAGTGTAACATTGCTGCCAGGACCAGTGGTTGGTCCACTAATGTGTAATAGTTCTGATTCTATTGCAGAGCTTTGATAGAAATTGTGTCAGTCTGGGGGCTCTCAAGGCTAAAATCTGTAGTTTGGCACTAGTTCAGATACAGACCCTCTCAGGGCTGAGCCATACTGAAAGCAAGCACAGGACAGTGGAGTTTTGTCCTTTATTCCAGTGGAAACTCTATGTATCAGTAAACAACTCTTTGCACTGTTTCCAACCCAAGATCCCTCTGATGATGATACTGCACAAGAATAATTTCAATTCCCTCATCCACATAAACAAAAGTAAAATCCATTTACTTGGCTTTGAGCTGACAAATGCAAATAGCAACCAATATGGAATAATGGGTGAAAAGGGATTTAGGGATTCTTCTTACAGAATGCTGTAAGAAGAGGGAAACCTTTCTGCTGGAAGAGATGTTTATTTTGAATCAAACTTCAACCACTTCAGGGAACCTCCAGTAAATTCCTGAATTTCTACATGCCTCCCTGTACAACCAATTAAGCCTAGGTCTGGTTTTAACCAAGTACAGAGGGATGCACTGTCTTCATTAGGAATATGCAAACACTGAGGCACAAACTCACAGAAGCTCCTCCCTCTGTGAAAGGCACAGAAAAAAATAAAAGTTTCCGTATAGTCTGTGCAGAACAACTTAACCAGCAAAGAAGGTTTTTAATCCTCTCTGTCCCCTATAGGAGAAGAGGGAATGGTTTTAATAGGCACCTTGGGAAACAAGTAGTTGCAGTCTTGGTTGAACAAGTGGACTGTTAGCAGCCATAAACATAAAATTACTCATTTCTAAAATAGCTCATGGTCTCTTAACTCAGACATCGTGTGCTGAATGGCATTGCACTAGGACAGAATTGGACTGGCTGGGTAGGTAAGTTGCAAATAACACTAAAAGGCACAGATGTTGTATCAGCTTTTCAAATTCTTTTCAATGTTTTTATATATTTTAATAGCTCCATCTGGATTCCATAGCCACTATTATTGTTACAAGTTTCATTGTTCCCTCTGCCTCTGCCTGCTGTTTGCATTTGCAAGTTACTTACAAGTGTCTTGGAAACAACTCCTGAACCTTTCTCCAGGGGCTTAAATTTGATATTGTGTACGTGAAAAAAGCAGGGAAAGCACATTTTCTCAAATTTGCCTTGCTAAATACGATATGGTGCAAATTAAAATAAATGTTGCATGCCCTGCTTTCCACATGGTGTTCTGGTTATAAATTTCAGTGGACGGGCAATTGTGTTTGCTGATTTCTCCAATTCTGTTATTTATGCTGTGCTGTAACCTTCTAAAAGCTTGATTTGGGTAATAACAGACATAAAAATTATACAGCTGCTGCTTCTCCAGCATCATGGCTGGATAAAGGAATATTATCCACAGTGCAGAGCTAGTCTGACAGGATAGTTCAGTGTTGTTTATGCTCTAAAGTAGCTTCATAAAAGCTATTGTGATTTTGTGGACTACAGTTGAGGTCAGCCTGCTATCCAGTGAGATTCATAAGATTATGTTTTCTGAGGTGAATTTACAATAATGCCCTAAATTACAAAGCCATTGTGTTTGCAGTGCAATTTTTCTATTGTTCTAATAGAATTTTTCTTAAGTCTGGTATGTTATAATTGAGGGAACACCTCTAAAATTCAAGGCGTAATTCTGAGTTCACTGCAGTTCAGTTTCCCAAGTAAGGCTGACAGATGGGAAAGACATTTTGTGCTGTGCCCAGCATCCATTCAATTTAATTGGAAGTTGAATGCTGTATAATCTTTAAAAATCACATACCTCCTTCTGTATTAGACATTCGGGGGGGGCTGGACCCCAATTCAGACTTTTAAATGTACTGTGGGACCCATCAGGTCCCAGCTCAGCATTTTCTTTCAAACATATATGCCATTATTCTTAAAATATTCAATAGAACTATGCCGCAGGTGCTAAATCCTATTAACATAAAACTCATTTTTGTCTCAACTGACCCTGTTATGCTGGCAAAGAGCAGCGTGATGAGGATATGGAACAGCCTTTATGGGCACATTTTCAGTTCCTGAAGTTTCCCATGGTGAAAGTGAGGAAACTTTGATATCTTCCAATTTTTAGTGATTTATAGAACCATAGATTGGAAGAGACCTTAAAGCTGGTATCATTCCAACCCCCTGCCATGGGCAGGGACACCTTCCACTATCCCAGGGTGCTTCAAGCCCCATCCAGCCTGGCCTTGGACACTTCCAGGGATCCAGGGGCAGCCACAGCTGCTCTGGGCACCCTGTGCCAGGGACTCAGTAGTGGTTTGTATGCTGCATATTAAACATTCAGTGCAACACACTCACACACAAATTCAATTTATCAACAAAGAGCTCTCCTGAGTTGTAAAACTTCATACATCAAAATAAGCTTCTCTCCAGTGCACTTGTAAGAAGAGGTTCTTGTGCCTTTCTCACATGCACTAATTGCAGCCAGCTGTTAAACAGATGGTTTTGGTGATATAGTAGGACACCAGCTATTTAACATTTTTATTTAAAAAATGGGGGAAAAAAGTTACAAAAAGGTGGAAATAAATGTTTGCCTAGGCAGCAAGACCCACAGTATTGCATTAATCCCAGACATAGCCTGGGCGTGGCATTTCCTCTGTGGTAACCCATAAGAAATTGAAAAATATCATAAGTCAATTAGAAAAATGTTTCATAGTTTCAGTGAAAGTAGGATGTCTTGATAAATATTCTGCAAAGATGAAATGCAATGAACAACCTTTAGAATTACCTCCCTGAGCCTGTATTTCTCCCTGCACCTCAGCTATCCATCACTTTGGTTCTGCATTAACCTTATGGATGTGTTTTGCTGTTCAGAGACTTCCTCAGGACTCACATCCTATTTTGGCAAACACAGTGCAAATGCCAGGCCTTACAAATTCACTAAAAAATGTTTAACTCTCGATCTTTTCTCAAGCAGCTCTTTGAGTGACCTTGCACAAAGCACGCCTTAAAGGTTTTGCTGGCTTTGGAAGAGAGGGACTCAGGGTTCTCCTAGGGTGTAACTGAAAATTATCAATAGTGATCTTTCTTTCAGGTGAAGGAGGCCATGCAGAGAATCCATGACCGAGGAAATATAGGAAAACTCATTCTGGATGTGGAGAAAGCACCCACTCCCCTGGTGAGTGCAAAGCACAGACATGATGTTCAGCCAGGCATGGTACAGCCTGGCAGTGACTTCTGGACACATGTCCCTTGTAATGCTTTTTTGACACTGATTTCTTCTAAATCTGTAGCACCCAAATACCACCAGTAACCATAATTTCTGTATTTAACCCAAGTGACATGTACTTCCTGAAGTGCCAGCAGTTACTTCTGTGTACTGAATCACTATCTGCTTCTCCAAAAATGTGCCAGCAAGTGTTGGACTGGGGTAAAACTGGCACGTGTCTTTCTGCCCTTGTCATGGAAAACAAACAGACTTTCCTCAAACTAAAAAATTCCTCTATTAATAAGTGGATCAAACAGGCAAAAACCCAGTCAATATTGCTGCAGTGTGCAAACATAAAAGTGTTTTCTGATTCCTGTACTAAAGTTAAAGTATACTTTTGGTAGGAATTTAGTTTACTGGTTGTAATATATGAAGTATAACATGTAAATATTTCCAGAAATATCCTGAAGGAAGATAGTAGTGATGGAGCTCTGGTCCACTAGATTTGGAGCACTTAGGATGGTACAGAAACCTTTCAGAGAGCAGTGGTAAAGGAAAGCCAGGCTCACTCCTGGGCATTTGCTGATGGTGTAGGAAAGAGCAGTAAAGAAGGTAATGCAAACCTGACTTTAAATCAATACTGATGTATGAAGTTTGCTTTCAGACCTGAGAAATCTCCTGTTTCAAAAGAAAAGAGCCTGGACTTAAGAGTTAAGCTCTTACTCACTCTAAAACTGCCCCCTAATCTCATACAAACTCTCTGCAAGGAAAAGGAAGGCTTTGAGGACCTCACATGTGGAACAATACACTTTCATGAAAGGGTGTTAACTCAAAAATATGGGTAACTTCAGAGCAATGTTTTTTCTGTATTAAAATCAGGTTGTGTTAGAGATTTTTATTTCCAGCAGAGGCTAATAATCAATCAGGGAAGGAACATCATTGCATTTCTCTTTAAAAAGTAAATGGGTCCCTTGCTTATTTGGTTTTGAAGTAGTTATAAGCTAATACAAGGATCTTCTTGTGTCCTAAGAGAGATAATGTGGGTTTGTAAGAGAATCCAGTCACACTAATCTGTGCTGTTAAACACTACCCCCATCCAGTGAACCAGGCTCTTGTGCCTCCACAGACCTGACACACTGACAGGGTGAAGTGCTGGAGGGTCCTGCACCTTTACACAGCTTGTAATAAATATTTCCACATGAAAAAACCACAGTGTACTCCTTAAATGCTGTTCTGAACTACAGATTCCTGCAGTTGCCTACTGCCTGTGCAGGCATCTTCAGTGAAATATGAAAATGCAGTTTCTTCCCACTCCTGTATGATCTGGCATATGCACTCTTGTGGGTGTATCCTGCCAGCATTTACATATCCCCTGCTCTGTAAAGTTTCATTGGGTTTTTAATATATAAAAGAAAGGAAATTGCCCCCTGAGTTTTCACACTGTCCCTCAGATGGGGCCATCCATTAGAGCAGATACGGGAGTTGTAACCCAGAGGTTCCACGTTTTGTAAACTTCCTACACAGCTATGCTTCCTATCCAAGATCCTTACTATCAGTTTACTACAAGTGCACAGAGCAGAGTCCTCGTGTGCAGCTGTCCTACAAACAGCCTTCTGTTAGGAAATAGAGCTGTGAGCCGTGGGGGAGCAGCTTGCAGGTTTAGCTGGAAGTGGTGCAGAGCCAGCAGAGGCTGTGCACACACAGAATGTTTATTTTCGTGTGGCAGCCCTGTCTTCTTGAGTTTCCAAAGTCGCTTTATCCAATGAACCAAACTGAAATGAGGAGGAAACAAAGGGTGAGGAAGGTGCTCTGATGTCCTTGATCTCTCATGGTGCAGATGGCCAACGACAGCACGGAGACGAGCGAGGCTGGGGAGGAGGAGGAGGACCACGAAGGGGACAACGAGAACAAGGAGCGCATGCCCTTCATCCAGTAGCAGCCAGAGGCGGGGGAGGCAGGAGGAGCCGAGAAGGAGAAGGGAACAAGACTGGGAAATCTCTTCTGTGCATCAGTGAACAAATGCTGTAGTACAGTGTGTGTTGTATTTGTTTGCAGTCAGCTGAGCTATGAGCTGTTGATCATTGTTGTTTTGAACTCAAGTGCCATTCTCATCCAGTGCAGTATTACGACATTTCTGTGTAATACCCAGGTTCCCTGTAGGAGTCCCATGGATTTTTCTGTTCTTGTTTGAAAGCCTTATTAACTTACTGTGTAATTTTAGATGGGCATCTTTCTCATGCAAATTCCAACATCTTGCATAAAGTTACTTGGGAGGTTTGGGCTTTTTTTGCAAGTTGGAAACAGTAAAAAAAAAATCCCTACTTGCTGTCTGAAAGATTCTAGTAACTGGAGGGATAATTTTCTGTTTCTGGATTTTCAGTGTTAAAATAGTTCTCCTTTAATGAACCACAAATAAAAGTTGCAACAAACATTACTTTTTATTTTCCTCAGTCATACTTCCTCATTTCACAAGCAATTCTTCATTTTCAAAAGTACCTCATCCACAATCATGGAATCTGAAATTGTGCAAGAAATCATTAATTGAGAGGCTTTGATCAACATCTTCTGGTAAGGACATATTGACTCATATGTCAAATTCAAACCAATTTTAAATTTTGTTTTTAAATTGCATTGGTAAGGATCACCTACCAGGATGTGGAAAGAAATTTGGTGACAGAGTTTATTGCTCTGAAATCGCTAATGTATGGTCAACTGTCAGGCTGGAGCTGAACTCCTGCAGAAGTTAACCCTGTAAAAAATGAGGTTTAGGCCTTAATTCCACCACAAATCATGTACAGGGATAACTTCTGTCTAGGTGAATTGTTCTATCAAAAGCTCTGCTCCTTATGTACAGTTACATTTATAATTATTTACAGGATCAAGTATTCAAAGACCAGCTAGTCTTATCTACCTCCCACTAGTGGAAACTATATCTAAACATGAAAAAAGTAAATATTTTTTTCCACGTCCTTCCCCTGTCCAAACAGCAGCTACTCAGGTCCTCAACTGTCTTGTTAAAACAGTTATTTTAAAATTAGTGTGATCACGTACAGTAGAAATGCTGAAGGACTGGCAGAGACCTTGCATAATGCCTACAGCTCCAAATTAATATTTGTTTTTTCAAAAGAAGGTATTTACCCAGACATGACTAGTTGTTCACCCAAATCTACAAGTAGCATGTTATGATAGAAGTTAAAAATTAATACAGAAAAATTAAAAGTGGGGGCTTCTCAGGCTTTTCTCAGTTTGAGAGGACTTCTGGGTCTGGATGACTTTTATGTGTGGTTTTAGAAGATTCTCATTAGGTTTTTTCTGTTTGTTTGGATTTGCTGCCTGAGTGTTAATGTCCATCTCTTTACACTGTACTCATGAAGTTGCTGTCAGATAATTGTGCAGATGGTTCATTCTGAAGGAGTTCCCCTTGGGTTAAACAAATTCAAAAATAACAGCAAGAAATAACTGTGGAGAAAAATGCCAAAAAGCTTTTGAACTATTGATCCAACCAGAACTTCATTTTTCTCTTCACTTCATTATAGTTGACTTTATTTTCAAGCTGGACTTTCCTATACTTCCAGTGCCATTTTGGGCCCAAACAGGGACTTTATCCACAGAAGAAAATATGTATTCAGTGAGAGTTTTTCATTTACTGGGCTTGCCAGTTGGACTTTTAAGAAGGGCCATCAGGTTTTCATGACTCATCAGCTGACAGCAGTAGGAAACATGCCCAATTTTGTTTTGCAGCTAGTGTAATGATGTTGTCCTGCAACAGACCTTAACATAACTAGGAATTTTGATTTGATGCCAAAGTGAGCAATATTGCTGGTGACCTTCGAGCTGGCAGTAAGTGGCATTCTCAAGGCCTTAAATTAGTAGGGCAAGCAGAATAGCAAACCCATTCTTCTGTTCTAAACCACAGTCTGGTGGGCTCTGCTTTTAAATTACCCTGCAAGACAAATATGGGTGATCTTGGTCATGGCCACAGACACCACAGGGACAACAATCACATAATTTTGGCTAGTTCTTTCTGGTTTTGTTAGCAAGGCAAAAAATACTCTTCATGTTAATTCATACCAATTTTAGGGCCATTTTCTGATCAGCAGAATATCAGGTAATTGCAGTGAGTACAAAGGAATGCTGCTGGAAGTACCCGAGTGCAACGCAGCTGAGTGTGACCATCAGCAAGCTAAATTCTGCTCTGCGTTTTACTGGTATCAATACAGCATGGAGGGAGGTTGCTGCTGATATTAATGGAAGTTTTTCAGGCATCCATTCTGGAAGCAGGATGTGTGCTAGCAGAATTTGGCCCACAAGCCCTAAGTACCTTTCAGGAGACCACAAGCAGTAGTGTCACGCTGGCAGGGGTGGAGGCTGTGCTGGTCAAACTGGTGAAGCCAAAGCTTGTCACTGACCAAGTCTTACTGTAGCAGAAATGAAGGGTTGTGATTACTACTGACAGTGTTGTTTAAACAACTCTGAGACAATTGGATAGTTTCTTCAAGTGAAACAAAGTATTTCTCAATTTGCCTTAAAGGAACTGTGAAAGCTTCTTTAACTTAAGCCTGATTGAAGTGAACTGAAACACTGTTTAAATGTATTTGTTGCTTTAGAGCTTTTGTTACATTGTGCCTACAAAGCAAATTATGTTTACACAAAAATATAAATAAAATGTTGAGCATAGCATTATCCTTGGTCTCTATGTTTTATTCTAGTATTATGGTCACCTTAGGAAACTGACTTGGAACTGCTTAAGAGGAAAATGTGAGGGGGTCTTATTTTCCATTTTGGTCACTGTGGGATATACAGATAATTTATTTTGACTATTACAGGGTAAATTGTGGTTATTAAAACTGCTGTGTGCTGCTTTACAGACCATTAACCATGTAGATATAAAATTTTGAATGTCACAGTCTAAGAAATGCAAAACATTATATGGACACCTTTTACTAAATGTTTAGGAAGTGTATTTTGATACAAAGAGAAACAAGGACTCAGACTGCCACATAAGTTATCCTCAAAGAGATAGCTCCTTTCAGAAATTAGAACTCCCTAATGGAATAATCTTAAAATATAATCCAAAAGCAGTCATCACCAGATGATCTTATAGAAAGCAGGAGGACATGACTGAGTTTTGAATCCCACTCTCCTGGGCCTTGGCTTCAACCCAGGGCTCTGTGTCTTTGGAAGAACTGGTGATGGTTACCCAGCCCTACAGTCATCTCCAGCCTGTACTTGAGTACATGGCTTTAAAGGTCTCCCTACATGAGAGGAGGAAGTGAATGAACTTCAGTTTAATATCTAAACAAAAAGGGAGTGTTGGCTTTGGTTCATTTTAGTCATGCAGGACACATTCCAAAGCCTGTGATGTCCCTGGAAAATCTCACTTCAGTAGTCACCAAATCTGCTCTATAATCTCAAAGCTCATAGGAACAGTGCTGAGTGTGAAGGGTAAATTTCTGCCTTCTGTTTTTAAGCTTTAATAAGCCAGTAATGATCAGTGCATCTGTAGTGATGGGGTCAGGATGAGGCTGGAAGCAAACAGCCATAGCCTGTTGCAAAATCTCTGTGATTACCACCAAAGCTCTGCCTCTGCCACCTTTCCCACTGGGCCATCTGCAGTGCCCTGTCACACACTGTACCACACAGCAGAATGTGGCAGGTTGCCTTTGTGCAGCATCTGCATGAAATGCAAAATCCACCTCAGTACCCCTGGTTCTCACCTCATCCTCCATTTGGTGCTTCCCCTCTCATTTTCTGGGAGCTCAGTGGTTCCTCCTGATTTATTTTGTCAGGAAAGATTCTCCCAGCTTGGCCACGATTGCTAGCACAGCCCCCAGCTCCGGGAGAACTGTGCAGGAGTTTCTCCCCTTGGCAGCACTGGGGTCCCTTGATGTGAGCCAGTGCTTTATTCCACTGTAGAAAGAGCCAGAAGAGAGCACACACTCTAACAGCTACGTGGAACACAGCACCTTTCTCCCAGGTAACTTGTGACAGCCAGGCAAAGGTCCCGGTGCTCTCCTGCAAGAGAACAGCTCAGCACGAACGCCAGCGCTGCCTCATCTGCTCAGTGCTGCCTGCTGGCTGATGGTGCCCGGCTGACCCTGCCCAAGCTCTGCTCCTGTGTTTGCCTGGCCTGGCTCTGCCAGCTCCCACCAGCACTGTGCAGGAGCTGCAAGGCACTGGGGGAACAGTGTAGGTGAGGAAGAGTGAGAGGATGAATGTGGGGGAAAAAATGAATTGTGTGTCTCTGCCCAAGCGTAACAAGGGAGGAGGATTTGAAGCATGTTTTCTGTTGATTCTTGTGTGTGCTTGGAGGGGGTCCCAGCCTTTCTCTGAAGGGGTTCCACAGTCCCTGCAATACTCAATCATCATGGTTGTTCTCTGGCTGCACTTCAGGAAAACTAATTTTTTATCTTCTGAAGAGTATGGGTCACATCCACTTCCATACTCCACAGAGAGTGACACAAACTCCAGGTGGACAACACACATGGATTAACCCTTCACATAGGGAAACCTTTCTTCTCACTTATGGGAACTACAGTCATTTTGGGTAGGATGAGGAAAAAAAGGGAAGGAACAAGCACTGACAGCCCTCATAGTGATTGTCCTGTCTCTTAAAAACTCCTACACCTGCCATCATGTAAGATCAGCTTTCATTTAGGAAGGAACAGCCTGCACAGTTGTTAAAAGCTTTAAAACTGTCTCAAATGAAACACAAGCTAAAAAATCAAAGGAATACTCTTTCAGCTTCTGAAGCCTCATGATGATTAATGCTTGATACAGATACCAGCAATCAAACTGGGCACCCAGGGATGAAATGGGATTCAATTAAGAGATGCCACTGGCACTTGTTAGTTTAGGACCAGCAGCTCCCAGATACTGAAAAGGGGATGGGGTCTGTGACTGAGGGAGGACTGCAGGGGTGGGGACTTGCTTCTTTTCCTTCAGAGATTAGGAGGGCTTTGATGTGTCTGGAAGAGTTTTATTTCCTTGCACAGTGACCAGGCTGAGATGTTACAATTAGCCCAAAAGAAGTGGGAAAAGAACTGAAGGGAAACCTGTTTTACTGTGAGTGCTGAGGGGTTGGGGAGTAAAATGTGAGCATTTCTCTGGGGCAGGTTTGCTCTTAGAACCACAGGGGTGAAGCACCTGGGCCTTCCATGCCCACAGCTCCTGCAATGTGCCCCTCCTGCCCAGCTCAGGTGCTGCCAGTCCTGCTCCATCAGCCTCCAGCTCCCTGCTGGAAGCACCTCTGCCTTTGCCTCTGCCAGAGCTGGAGAAGTGCCATGTTCTGCCAGACACTGGCTGTGTCTCTGCCAAACATCATCTCCCTGAGAAGCTGCAGGTTGCAGTACAAATCCTGTTGTGCCTGTCTGCTGGGGAATCTGTGGAAATGTGTTTCCATGAGAGCTGGGGCTCACTGTGTCATGCAGCAGGACATGATGCAGCATCTTCCTGCCCTGGAAGAACACAGTGAGGTGGCAGAGATGCTGGATGCATTATCTGTGGTAAGGATTTCTCTGCTTGGGCCAGCCAGGTGATAAGGTAATAACCAAACATTTGTAAAGGCTGGTGTGCCAGGTTTGCTGAGCAGTGACTGCTGTGTCTTCTGTTGTGACAGGCATTCTGTGGCCTGGAGCCCTGTTAGATCAGTGATATTTTCCAGACCCTTCTAGGAGAAAACATTTCTTTTGTTGCTAATGCAGAAGAGAGATGATGATGATAAGTGAAGTGTTTTTCTAAGTCAGTTTGATTTGGCAGATTATTTTTCTGTTTCTCAGCTGCTGTTTTTTTCCTTCTAGTGTCTGCATCTCATATTAGAAATATTTTCCCACTGTAAAAAAAATCAAGTCTCCTGTAACTTGCCATGTATCTCTTTGCTTGTACAAAAACATCCCTTTGAGTTTCTGAACCATTTCTGCTGTAGAAAGGAAAAAATAAATTATTTGTCCAATGCCATAATACTGCCATTTGGTTTAAGGACTTATGATTCTTTGGCATTTAATTCTCCATTTACCAAAGGAACCCTAATTAACAGCAGTTGAGCTGGAAGATTTACCTACATGGCTCGCAGCTGTTATCTCAAATCATACCTGCTCCAAAGCAATGGAGATGCACAGAATCATGTTCTGAATGCCCTCTGCTAGGGCCCAGCCAGGAAAGCTCCATAAAAATATATGGGTTTGAGAGACAATAATCTAAATTTTCCTTGCTTTCCCATCAGATAACTCAGAGCACAAACCAACACTGAATGTGGCCATTAAAAGAATTTTCTGCTATTTTCTTGATCATTCTGTCCATGCTCATCTGAATAATTGCCCCTGGTGAGGGCATCCCAGGGAAAGGGTGAACCCCAAAGCCAGCAAGATCCTGGATTCAGAGGAGGCTGCAGCTCCAGCCCTTCTGGCTGATCCTCCCCTGGTGAGTAGAGCTGAGTTTGCTCCATCTGAAGATCATCTGGGAAATGGTACTGCAGAGAGGGCTGTAAAAACAAGTGCCATTCTGAAGTCTGGATGCCAAGGGATGCTGAACCCACAGAGCAGGGGTGTGTTTGTGCAGAGGGGCACTAGAGAGGGCAGTGCCAGGCTCAGCACAGGCACAGGGCAGCAGATTTACAGAGGGAACTGTCTTTAAGGTCTCACTTGAATGATCAGTCTGGAACTCCTCACCCAAACCTGCTGGATGCCACTGGCTGTCCTGCACCACACTTGCTCTTGCCAGTTCTCACCATCCACACACCAAATGTCTCAATTTCAATACTGTATTTCTTCCAGCACATTCCCTGAGGTTGTGGTTTAACTTCACAGAGCATACATAATATGATTCATGTGAGATCTTAGATCTGTGTTTTGTTCAACATGTCAGCTGTGGATAAAGTCATTACAGTGTTCTGTTCACTAATCAACCAGCAAAACAGGAAAATAAAAGGGTAATTATTGCAAGCTTCCTTCCTTATTTTCATTAGGATGGCAAGCTCAACTCAAACTGGAATCTCACAGGTCTCATCCCACTGGCTTTGAGAGGGACAGCATCAAGATGATTAGTCCTCTAAATGAATCCTGTCATAGCTACAGCATTAAAAATTCAGCAAGTAATATTTATGTCCCTGTTGTAGCTCATTTGGTGGGGAAAAGCCCCACAGGATTCTTTTTTAAATTCTTGCTGAATTCTCCATGTTAAAATACACATTGCTAAACACAACTATCTTTCTTGAGGATGCAGTATTGGTTTATACTGGGGCTTTTTGAGCCACTGGTGCAAGTAAACGATCTGAAATGGAAAATCCGTGCTGTCAGAGGACTTCAGCTGTGGGTTTGTGCTGTGGGATGGACCAGCTGGGGATGTAACTTGTCACTTTGTTACATGTTATATTTATTCCATGCAGAGCCCATAGTATTATTATAGGAAACACTATTGACAAAAGCAGGACAAACTATCCCCAATTCCTTAGTGCATTTCTACAACATTGAAACCCCAGCTGTACAGACATGATTGACCTGATGGGTGTCTGGCTGCAGCTGCTCTTCCAAGAGTACAAGCACCTAGAAAATGTTAAATCAGCCTGAGCCTGATGCTTTACTGGGTAACATTGTATGAAGCTGTACAGCAAAGGAGATCTACCCTGAGCATTAAACAGGCAGAGGAGAGGCTGCTCTTTTCTCTTTTAGCTTGTTGGATAAGCAATATAAAATCAGAGCTGTCCTGATCATTCCTAGGGCACTGAAGACATCTGCTGGAAATGGGAATAAACTGCAGTAAGAATGTGCATGACAGAATAAATAAGGAACATTTCTGAGAAGTTTATATTTACACAGTGCCTAAATTGCTCAGCAAATGCTACAGTATTTTCCATTTGAAAGTATTATTTGAACATGTTTGAATAAATAGCCTGTTCATTCCTGCTGTTCTTGTTGCCACTGAGGAACATTTCAGTTTCTAAAACCTGCAAGTCTGAATGCAGTCTCTGAATTCCCTTCATCCCTGATGTGTGAGGTCATGCCACAGAAATACATGGACAATATGTGGCATCATGTGCTGACACTGAGGTCTAGGTCAGGTTTCCATCTTTAAATAGATGTAAGTTGTTTGTAGCTGAATACAGAAGAGCACACAAATCTCTTTCCATCTTTACATACAAATCTTGATTGTCACCTCATTTCTCTTTACAGAGAAAAGCAAGGCACAACTTTTTCCCAAGGATTTCCTGGGAAAGGCAGTGAGAAGCCTCAGAGAAGAGAAAACAATTCTTTATCTCTGCTCCTTGTTTTCCCCATGTGGAATGTGGTATGGAGATTGTTTACCTGCTGTGATTTCTTGATTGGATTCTGGTGAAGGTTGTTTGGGTTTAATGACCAATGGGATCCAGCTGTGTCTTGGGCTCTCAGAGAGAGTCACAAGCTTGTTAGTAGTTAGATATGGTAAGTTAGGAAGTAAGTATGTACAATACTAAGTATCTCTTTAAATAATATATTAATGTAATATAGTATAGTTTTAATAAAGAGAGTGTTCAGCATTCCGAAGCCTTCTGATCTGCAGACATCATCATTTCATCCCACCGGGGTTCGCCTGTGTTATTATACTTGATTACAAACCAATTTCATGCAAATCCTGTTGTGACTTCAGGTCCTCTTGAAAGTGAGGCCTCAGGTTTTAGCTTTTACATTTTTCAGATTCTGTGCTGCTTTGGTGTGTAGTTCTGAGCTTCATATTAGGGGATGGTAAGCTCTCTTCACAGAGTAGGGNGTAAGTATGTACAATACTAAGTATCTCTTTAAATAATATATT
>VXBC01003212.1:0-26974 GCA_013399945.1 Ploceus nigricollis
TGCTGTCAAAGGGAACGGAGCAGGGATTTGGGAATTCTGGAGGATAACTGGCAGGAGTTACCCTGGGTTATTCCAGGGACGTTCAGGTGACAGCAGTGTGAGAGGTCCTTGGCCATGCAGCTGATCCCATTAATTGGGACAATTCAGTTTGAATTTTCTCCTCAAAATATTTCTCAATATTTTCTCTTGGGAAAACATTTCCTCCCATCCTCAATATAAATCTATTCTGTCAATTAAAAATCACCTACAGCTGCTACCAACCCTCTAGGCCTTGACTGGCATTGGAGCAGGTGGTTTTGGGGGTAACTAAACCACTTTTAGGAATTCTTTCCCCAGGTGTCCCCAATTCTTTCCCCAGGTGTTTCAGCTAAAGCCAACATTCCCAAATCCCCATCACTTGGGTCACCACCTCTGTAGGAGATTTATTGAGCAGCTCGAGTCCCAGTTTCCCTTTTGGGATGTTCTGCTGGAGCTTTTTGTTGGTTTTTGTTAGTTTGGGGGTTTTTTTGTACATTTTTAGTTTGCAGTTGCACCTCGCTGTGGCTGTAGGTGCCAGGTGATTTTTCCATCTGCTCTTCTCTGCCTCCCTTGATCTCAGAGCTGCAGAATAAGGTAGGAAAACTTTCTGTGGTTGCTTTTTATGAGCCTCCCTCCAGCCTGGGGTGCCAGGGGAAGGAGGAAAAATCTCTCTGGGGGAGATGAGTGTTTTAAAGAGCAGTGATATCTGTCAGTGAGACAGCAGCTGCTCCCTAATTCATTTCCAGCTCTGCCTCCTCCTCCTCTTGGCCCAGAAATGTCGACACAGCACTTTTCTCTCTCTGGGGTTGTTTATTGAGGGCTTTTTAAAAATGCTTTCAGTGTGTCTAGGGGCAGTATTGAGGAAAGGACAAAGAAAATTAGGGAAAGCTTGGAGTCTGTGCAGCCCCTCCCTGGATTTATCAGTGGTGGATGAGTTAATTTTATCCAGGCTGGGCCACAGGAGGCCTAAGAAGCATCAAGGGGAGCTGCTAAAACCCATCCAGAAGTGCCCATCTGTTAATTTGGCATTTGCAGGCTGTCCCTGTGCTGCTCAGGAAGGTCAGAGAGCTGCAGGGCACTGAGGGTGTCCCAGAGCAGCTTTTTGGGAGGTGCTGGGAGCAGCCAGGCTGTCACAGGGAAGAAATCGGTGGCTTTTACTGGGTGTAAAACATTAAAAAAGGAGTTCTGGTATTCCCTGGGAGCACCTGAGTCACTCTGTGTGGCCAAAAGCATTCCTGAGGTTTTCCCCCAAGTTCCCATTCCAGGGGTTTTTCCCCCATTCCCGAGGTTCCTGCCCCAAAGTTCCCATTCCCAAGGTTTTTTCCCCGATTCCTGAGTTTCCCCCACCCCGAGTTCCCGAGGTTTTTTCCCCATTCCCGAGGTTTCCCCAAGTTCCCATTCCCGAGGTTTCCCCAAGTCCCCTGTCCTGCCTTTTGTCACCTGCTGCTCTCTAACCCTGCCTGTTGCACAAATCTCCATTAGCACCTCATTTTTTGGGGCATTACCAGGGAAACTTGGCTGCTGTCTCTAATTATGGAGAATTGCTAATTATTCCTGCCCTGAAACCGGGCTGAGTCTACCAAAACCAGGAATTTTTTCCTCACGCCACGTTCTGTGAAAGATTAATGAGGGGAGCCATGGTTTTGGTGGGTGAATGTGAGTGGCTAAGGAGCATTTTGCACCTCTAGACACCCTGGATATATCGAGCTTTACCTCTGATTTAACAAAGATTGGGAAAAGATGAGTATTTGCTAAAAAAAAGGGGGAAAACTGCCACACACAGCAGAATAAAAAGCTGAGAATCTCCTTGGGAGGAGCTGATTTTTGGAGCTCCTGCAATCGAGGGTTCATTGTTTCCCCACTCTGCTAAAAAAGATTTTAAGAGCTGGGGTGGTTTTGTTGTTGTTGTTTTTTGGGGTTGTTTTGAGGGTTTTTTTTTTGGGTTTTTGGTTTTTTGTTTTGTTTGGGGTGTTTTCTTTTTTGTTTGTGAGGGGTTTTTTGGTTTTTTTGTTTTGTTTTGTTTTGTTTGTGAGGGGAAATGATGTTTCTGTGTGTGGGAAACCCCCTGAAAAGGCTTTTCTTTTGAGCACCTTTATTTTCTTTGAGCACCTGTCCTTTCTTGCTGCTGCAAACCCCATCCATCAAACGGCAGTTCTGGGAATGCTCCCTCACCTGCTCCAAATCATTTGGAATTCTTGGGAATAACTGATAAAAACTCTGACAGGTTTGAGTGTCAGCTGCTGGGTTTATCCAGGGTGATTTAAAAGGCTGCTTGCTTCAAGTTAGGAAAGGAAAACTTCTCTTATTTCTGCAAAATTAGGAGGCCAAATTGTCACCTGGAACTCCTTTCTGGAGCAGAATTTGGGTGTAAAAGCTGTTGTTTTGGTGGAAATAAGTTGATTTATGCCAGCTGAAGATGTGTTTCTGAATTGCTTGAAGCTTAGTGTTCCTCTCTCAGCATCCCCGCGAGATAAGATTTACTGCAGCTGTTGGAGAAATGCAAATTTTTTATTTTTTTTCTCTCCACGAAATATGTCTCCTCATAAAAATGCTTTTTTGGTGTGTGGAAATATTTCATGAGCATCTTTAAGGTTTTGATGGGAGATGAGATCCCAGACAGCAAAACACTTTTTTTGAGCTTTCTTTTTTAGAATGCTGGGTTGGTTTTTTGGGTTTTTTTTTTTTTTTTTTTTTTGCTCAAGGTCTCAATTATTTACATTTTCCCTGCTGATAAAAAAGTGTGATAAATGAAAGCAGGCAAGTTTCTCATGCACACAGAAAATGGTGTTTGGGGAGAGTGAAGAAATTGCAGTGTATTATGGTGTTTCAGGCAGCTCTGCCAGTGACAAGCTTCAGCTTCAAATAAGAAAATCCTGGGTTCAATTTTTATTTGGCAGATTTCTTTTTTTGCCTTTTATCAGCTCCTGCAAAGCAGCCCATGCTTAAAGAGCAGAATCAATACCCAGGAAGGGTCAAGCAGCTTACAATTCATTACATGTGTGTGTTTCTGTCTGACAATGCAATTCTTGCTTCTCATTTTTCACATCAACTTCTTCTCAGGGAGAGGACAAAAAAAACCAATAAAAGAAAGGAAAGAAAAGCAGGAACAGACAAAAAGACAGAGAGATTTATCCAAGTCATCAAGTGGAATGGAAGCTGACAGGTTTCCTAATGTTACATGCCCAGAACAAAAAGGATTCCTCACTCTGCTCCTCTGTAAGAGCTTGAGAATCCTTTGTGCTGTTCAGGGGAGCCTCAGCTCCAGGATTCTCCACAAATTCCTTCCAAAATATGCCCGAGATGTTCCCTGGCCTGGCAGGAATTATTCAGCAGATCAAAGGCGAGCAGCAGCAAATTGTTGGGATCTTCTCCCGGCTTTGTCACTGAATGTGCCCAAATTCCCACAGGCAAACCAATTCTTTTTGGTTTTTTAATTCTTTGTTGCGAGGTGAGAATAGAGGCAGCTTTGAGAAGGGTCAGGATTTGAAACTGCTGGAAAAATCCCTGTTGGGGAGGGAACTCTCTGCTGATCCAAATTACCACAAGTTTCAAAGGAATTCAGCATTTTTGTAGGTCCAGCCGTGTTTGCAGATGCCCTGAGAGGTGCCAACCATCTCCACTCAGCTGTGCCCAGCTGGGAGCTGCAAATCCAGGGATGTGGCATCCACATTCTCTGAACAGAGAGACATAATTCTCTCGCTCAGGATTTTTCCTGGAGAAGCACAGAGAGAAAGAAGAGAAAACAATTCTTATCTCTGCTCCTGTGTTTTACACATGTGGAATGTGTTTGGAGATTGTTTACCTGAAGTGATTACTTAATTAAGTTCTAGTAATAGTTTAAATTCATAAAGCAATAGATCCACAGCTGTGTCCAGACTCTCAAGAGTCATGGGTTTTAGTAGTTTGTGATAGTTAGTTAAAAAGTAAGAATGATATAATAAGTAAATATATAAATCTCTTTAAGTAGTATATTAATGTCATATAATATAGTTTTAATAAAACAAGTATTCAACATTCCAAAACCTTAGAGTCAAATATCAATCATTCATCATTCATCCCATCAGGGATCACCTTTTTACAGTCCGGGTTTGGGGCTCCAGCAGCTGGAGCTGAGGGGGCAGAGGCTGTGTGAGGCTGGTGGGATGTCCCTCCAGCCCTGGGGCAATGTGAGGGAGGGGAAATTGCAAAATGAAGTAAAAAATACATCAGGAGAGGTCCAGGCTTGTCTCCTGTAGTTCCCTGCTGTCACTGACAAAGCCTCCATGGATATCTTGGCTGGAATCCCCCAGTGAAAAGCTCTTGGATGAAAGGGAGAATTTGGGTCTGGGTCTGCTCCAGAGGGGGTTTTTGGGACTGCTCGGTCACAGCCAAGTGTCTGGGGGGGCTTGGTGACAAAAACTTCCACCCTTGGGAAGCTCAGATGGGTGTTTTTTGCACAGGATCATCCTGAAGGTTGTTTTTAGGCAGACCTCATTTACATTCGTGTTTTCTGGGTTGGGTGAGGGAAGACCAAAAGGAAATTTGGTTTTTTGCAGTGGATTAAGTGCAGCCCCTCTTCAGGGCTCCTGAGGTTTCAGGGTTCCTCTGCAGCAGCAGGAGGAATCAGCACCATCAGCTTTTCTACTTTTCCACTTTTCCTCCTGTCTTGAGCTCACAGGAGAGGTTTGGCCATGGAGAAGTGGGGCTGGTGGCACTTGGAGGTCATCTAATCCATCCCCTGATCCCCTCTCCAACTGATTATATCACATTAACCCTGATGCAAGTCCCTAAAATCCACCTCCAACAAAGATTCTGTGCACTCAGTGTCTGTTATTTACCCTCAGCATTAAAAGTTTATCCTAAGAAGGAATTTAAACCTCTCTTTTCCCATCTCCTCCCCTGCAGCTTCACCCTGTTTCCCCCTGTCCTGCCTCCCATGGCCTGAAGGATAATTGCCCTCTTCTCTTCTCAGAACAACCTTTTACATAAGAGAAATTTGCTCTATCTCCAAGTCACAAAACTCTTCTCTGGGCTGGGAAAGGTCAGATAAAATTGCCTTTCTTTGAGGCTTGGCTTTCCTAAGCCTCCCATCCATCTCCTGGATGTACTGGGTGTTGATACAGAGCCCGAGGTGAGCTTTTTGTCCACCAGAATCCCACTAAACAATTGAATTCCCACACCCTGCTGGGGCAGGATGGCAAAAATCAGCACTGCAGAAGTCAGGGTGAGTCCATGCCTGTGTGTCAGAGCCACAAACTGTTTGTTTTTCATGGCAGAGCCGTTTGCTTTGGCTGGGGGAGGGACCTGCCCCTGTCCCCAGCTGCCTGGGGACACAGAATGTGTTTCCCAGTGGGATCTGCTCACACAGCTCTGCCCTCTGAGGTTGGCACCAGTGCAGTTTATTCTCCCTGCAATCAGTGGAATGCCTTGTCCTGGGAAGCTCTGGGTCTGGTTTCATGCCTTGAGCTTCTCCTCAGGGAGATGCAATCCCTGTCAGTGCTGACAGCTCCAGCTTTCCACGTTAGCTGGGAAAATATTCAGGAAAAAACCACTCGTGCATCTCCTTCCTGAGCCTGCCGTGCCTCTCCTGTCATGTTTTCCCCCAGTACTTGATGTTTGCAAGTCTCTCTGCCTTCAGATCAGCTCCAGGAACAGAGCACACGAGAGCTACAACTTTCTCTCACTCCCTCTCCCTCCCCCTCAGCCTGAGTGTTTAATTTGCTCCCGACTCTGCCTGAGCAATTTTTTGAGAGCACAGTTTATATTTGCCTATGCAAATCAGCTGAGCAAATATGCTGAGGAGCTCCAAAGATAGATCAGGACGTTTCAGCACATGCCCAGCCCAAAGGAAAATCATCCCAGGCTGTTTTGCTCTCTGTTAACCCTTCTGCCTTCACTGATTTGGGGTTTTTTGGCTCCTGTGAGCCCGGGGAGTGGCTGTTCTGCACAGGAGCACACACAGGGCTGTGTGTTCAGGAATCACTTGTCTTTCATGTTCCTTTTATTGGAGAACAAGCAGTTCCAGGAGCTGCACGAGTCCCAGCCAGCTTTCCTTCAGCCCTCTGATTTATGGTGGAGTCTCTGGTGCCTCGTAAAATTCTGCTCTTCTGGGGCTCTGGGCATGGTTGGGGAGTTCATAAAAACCCTCTTTCCTCTGGGTGCTCTCTGAGCTGGGCCCAGCTGCTGTCTCTTCTTTAGGGGCAGGGAAAGAATTTGACCTTTCTCCTTGAATTCCCGCCAGCGGTTATAAAAGAGCAGAAAAATGAATTTTCCTTGAAAGTGGTGGATGGATGAAATGGGTTCCAGCATCTCCTGGAGAACTCTGGTTTCCTAATTCCATTTGCCCTCCCTACAGTGGGGGAAGGAGCTGCTTGGCATTCAGTGGGGTGACAAACAGCTCCTGCAGAATAAACTGCTCATTCCGGAACAGCACGGCCACACTCCTCTGCAACACGAGTGACTTCACTGGAGAGTAATTACTCCACTTTGGAGGAATGCTAATTGCTTTGGAGAGGGTTTTTATTCTGGAATAAAGACCTGCTGTCGCAGTGTCCTTTGGGAGGCGTGAGGGAATCGTTTCTCTGCTCCAGATGTTTTCCTCTTGGAGATGAGGGCTGAAAAGGCAGGGGCTGTAGTGCTGCCGAGCCTGAGGAAGGAAAAAAAAAGGTTTCAGGGATGTTTTATAGCAGGGTTGATTTGTTACTATAGGACACGAGAACACACACGTGTGCACACTGCAACTGAAAGGTGAAAAAGAGAAGACTTTTATTTTCTAACTCTAATGTTTATAAGTTTACAAAAGTGACAGTGGATTGGAGGGTGGAAAGGCCACCTCTCCAATACCACTAGACAAGTTACTAATCTATCAACTTTCTCTACCTCTATGAAAGAATGCAAAACAATTGAGTTATTTACAGAAAGTGTGTGAGAAAGTCTGCAATAAGAATGAAAAACATCAGAAAGCTAAAAGATTTCTAAAAATCAGGGCAACACTGCCGAGCCTGAGGAAGGAAAAAAAAGGGTTTCAGGGATGTTTTATAGCTGGGTTGATTTGTTACTATAGGACACGAGAACACACACGCGTGCACACTGCAGCTGAAAGGTGAAAAAGGGGACTTTTATTTTCTGACTCGAATATTTATAGATTTACAAAAGTGACAGTGGATTGGAGGGTGGAAAGGCCACCTCTCCAATACCACTAGACAAGTTACTGATCTATCAACTTTCTCTACCTCTATGAAAGAATGCAAAACAATTGAGTTATTTACAGAAAGTGTGTGAGAAAGTCTGCAATAAGAATGAAAAACATCAGAAAGCTAAAAGATTTCTAAAAATCAGGGCAACACTGCCGAGCCTGAGGAAGGAAAAAAAAGGGTTTCAGGGATGTTTTATAGCAGGGTTGATTTAACCTCAGAGCATGTGGAAGACGACACAGCTTCTCAGTGCTGTTTTTAGCTGAGTTTCCTCAAGAAATGAGCCTTACATAAGCAGTGTCTGTATCCATCACTTCTGCTCCATTAGCTCACTCCAGCCGTGCTCAGCACAGCACAGGAGGGGTCAGGGGCTGGGGCTGCTCGTGTCTGGGGGCTCAGGGAGCTCCTGTGCTGAGGGAGAGGCTGCAGGGTGTCGTTATCCTGCTCAAACATGGAATTACCTGTGGAACGGGATGGCTGAACATGCTTCTCCTTGAAAGGAAAGCTCTCAAATGGCAAAGCCCATCACACCACAGCCCCAGGACTGATTTCTGGGCCCACAATTTTATTCCTGGTGGTTTAAAGCTTCAGCAACCCCACAGACTCTTCTCTCAGACTGAGCTGGAGCCAGCTCTGAGGAGGAAGAGCTGTTGCTCATCCTCTCCTCTCCTCTTCCTATTTTGCCGTCCCAGATCCCCCCAGACAGTCAGATGGCAGCTCGGGGTGGTTGTGCTGGTTCTGCAAATGTTTTCCTGTGCTTGCAGCCAAAAGCAATCTCACTTTGCCAGACAGTGGAATCTAAACCCTTCCCCCTCAGCTCTGCACTGGATGGAGGGTGAGAGACAGCTCTTGTTCCTCTGAGTTGTCCAAATTCATTGCCCAAATGAACGTTTTGGGCTGAGATTTGGTATTTTTTACACATCCGCATGAGGGAGGCAGCTCCTCTGATTGCTGTGATCTGCTCACCTGGGTTAGGAGGGAAAGAACAGGTGAGGAGAGCTCTGCTTTGGGATGGGGATTGCTCCTCACCTCCTTCTCTTGGTTAACTGAGGAGCCAGTCTGGATAACTGCTCACATTAACACCTCCTGGTTTTGGGGCATTTTAATGAGTTCCCTCTGAGCAGAGTATGGATCCCTCTGCTGTGGTTGTGAAGGACAGCACAGAGGGGGAAGAGAATACTGGAAAATTGGGAAATCATCATGGGGGCCACTTCCTGGCGTGGTGTGCACCCAGAGTGGAGTGGTTTGGGGGAAAAGGACCCATTTTTGTGTCCCATCATGGTTTTCTGAGGAACCCCAGCTCAGGCAGGGCTGAAGGCAGCTTTGTTGTCATTGCCAGGGGTTTGTCCTCCTGCTGAGGGCGAGTTCAGCTCTTGTTGCTCCTGATTGTGCCACAGCCGAGTCACGTTTGGGCCAGAGGGACCTGATTGCCCCAGGGCACAGCGAGGTCACCCTGTCCCCAGCCAGAGCAGGGCAGGTGGCACCCCTTGTCCCATTCCAGCCCTGCCTGGTGCCAGGACAGCTGTGACAAGGGGCTCTTGGAGGTGTCAGGGTGACCCTGTGGAGCTCTCTGCCTTGTCCCCAGTGTCCCTGCTGGTGCTTGGTGCCAGCCAAACGCTGCTGCAAGGGCTGGCACCTTCCATGGCTCTGGGATGTGTTCCCAGATCCAGACACAGCAGGGAGGATTTTTTTTTTGTTTGTTTGTTTATTTGTTTGTTTTTTGCATGTGTCAACATTAGAAAGCAAAAACCAGACAGGGAAACATTGAAGAATCTCTTGCCCAGCCCAGCTCTTGTGCTTTTATTTGTCAACACTTATTTTTGTTTCCTGACACAAAGTGGAAACATTTGGTCAGTGTTTTGGCTCGTGTCCCTGCTGTTTTCCCTGTCTCCTGCAGTGTCACTTGGAAGGACATTCCAGGCTTTCTTTGTCATTTCTGTCAGGCATGAAGCTGTAAAATATTTGGGTGGGGGGTAACAGTGTTTTAACCCCAGGAGATGTTTTTTTCCTGGCTCAGGGCTGCTCTTTGGGTGAGGGAATGTCCTCAAAACCTTCTGCAGAGCTGCTGAGCTCCTGATCATTTACCTTAGCAAATGATGGCACACAGAGTTGGACAGAAGCAAAAATAATTTGGCTGAACTGATGCTCAATGGTCCAAGTCTTAGTTGGAGTCTTAATAATTGTAATGCAATTATCCTCACAATTATGGTCAGATAAATCAATGCTCAGAGATCAGGAGAATCTTGAATTTCTTTTTGTTCTTTGTCCCAATTTTCTGGGGAAATTTATCTGGACAAACAGGAGAGTGGATTGGAGGGAACAGGGGTCTGACCCAGCACAGCCTGTTAAACCCAAAATAAAGATTTTGGATTCACCATTTCTATCACTTATTGGATTGATGAGCAGAAATATCTTGCAAACAGAGGACTGATTGCTGAAAAAAGGAATTCCAGTTTATAGCACCAAAGATTTGCCCCCTGTGTTTGAATTGTGCCACCTCTTCTGCTTTTAACAGACAGCTTTTGACCCTGAGCAAACACTGACTTCCCTCAACTCCAGTTTCCCCACCCCTGAGTGGGGGCTCTGGATCCCTCTGCACCTGCCTGAGTTCAATTCCAATTTTCTAATGGCTCTCTCTATATTGGTGTAAAGAGCACTGCAAAAATTCAGCCAAAACATTGCTGATTTCTTAATATATGTGGGTTTTCCTGCAGAAAGCCCTGTTATATTATAAATACATAAAATAATATAAATATATCCCAAAATGATCTCCCTGGCATGGAGACTTTTAGCTGAACAGATTAACAGGTGACAAAGCCATAAAACCAAATCGTGGGCACCACACCTGCATTTCCTGCAGTAAACCTGGCCTGGAGCCGAGGTGGGAAATGAAGAATTGGAGGTGGAGCCTCCCTCAGATCCACACTCCATGAGCAGAACATTCCAAAGCATCAGAATCCCTGTTTATTTATCCACATATGTTTAAGGGATTGGTGCCTCCTGGACAAAAGGCAGGCAGCACCTGGGAGCTGAGGAAAACTGGGAGCTAAGGTTTGTCATCCCAGCTGCCCTGCAGAATTCAACAGGCATCAGGCACCAGGAAGCTGCTGGGACATATTGGGAAGTGCAGGGATTTTTGTCTTGTCCTGAGAGGTGAGGCATGAACAGACCTGGATAAAATATCTAAAAATCAGGGGTCATTTTGTGGGGTCAGCTGGCAGGGCTGGAGTCCCTATAACCACCCCCAGCTATGTGCTGCTCCCTCCATCCACATCCTGGCAGCAGGGATAGATTTCTTTATCTGTGCTGCCCCAAGGGCAGGATTTTCCAGGAAATTTGGATTTTTTGTGATGCCCTTGGGGCATTACCTGTAGTCCTCGCCAGGTGAGAAGGCACAGACTGGCTCAGCCTCTCCAGAATCCTGGCACTGCACTCCCCTGCCCTTGAAAGCAAGGGGAGATGAAGAGATAGTGCCTGGCTGGCCACCAGAACGAGTGGTTTTCATTAAAAGTGTGTGAAAAGCCTTGCTGTTTTTCAGCAGTGATTAAATGAAAATATATGTACACGCCAGAGACCTGATGTCAGCCCTGTGGGCAACACAGCCCGAGATGAGAGACTGAAGAAATAAGAAATTGTCACTGATGTTATGAATTTGCTGTGCCCCCAGGTCTGAGGGTTTTCCTTGATGACAATTTTTTAATATAGTGCGTTGAAATCGCTTTGAAGCCAAGAATTCCGAGTGCAGCTGGCAAAAGGGGGATTTGCCATGCAGGAGCCTGGAAAGGAGAGGGATTCCTTTAAAAAATAAACTGGGGGGAGCCTGAAAAGCACTTTGGGGCTCTCCTGCCTTCTGATGCTGACAGATGACCAAAACGCTTGGGGGTGTGGATTAATCTGGGTTTTTAGTCAGGAAGGAACTGGAAGCTTTTCAGGGCAGCAGGACACCAGATTTGGCTCCTCACAGCTGGAGGTGTTGCAGGTGTTGACCCCTTTTGCTGCCCTCAACATAAGAATCAGAGATGCTCAACAAGTGCCTGCTGAGATATTGTCCCAAAAGTGTTCTCTGCACCTGAGCAAGCTGCAGACACAGGTCAGGGCTCAGCTGGGAGGCAGCTGCTCATCACTGCTGCTTAGCAGAGCTTTTGAGGCCAGCATAGAATCATCTTCTTTCCCCCCTGTTTCCCAGCTCACCTTCAAATTCTCCTCAGAGAACAGAACAGGCACAAAGGCAGCTCAGGAAGGGCAAGAGACATCCTTGTCAAAATCCTTGGTGTCAAAAATAGCTGCCTGAGCCGTTCCTCCTCCTGCTTTGAGCTAAATGATGATCAGAACTCGCTGTCCTCGGGTTTTTCAGCACAGTCTCCTTCCCTCCACAGCATCTGCCAGCCCTGGGTATCAGAAAAAAGGCAATCCCCAGAGATGGGAAAATGATTGGTATCCGACTCCAAGGCTTTGGAATGCTGAATAATTGCTTTATTAAATTATACTATATTACATTTATATACTATTTAAAGAGATACTATACTATACTACATACTTACTATATCATACTTACTTACTAACTAACTACTAACTCAAATTTGTGACTCTCTGCTGAGACCCAGACATAGCTGGGTCCATTGGCCCATGAATTCAAACAATCATCACAAGAATTCAACCAAGCAATCACCTCAGGTAAACAATCTCCAAACACATTCCACATGTGCAAAACACAGGAGCAGAGATAAGAATTGTTTTCTCTCCTTCTCTCTGTGCCTCTCCAGGAAAAACCCTGAGAGGGAGAATTGTGTTTCTCTGTTCAGAGAATGTGAATGCCACAGTGGGTGGCTCCAGTGCTCAATCCCTTCCTCTCATGTCAGACATCACAGGCTGCAGTGCCCAGGCTGCACAGGGCAGAGCTGCCAGATCAAACAGCCCTTAATGAATGTGGCTTCATTAGTGCTGGCCTTACAGGGCTTGGAAAAGCGCCTTGCAGCAGGGAAGGAGGAGTGTGGGGTGGCTGCTGCTGGAGGAAAGGGGACAGGGCTCTTTGGGGTGTGCAGCTGCCCAGCTCAGCTCCTCACAAGCGAATTTGAGCAGTTCCTTGTTGGCTTTCTGTTCATTTTAGGGCAAAGCTGGTGGTTGCCTTTTCAGCTGTCCCTCCCTCCCTTTCCCTCTTCTGTATGAGAGGAACAGCAGATTTGTCTTNTAAATTCTGCAGCTGGGAAAGGCTTGACTGAGCACAATATGGCAGCTTTGAAAGGAACCACAGCCCACCTGTAAACCCAGATCTGTAAACCATCAAAAGGTTTACAGGTCTGCAAAGCTCAATTTGCCTCCAGTTTTACATCCCCTTGGTCAATAAGTTTTCCTCTGCCCCCCCAAATAAATTGGCCTCCAATTAAATCCTCGGGAAACAACCAGGTAAAATTGTTGTAATTCTGTTTTACTTCTCAGGGAGGGGAGATGAAGATTTCTTTTTAAATCCTCATGCAAATGTGCAGCTTTTGCTGCTGTTCAATAAAGTTGATCATTTTAGTGAGGAAGTATCAATGCAATTTTCCACACCACTGCCTTAAAGATTGGCTCTGGGTGTAAATGCAGCCATTCCTTTTTCTCTCATTTGTGTGGGGAGCAAAAAGGGAAGAAAATTTTCTGTTGTCTCCCTGATCAACGTGATTATATCCTAAATAAATCTCTGAAATTCTGCCCCAAAATAGGCAGCACCACTGCATTTTTGCAGGTTCTTATTCCATCTGTGCCTCAGCTGAATGCAGAACTTGGGAATGTCTTTCCAGCCCATTACATTTCCCAGTGAAAAATGTGAGAATTACCTCTGATGTTCGTGGGAGGCCATCAGGATGTAAAACACCTGAAAATGAAATATTAACTTTGCCACCCAAGCCAGTAATGGCTGTTGTGTTTTGTATTATAACACATTAAGGTGAAGTTCCTGCCTAAGAAAGAAATAAATAAAAAATCCCCCAGCTCCTATCCCAGGAATGACAGGCTGATGGGAGAGGATAAAATTGGAAAGTTGGGGGGGGGAAAAAATATAATATATTCACAGTTTAGATGACAGTGAATATAAAGACAGACTGAGCTTAAGTGGAAATTGCAAAATATCCTTGGGAAGTTTTATTCCCTCCAGATTGCTGCCAGATATCCTGGAAAGTGTGTATTTGTAGCAGAAGAAAAGCAAAACCTTATGGATCGAGGAAGCAAAAGCATCTCTGTTGCTGTTTAGTTCATGGAATTGACAGAAAAGCTCAATATTTGTCCCTTTTTGGAGCAGTTTCCTGGCTCTGCTGAGCAGGGTGGGTGAACACAGCTCCAAAGCCCTGGGCCTCAGGAGTGGCTGTTTCTCCAGGGCAGGAGGCTTGGTTTACCTTGAATTTTGTGAAAAAATTTGCCTTTTTTAGGCTTTTTTACCCCTTTACTGTGTTGTGGTGGGACCTGCTGTGAGCTGGAACCTGCAGGCAGCAAAAACACCTTGAGAGGCTTAAAGGAGAATGGATAAAAAAAAGCTTTAATTCACTGTCCTTCCTTCCTCCTTTTTGCTCCAAAAACCTCCTTTCATCACTTAGGAAGGAAAATAATTGGGGGGAAAAAACCCTCCAATCCTTTTCCTGCTCTGTCCCCTCCAAAAAATCTGAATTTTCCTTCCCTAACGCTGCTCTTTTTAATGTGAAAAGGAGAAATTCTGGGTCATTAGCACTGATTACATCATTTTGGAGCCCATTTTAGGATTATTTGTTTGGACTTGCTTCTGTTTGGGCTTCTTTGCTGTTCACAGAGAGTGAACTTCTCATTTTTTCCTCTCAGAAATAAAAAGTTTGAGGCCGGATTTTGTGGTTAACAGATGCCAACAGGAATCCTCTGCTCTAAAGAGCCTTTAGATAAATGGGTTTTACTCCAGGTCTGCTAATTAAACAGCCTGGAGACTTCAAGGGCCAGGAAAGAGGGACAAAAGGTGATAAAAACAATGCAGCTGATAATATTTAGGTTTCAAAATGATCTCCAGTGAGTTTGAGGGGCACCAGGTGTTCTAAATGAGCTCAGATGAAAAATTATGGATAACAAGGGGCAAATTTTTTAATGTTTTCTAGGACTGAAGCTTTGTTTTAAAGCAATTTTCCTGTCAGGAGTTAAAGCAGGCTGGGTGTTTTAATGGGAATATTCCTAGCAGGGATTTCTCTTCCTGGAGGTGCCACACCTGGAATTTTTCCCAGTTTTTGTGGCCCCACAGTGAGTTCATCTCTGCCCTCCCCTCAGCCCAGGTGATTATTGTCACTGAGGGCAAGGAATGAGGATTTTTGGGAAGCTTTGGGTGTCTAATCTGGGAGTTCTGGCTGTTTTTCCACCCAAGGATGCTGCTGGAATGATGAATTTGGATTATTCTGGTTCCTAGTGTGACTTTTTGCTGTCCCTCCCCATCTCCAGGTCTGTATTGGGATTTTTGGAGCCTCCAGGAGTTGTCAGAACAAGGGGATGATAATCCAGTGAGGACAGGGAGTTGTCCCCAGAACAGAATGTGGGAATGGCTGTCTAATCTGGGAATTCTGGCTGTTTTTTCATCCAAGGACGCTGCTGGAGTGATGGATTTGGCTTCTTCGGGTGCCCAGTGTGACTTCTTGTTTTCTCTCCCCATCTCCAGGGCTGTGCTGGGCTCTCTGCCTTCCCAGGATTTGGGAATGGGTGTCTAATCTGGGAATTCTGGCTGGTTTTCCACCTAAGGATGCTGCTGGAACGATGGGTTTGGATTATTTTGGTGCCCAGTGTGACTTTTTGCTGTCCCTCCCCATCTCCAGGGCTGTGCTGCGCTCTCTGCCTTCCCAGGGAGAGGATTTAGGATCCCTGATGGATTTCCCTGGAAATCTGCACCTCTCTGAGCGATGGGATGTTCTCTGCCCTGCCCTCAGCCCAGCTGCTGCAGGTGATTATTGGCAAGGAATGAGGATTTTTGGGAAGCTTTGGCATTTCCCTGGAGCAAAATGTGGGAATGGCTGTCTAATCTGGGAATTCTGGCTGCTGGAGTGATGGATTTGGCTTCTTCTGGGGCCCAGTGTGACTTGTTGTTTTCTCTCCCCATCTCCAGTGCTGGGCGCTGCCTTCCCAGGAAGAGGATTTGGGATCCCTGATGGATTTCCCTGGAAATCTGCACCTCTCTGAGCGATGGGATGTTCTCTGCCCTGCCCTCAGCCCAGCTGCTGCAGGTGATTATTGGCAAGGAATGAGGATTTTTGGGGAGCTCCAGCTCTCAGTCTGTGACCTCCCCCTGCCTCCTGCAGCCCCCTGGGCAGATGCTGAGGGATGGATTTGTTAAACCCAGCCTGGGAAGTGCTGTTTGAGCTAAAAGCATCATCCAGAATTCCACTGGAGGCCTTTCCAGGCCCGGCTTTGTTTGCAGCACGCTCAGAAATTAATTTTTATTTGCAGGCTCGTGAGGGGAGAGCAATAAAAAGCAAACAGAGGGAAGTGCAGACAGAAACTGCATTAGAAATGTTTGGAAAAGGCACTGCAAGGTCTCCTCTCAGAGAGGAGAGTTTTCCAGGTAAAGAGTCCCACACAGGGATGGCTCTGAGGATTAATTTTTAGGAGGAAAGCAATCAATTATGATGAATAGCAAATTATTTTGCAAGCATTTTGTGCTATTAAGGACACATAAAGCAGAAGAGGAGATAACCATCCCAATTAATAATGATTAATGCACCCCTGTCAGCAGCTGGATCCTCACTGCCTGCCTAGAGCAGAGCCTGGCTGTGTAATTTAACACTCAGGATTCAGCACAATCTGGATTTATCTCCATTATTTTGTTGTTCTTTGTTTTGACAAACATTATCAGTGAGTGTTTGTAGCTTCTCACTCAGGTGTGGTGGTACAGGCTGAGCCACGTCTGGTGCTCTGCCAGGGGTTTGACATGATTTATCTGGGATAATAACAATAATATTCCTCATCTGGAATAATCATAATATTCCTTTCCTGGGATTTGAGGTGCCTTTAAAAGCTGTGCCATCCCCAGGGGTGACAGGGAGGCAGCACTGACACATTCTGTGCTAAAAATCAAATTTTTATTGAGACCTCTTAATCTCTGCAGTAAGTACAACATGTTCTGCCTGATTGCTTCCAAGGAGAAAACTGAATTTAATTTTTATTTTTGGTCTGTACTGGGATTTTTGCAGCCTCCAGGAGTTGTCAGAACAAGGGGATGATAATCCAGTGAGGACAGGGAGCTGTCCCCAGCTCAGAGGGGACGTGGGGCACGGCAGTGGGCTCAGCTTGGGGTGCACGAGGGTGGGGAAACAGGAAAAGTGCACGAGGGAAGGGAGAAATGAAAACTCCTAGTGGGGAATTGGGCTTTGTCCCCTGTAATCCATTCCAGAAAAGGAGGAATTTCAGTTCCACTGTGCTCTGTGTGAATGAATCTGGAGTCCAGAAATCCCCGTGGCTTCTGAAAATCTGTTTCCAGCGAATTCATGGAGCAGAATCATCATTTAGGTTGGGAAGGTTCTTTAATATTGAGTCCAGCCACAACCCTAACACTGGCACTGCCACCACTAGCCCATGTCCCCAAGTGCCACATCCACACCTCAGTTAAATCCTTCCAGGATCTGTTAAATCTCCTGTGCCAAACTTTTTGGTGAAGAAATTTTCCCCTAAAATCCAGCCTAAACCTCCCCTGGTGCATCTTGAGGCCTTTTCCCCCTCATCCTATCACTTGTTACTTGTGAATAACAAAAAAATATGATTTAACCATTTCTGCTTTTCATAATTTATTTATCCACACGTTCAATGCTGTCTAATGGGAATTTGTAAATTTATTAAGGTAGATTTTGCTGATTTTTTTGTGTGTTTCTCCTTTATCTCTTTAAAAATCTTGGTTTTGGTGGCTGGGTCTGGGTTTTAAGCTTGGTTTTTGATGGCACAGCTCTCACAGCAAGTTCTTGGCTTCAAGGTGCCTCTCTGAAGTGCACCAGGCAAAGCTTTGCTAGGCTGGCTCTGTGATAAGGGAAAAAATAAAAAATAATTTATTTTTTTTTTAATGGGTTTGAGGAGAGGGAAAACTCCTGACTCCTTCAGGAAGGCTGGAATTACACAGATTTTAAAGAGTGAAATTAAAGATCTGCTTGTTCTAGGTGAGCCTCCCTTACCTCAGTGTAGTAATTAATAATTATTCACAGAGAAAATTAACCCAAACCAGGCAAAGCCTTTGGAATCAGAGGTCACTCGAGGCCACCTGCTAAAATTGGCCACAGACACCACTCCCCCTTTGGGTCTAAAAATGCCTCTCGCCACCCTCAGCCCCATCTGAGATATGACTCAGAAGTGACAGAGGAGTGTGGATTCATTGGCAGCAGCACAGCCAGGAAGGGATCCAAAGGGAACAGCTCCAGCTCTCAGCCCAGAATCCCTGAAAAAACGAGGGATCATCCATTTGGGAAAGGCTGTGCAGGAATCAGGGGGGTGCCTTGGGAAGGCTGGCCTAGAACAGANCACTTGGAATGCTGCTGCTGATGTCCTGACCCATTATCAGCTCGGAATTTTGTTGAGTTTGACTCCAACTCCTTTCCTTCCATGCCTGGCAATTCTTCACGTGGAATGTATTGATTCCATTTGCTGGAGCATTCTTTCCCTTAAATATTTTTTCCATAATGTGGGGTTGAACATGTTCCTAATGGCTCCTGCAAGCCCTGTGTTTCAGTGGCACCAATAAAGTAATTTGGTTTAAATTGAATTGGACTCTGCCAAACAGAGAGTGGAAATTGAGAAAAGGAGCAGAGAAGTGCAGGGTTCTATTGGAGGGGAAGGAAAGCAAAGAGAGAGAATTTTTTTTCCTAAAGAAGAGAAAAAATGGGGGGAAAAAGCAGGGAGAAGTGACAAAAATATCAGACTGGGGAAATATCAGTGGTGACTTGGCTGTTGGGAGTGCTGGGATCAGAGTGCACAGATGTGAGGATGCTCTTTGGAACACACAACCCCTGTGCCTGGCAAAGAAAATGGGGATTTTCCTGCAGAATTTCACCCTCAAAGGGGAATTTCCCTGCTCACCAGCTGAATTCCAGCCTTTGAAAGGAGGGAGAAGGGGACATGGTGACAGTTTTCCATGCCCTGAGCAGTGAGGTGAGAGCAGCCTTTCCTTCCAGGTGTTGCTTAGGATGCCTCCAGGTGTTCAGGCACCTTTCTTGACCTACAGATGAAGCTTTTAATGTTCAATATAATTTCTCCAGGTTTGTGGGAGCACTGAAGTGATTCCAAGCCAGAGGAAACTCAGCTGTGCTCTCATTCCTTCTCCAAAGGGTCCCTCTCCATCCTTTCCCCCATTAGACCACTCTGTACATTTTATTTCCTTCCATTCTCTATTCATTTTCAATTTTTATTATTTTTTTATAGAAATCTTATTTTAACTTTGATCTGATTTACCTGTCTAATTGACAGGGAGTCAATTATCCCCCTGAACATGACTGTCACACACTCAGCAGCAGGAACTGTCAGGTGTCTCTTTTGGGGGGGTGGAAATGAATGTCACCTCTCCATCCTCCCCTTCCTCCATTCCCTTTGGGTTTGTTTCCCCTCTCAGGTTTGTTTCATTGAGGATTCGATTTGAAAACAGGGAAGTGAAACAAGGAAATGTTGGATAAAGAGGGAGCAGGAAAGGGTGAGGTGAATTTTAATTGACTCCGTTTAGGAGGGGCCGGTGCTGCCTGTCAGGTTCCCATCAGACTGGGGACATTTCCTTCTCTTTTGGGTCTTTCCTGTAAAATTATTGGGAAATTCTGTCCTTACGAGTGAAGGAGGTCTTGGGGAGTCACCTTCCCAGTGCACCAGGAGCACCTAAACCAGCCAGGAGCTGTTTGGCTCTGGGCCATCCCTGATGAATATTGCAGGGACGATTATTTTGGGATGAATAATGATGAAAACTCTCTTTATCCAGCCCTTGCTGCTCCCGTGTGCCTCGAATCCAGAGCCTGCTTTACAGAGTGGGGGGCCTGGAGAGCAGCATCGTTATCCCCACGGGAATCTGGAGAGGAGGAAGCCACAAAGAGGCCAGGAATTGCTACTGTCCTCTCATTTTGCTTCCTGGAGGGCCCCGAGAGCGGCTTAATGGCATCTTGATATTTAAAATCCAGGCAGGAGCTGAAACTTCTGGGTTTTTCACGGGTGCCTGACATTTGGGAGAGCTGTGACAGGATAAATGCTTCGAGAGGAGCTGATGAGGTGTGAGCACCTCCAGCTATGAGGAGATCACAGAGCTAATGATGGCTGGGGCACTCTGAGAGAGATGCTGGTCTGGGGAGAAGGAGGATGGGGCTGGGGAGAAGGGGATTGGGCTTGGGAAAAGGGAATTGGGCTGAGGAAAAGGGAATTCTGTTCAGGAGAAGGGGATGGGGCTGGGGAGAAGAGGAATGGGGCTTGGGAAAAGGGAATTGGGTTGGGGAGAAGGGAATTGGGCTCAGGAAAAGGGGATCAGCCTCTGTCCTCACCCTGTGGGAGTGGGAATTTTGCTGGCTCCTTCCGTTGAACCCACCCAGAGCAGCGTCTCAGCAAGGGATCTCCACTTCTGGGTGGCATTGAAGGGGCTGTTTTAGGAGTTGAGCTTTTAAAAAGGACACAAGAGTGGCTCAAAGACACAGGAATGAGCACTGAAATCTGTGCAAGGGCCTTGGCTTCAGTGCTCCTGACGTTTCCATATGCCTGGTAATTAAATTGTGAGTCAAGGGAAGGAGCCCAGCTCCTCTAATAGCAGGGAAAAGGAGGCAATCATGGAACTTCCATCTGTCTGCAAAGATCCTTTATGGGGCAGATCCATCAGTAGCCCTGAGCCGTGTGCCAGGCTCAATTAGACTAAACAGGATCAAAGGGCAGCCTGGGTAATAAATATCCCTGCAGAATCCAACTGGAGTCTTCCCACTCACTGCTAGAAGGGATAATAATCATTAGTGAGTGAGCGAGCGAGATCCACATCCAGAGAAAGCTGGGAAGGCAGTGATGTTTTATTAGGGAGTAAAAATCCACATCTCCTGTCCATAGAATTGCAGCAGGCTGCTGTTATTCCCTGGATTGCTTTTTGGAGTTTGGGGAAGGACTAGTCAGCCCTACATTGATCGTGGAGAGGTGGCCCAAGTAATTGGGAAGTGTTTAAAATGTACACGGGGTAATTGAGAGCTGCTGTAAAACCCTGGGCCAGGCTCAGAACCTCCTCTCTTCTAATGAGGCATAAGGTGGACAGAGATTGAGTCTGACTTGCAGGGAATTGCTTTGCTCTCCTGTTTTTAGGGCCCTCTGTGTGCTCATGGAAAAACTTCCAACAAAACTTTTGTGACACATTTCCTATAGGAAACGTAACACCAATTGTGTCTGGAAAAAATAATAAAAAAGCTGAACTAAAGCCTCTTCTGCCTCAACAGCAAATAAAGAGAGAATAAAAATATTTTAGTATCAAGCCTTGCTTTCCATCAAATTTCCTCCTGCCCTTGCAAAATGATACAACAACAAAAAGTACCTAAAGGAAAGGGGTATTTTCAGGAGATGAGCCTGTTGTGTCCTGAGTGTGGATTCAGTGATCCAGCTGCTCAGGAAATGCAGTTTTGCTGGAATTGTTACCAAGGGAAGCCTTGCTGGGATGTTTCACTGCCTGCTCTGGTTTGATCCCTCCCTAGGGGTGAATTTTTAGGAAGAGCTCAGTGACTGTCAGGGCAATAATCAACTGACCCCAGTGCCAGCAGCTTTTTCTCTCAGGGGCAGAGTGAGGCACAGCCTGTCTTGCCCCCAAAAATCAAAACTCTTTTTCTGGGGAATTGTTGGAATTTTGGTATGGAATGCCTGCGTTGTGGAGTGCTGTGTTGAGCATGGTAGGCCGGCCTGCAGTGAGGGTTTTAGGCCAGCCTGAAGTGGGGGTTTAGAACAATGTTTGCTATGTTGTTAGGCTGGCCTAAAGTGGGGGTTTAGAACAACATTTGCTATGTTGTTAGGCTGGCCTAAAGTGGGGGTTTAGAACAACATTTGCTGTGTTGTTAGGCTGGCCCAAAGCGGAGTTTTAAGCTGGCTTGCAGTGGGGGTTTTAGGCCAGCCTGAAGTGGGGGTTTAGAACAATGTTTGCTGTGTTGTTAGGCTGGCCCAAAGCGGAGTTTTAGGCCAGCCTGATGTGTTGTTAGGCTGGATTGAAGCGGGTGTTTAGGTCGGCTTGCAGCAGGGGTTTGAGGCCAGCCTGAAGTGGGGTTTAGATGAACCTGAACTGTTCTTAGACTGGCCTGAAATGGGGATTTAGACCAGCCTGAAGAGGGGTTTAGGCCGGCTTTCAGTGGGGGTTTTAAGCTGGCCTGAAGTGGGGTTTCAGATGAACCTGAAGCATGTTGTAGACCCCGCCTGAAGTTTTAGACCAGCCTGACACGATCCCAGCTCTTCTCTCTTCATCCCTTGGCTGACAAATCCCCCAAACCAGTGGCAGTGCCGGGATGGCAAAGAGGGAAGAGCCCCGTGCCCAGCGTGGCTTTTAGGAGCACCTGATTTTGTTGACCATAAATGTTTTTTGCTGCTGCATCTCTTTATTTTTCTGGGCTTTTTTGGGGGGGTGAGTTACCACCCAATTCCACATTCCAGGGAAATTTTCTCCTTTTCTTCTTTTCTTCCTCCCCAGAACAACAATTTAAAGCCAATAAAGCAAAACACAAACTCTGCAAGTGAGCACCAAACTGTTCCCTCTGGCTTTGCTGTGCTCAGGGTCCCCCCCTGTGCCCATCTGGTGCCTTTTGGCTGGGCCTGAGCTCTGCTCTGTCAGCAAAAAGCTGGGATTAACAAATCCCAGCCTTGATTTAGTGCTCTGGGAAGTGACCACAATATCAGGCAGTGAATAGATCCCAACTTTAGCTAAAAGCCAAGCAAATTCTGCCTCTGAGAGCACAATTTATTGATTCAGCACGCTCCTCTCTGACACTCTGTTGTCTGAACCTCCCATTTTTCACCTTTTTTAGCAATTTATTTGCACATTGCCTTTTTTCCTCCACCCTTTAATCACATTAAAAGCAATACTGAGAACGCTTTAAACCTATACAGTTTACAGCATATGAAAATATTTACCTGGTGTTGCTGCTGCCTGTAAATGTTGTGGGTTTTGGTGCATTTTTTCCCGTGGTGTTATCACTGTTTTGGAGCTCTGCCTGTCAAGTTGGAGCACATTTGCATGGGGATTTGCTAATTGACAGCTTTTAAGCTGCTAAGGAACAAGAAAAGAACTTATTTCTCCCCGTGTCAGCAGCAGTGCACTTTATTTTCTTGCACGCAGTTCAAAATATCTTTTTTATTTACGAAATTAAAATTCAGTCGTTCATTCCCTTGGATTAAACGCTGCTGGTTACCCTGAAATAATTTATTTTCTAGGGCTATTTTGTATTTCTGTCAGAAAACTTCCCCATCCTGCTACATCCCAGGATTACAGAGGTTACTTAGGAATTTTGGGGTTGTTTTTTTCTCCAGCTCCACACCGGAAAATAAAAATATAACTCCAAATCCTCCCTTGTAGTGAATTTCCCCCCAAAAAATATCCTTAAACGCCTCTTCACGTGCAGCATTTCTCCTCTGCCTGCCAGATGTTGATGATCATTCAGAAATGGATTTGAGGAAGGCAAAATAAATCAGCAGCACCCAATAAGTGTTTATCCAGCGGCTCTAAATTTTAATTACTTCCCTATTTTGATGTCCTTGTTGGGCTTTTTCCTTCTTTATTTAATTGGAGTTACCTTGTCTCAGTGTTTTCTGCTAAAAAGCAATCCTGGTTTTCAGGGTATTCCTGCTTTATGACAAGGGAAAACAAATTAAAATTAATATAATTATGGGAAGAGAGGAAGAACCTAAAAAAAAAAAAAAAAACAAACCAAAAACCAAATCCCCACATGATGGCCCAGGGCAGAATTCTTAGATAAAATCAAAAAACAAACTCAGCTTGGTCAAATGTTTTTCCTCCTCATGGTTATGTAATTTCTCCAGGTCTTTTGCTGAATGATGAATAATCACAAAAATACTGCATTTTTAAAAGTTTATTTTTGAATAAAATTTTGAGCTCTGATGGGTTTAGGAAATGTTTTATCCCTTAGCTAGGAAGAATAGTTTCTTTTTAAGATTTTAGTTGCCTTTTCTGGGGTTGGTTTGGGTTTTTTTTTTGGTTTTTTTTTATTTTGGATGATTCTTGTCCCAGCTATGGATGCAGAGAGATGTTCAGGATTCTGGATTCCCTCCCAGGATCTCCACACTGAAGAATTTTGGGTGCTGTTCCCCTCTTTTTGTGAAGAGTTGGAAATACCTGATTTAATTCTTTTACTCTCATAATTACACCTGATATAAGGAGAGGTGGGGGAGGTGAATATTATCCCCTGATATAATTTGGAATATAATTTGGAATAAGGAATATAATTAGAGTTGACTACAACAATTCCTGAGTTTTGGCAACTTGGATTAATGATTTTCAGCAGGGAAAAAATCGGCAGGAATTGGGAGAGGGGCTGGAAGTTGGGTGTGGCTGCAGGGCAGAGCCTGGAACCATCTCTGTTGGAAATGCCCAACAAAACCCTTCAGGTTCTTTGTTCCTTTCCCCTCTTGCCTTTGACCTCTGCCCCAAAGCTGGAAAATTCACAGAATTCACAGAATGACCAGGTTGGAAGAGACCTTCAAGATTATTGAAGCCCCAACACCAAATGTTTCTCTACTTGTGGTTTCCACTTTCTCATTTACACCCAAACAGGACCTGCATCAAATGTTGTACTTGTGGTTTCCACCTTCTCATTTACACCCAAACAGGACCTGCATCAAATGTTGTACTTGTGGTTTCCACCTTCTCATTTACACCCAAACAGGACCTGCACCAAATTCTGGTTTTTTTTTTCTCCAGCAGAAATTTCAGAGCCCCTGGGTCTGTCCCACAAACCCTGCATTTGACCAAAGCATTTCTCTGCTGTTTGATCTGGGACCTCTCCTGAAACAGTTCCACAGATTCTCCAGGGCTTTGGGGGTTTGATTTGTCAGTGGTTTTTACAAAACCTGACCTTTGGAGTTATGGATTTGAAGAGGCAAGCCCTGAGAGCCTGACCACTCAAATAATCCAAGCCACACTTTTCCCCAGCGAGGGCTCTTGTGGAGGGAACGCTTCTTTCCCTCCTCCATAAAAGTAGGAGCTCTCAAACCACCTCCTTGCAGGCTGTAATTTTGCACCTATCTTAGCTGTGCTTCGGCTGGGATTTATGGCACAATATACGTTTATTTTGGATAGCATCTTTCACACAAACACTGCCACTTGAAGGCTTTTCAGAGGCAAATAAAAGCGAGGCAGCGCAGAGTACAAATTAGGGAGAGCAGTGCTTTGGAGGTGTGGAGTGGGGAATGCATTTGAGGCTGGCAAATGAAGGAGAGAGGGAAAAGCTGGAGCATGGGAGAAGCAATATATTTAATTTGGAGGGTGTTTAAAATGTGGAGTGGTGTGAGAGAAACTGGGGGTGAAGGTGTGTGCTTGGTGGAAGGGTTTGAGGATGGATGACAGCATTCCTGAGAGAGGGAGCAGTGAGAAAACCGGAATAGAAAGTAGGAATAGAAAACTGGAATAGAAAACCAGAATAGAAAGCTGGAATAGAAAACTGGAATAAAAATCTGGTGGAGGCACACTTTCACCAGCTGGCTGTGTGGTGATGGAGGGGAGCTGGAGCTGAAGCTCCTCCAAGTGTGGTGTCTGTTCCCTGTGACAGCCCTGATTTGCAATCTCCTGTTAGAACGGGCTGTGGATGCCCGTCCAGCCTCCAAGCAGGACTGCTGGAATATCTGTCACGTCTGGTGCCACTGGCACAGGGAAATGAGGGAGCTGTGGGCTTCAACAGAGGAGTTGTCACCGCTGTCACAGCGAGCTGGCTCCTCTCTGCAAGGACAAACCGAGCCTTGCTGAGATCTCAGACATGTCCCAGCCCATCCCTGCAGAAAGCTCTGAGTGAAGCTGCCCATGCCCTGTAACATCTCTGGATTAGGGAGCAGGAGCTCTGCTTTTTAGGGATGTTGTCTGGGGTGGAGGTGAGGCTTAGATCCCTCACAGGGATGAGGGGGAATGTGTGAAAGGCCACAAAAAGCCCGGTGGCATCGCCCCAGGGATGGATCTGTCCCCCTGAGCCTGAGCCAAGTGGCAGCGCACAAATGTAAAATAATGAGGCAGCAGCCGAGAGTGTCTGGAGCAGGCGGGGAGGAATGAAGATGGATGAGTGTAGCTAAGAGACAATTTGAAAAGGGATAAATACAGGCAACAAGTTATTCACGGCGGCAATTTGTAAGGAGTGCTAAAAACCTTCAGACAGGATTGTTTCACATCGCCTCGCTTTCTATTTGCAGCCTGACAGTTCTCATGTAAATGGTGCTGATGGATGGCTGCAAACCAGGCCCCTGGAGCTGCTCCTCTGCTGCTGATCAGCTTAACTCTTCTGCTGCTGGGTTCTGAGGGGCAGCTCCAAGGCATGGGAGAGTGGGTGATTGCATGGGAAAAACCTGATCCTGGGTGCAGAGGAGCAGTGGGAAGGGATAGGGAGACTGAGCAGGTTCCGTGGGATGGGGGAAGCTGCTGGAAGGGAATTTGGTTGGGACTGAATGGCCTGAAACACAGGGAAAGATGAGGAGGAGATGGAGAATTTTCCCAGAGAGTAAAGTGATTGAGAAGTTGTCCAGAGAAGCTGTGGCTGCCCCATCTCTGGAAGTGTCCAAGGCCAAGTTGGGCAGGGCTTGGAGCAACATGGGATAGGGGAAGATGTCCTTAGGGATGGCACAAATGGGCTTTAAAGTCCCTTTAAACTCAGACCATTTTATGATTCTGTGATTCTTCACTTGGTACCACTTCTCCTTCATCATGGTGATAACCTGGGCTGACCTTCCTGCATCACATCCTGGGACTGACAGGACTCCAGGCATTACCATGGTGGCTGTAGCAGCTGGGGAACAAACAAAGAAGTCTACGCATAAAGAGATAATGACATTAAATTCAGCATTTCTTTTCCTTTCTGAGGAAGGAGAGGGAATTGCTGCAAGCAGCAAGGATAGACAGGAGCTTTGTGAAAGAAAGATACAGAGAATTTGAAATTGCTGTTTTATTGGAAGGCTTTGAGCCAGGTTAGTCCAGGTAGAAGAGGCTTTCCATCCTGCAGAATTAACAGAGAAAAACAAGTGGAGGGAGAGGAAACACTCTAGGCAGACTCAGCTTTAGCCCCATTTCTTTTTCAAACATCCTACTTAGAGGTGCTTCAAACTTTATATTGCATGTGCAGCCTTGTGGGTATTGGGATGAGATTTACTCCTGTGCCTCCTGCCCACCTACCCCTGAGTTCTTTGTGATCTGTTTTACCTCCGAATGGAACCTTCATCCCCTGCAAAGTCACAGCCAGGTGCATTTTGCCATAAAGAGTGGCTGGGTATGAACAGGATTCTCCTCTCCTGGAGAGACTCTTCCCGGCAATATTCCAGCAGAGAGAGGCTCTGGAGGAGGGATTGCCACTTATCCCTGTGGAAAGGCTGGAGCTGTGTTGGCCAAGCAGAGGGGACACCTTTGTCCCTCTGTTTGGAGCACTGCCGTTGTCCAGCAGTGCTGAATTCCCCTAAAGGCGAGAAGGATTTTGCCTGGGAACAATCAAAGAGATCACAGCAGCTCCAGGATTGCTCCCCAAGTGCTCCATTGACCTTGTTCCTGGAATCCTGCACAGGATGGGTTCTTGTTCCCTGAATCCTGCACAGGATGGGTTCTTGTTCCCTGGAATCCTGCACAGGATGGGTCCTTGTTCCTGGAATCCTGCACAGGA
>VXBC01003212.1:34107-45616 GCA_013399945.1 Ploceus nigricollis
TGCAAAAGCAGCAGCCCCACCTGCAGTGACCTGCTGGGGAAAATGCCACCCTGGAGTGGATGCCAGGCACCTGCAAAGGGACCTGGCATGCTGCTGCCCCCGGGTGGGGTTTGTCCCCTCCTCCAGCTGCAGAGTGACTGCTCCCAAGGGCAATGCCTGTGATTTAATGCCAGCTTCAGTTCTGCATCCCAGCAGAGGCCACCGAGTCACCAGCACATGACTGAGGCAGGGCTGGGCTCAGCTCTGCTGCAGCCAAAGCTCTGAAAGGCAAACAAACAAACTGAAAAGAAGCTGCAGCGTGGGATGCTGCAGTTTGGGATAAAAGTTCCTGGGAAGGGATTTTCAGAATCTGGAAAAGCTGATAGATCCTGTTGTTTAGGCTGAGCAGAGGTTTTATCTCCGAGATGTGGCTGAAATGGAGAGTTCACAAAGGATATTCAGGGGATGGGGCCGTACATAATGCAGAGAGCTCAGAGCTGTGTCTGCCTAAGCTCTGTGGGGCTGAATTGAATGCTAATCACTGAGCCAGCACTGCTCCCCGGGGTTGTTTTCATCCTCTGAGACCCCAGAGCCCCGTGGGTAACCAGGGCAGCAGCCAGGCTGCTCTCCTTGTCCTGATCAGCTGAGTTAATGCCAGGCTCTGCTTTCCTCAGGTCACTTTTACCCAAACCTTAGATCTCATTAACGTTTTTATTTAATCAGATTAACCTCTGGTTCAGGGCTGGAAGAGTGTTGTTGTAGGTTTCTAGCTGGGTGATAATTAGCATTGACTCTACGATTTAGCAGGTTGATTAATTGTTTTATTATATCATCTTATATTTTATTATACCTCTATATTACACTATATTACAGTGGAAAGAGTTCTCACTAACTAACTATGACTAACTAGAAAACCTGTGACTCTCTTTGTTGAGAGTCTAGACACAGCTGTGGATCTGATAGGTCAGTGAATCTAAACACTATCACTAGAATCTAATTAAGTAAACAATTTTCAGAACACATTCCACATGGGCACAACAATGAGCAGAGATAAGAATTGTTTTGATTCTCTTCTCTGCTTCTCTCAGGAAAAATCCTGACCAAGTCTGTGCCTGCTCTCTGTGGCCAGAGAGCTTCTGCCACAGGAGAGGAGCCTGGCAGCAGAAATGTGTAATTTGCCCTCAGTGTCCTGTCACTGTCACAGGCAAGAGCCACCTCTGGGTGTTTGTGGGGACCTGCAGAGCTGTGGCACCACTTCGGGGCTCTTGGTGGGTTTGGGGGGTCCTTTCCTTTCATCCCACAGGTTCCTAACAGGGTTTTGTGTTTCCTGGGGCAGCACAAGGGTTGTACCTGGGGAAGGTGCTGCTCCTGCAGACAGAGGCTGCTGCTTTGTCAGCTGTGATTGCTGCATTCCCCTGGCACAGAACGAGCTTCCCCCAGAGCTGGGCACTTGCAATTCATCCCTCTGGGCAAAGCCCAGCTCCAGCAGCAGCAAAGCTGAGCTTTACAAAGCCTTCACACACAGCCCTGGTGGTGCCAGTGCCCTTCAGCTCTGCTCCTGCAATGCCCAGACCCTGCAGGCAGCAAAAATTGTCCTTGGAGCTGTGCAGCACAGCCGAGCCTCAGCAGGAATTTGGGATCTCAGGAGTGCTGCTTTGATTTTTAAAAGTGTTAAATTTTCTTTTATACGTCTTTGAAAGTTTTAAAGTTCTTTTAATATTCTTTTAGCCTTCTAATGTTTTGCATAGCAGAGCCAGATTTCTCACGAAAATTCATGTAAAAATAGAAACTCTTTGCATTCCAGGGAATTGTTTTGAATTCTCGCTCCATGAGTAGAGAGAGTTTGATTAAATGATATTTTGACCAGTGTGGTTGGAGAGGTGGTGATTTCATCCTCCAATCCACGAGTGTTTTTAGAATCCTATAAAACTGACACGAATTAAAGTGCTTCCTCTTCTTCTGCACTTCACTTGCACTGACTCTTGTGTGTTCTTTCTGTGTCCAAGAGTGACACAGGAGCTCAGCACAGAGCAGTGCCCAGGGGAACATGCAGCTGTGCTGGGTCTGGGAGCAAAGCCATCCACAAACAGCATAAAAAGGAGAATTTCACGTTTTCCATCCCAATATTTGGCTGTGGCAGAGGAATTCTGGTGGGGAGAGGTTGGTGAAGGAGCTGATGCCAAACCCCCAGATCGCCTCATGATGGAGTTCAGAGGCAACAAGGAGGAAATCAGAGATAAAAGTGCCCGGGCAGATAAGAGGGGTGAGGCTGAGCTGACAGGAAACAAGGCCGGGCTTAGCTGGAATCAGTAGCCCGGGGGGATGGAGATGGGATTCATCACGGGCAGGCTGCAGCAGATTTTACCCACCCTACAATTCAGTGTGTGCAGGAGAATTAAGGACTTTGGCTTCCCAAGGACTGACAACAGAAAGGGGATTTGCAGCAGATAAAGTCAACTTGCATAACTCTGTAAAGGCTTAGAGGAAGGGGGAGAAAAAATTTCTTCTTTTAACAGCTTTTCCCATATTTTCTTTTTGTTCTGCCCTCTGCAATGTGAGGAACCATGCTCCTAGTGTCAGGGAATAGCTGCATTTTTATTTTCTCTTGCATTTTGGTCTGATATCCAACCAAAATTTCAGTTCTTGCTGTGCTTCCCTTCTCCTGTGCCTGTCCTGTGACCCTCTGCTGATCACAGAAATACCCTTTGGCACAGAGCAATGGCTTGTCCCAGACTTTTCACCTGGCTCCTAGACCCAGCTGTAAACCCTTGGAATAATATAATGGAATTATAATATAATGGAATATAAAATAATGGAATGGAATAATATAATGGAATAATATAATATAAGGAAATATGGAGGGGGTGGTCCAGGATGTGCAAATTTAGAAGTGTTGAGGTCCAGCAAAATGCTGGAATCTGTTTTTTTCTGATCGTTTTTGATGTGCTCTGGTGGGGAAAGGACACCCAGATGCCACCATGGCACAGGGAAGGTGCCTCTCCCAGTGCAAGGAAAACTCTTTGCATAAGAGGTTTTCCCCCCATGTTTCCAAATATTTCTGCAGGTGAATCAGCTGAGTGTGAAGTCCCCCTTAGCACCTGCTCTGTCTGATGTCCTAAGAGCTCCCATATGGGTTAAAAAAAGCCATTTTAGAGCTCCTGATCTGCAGGGAGGTGGGAGGGCAGAGCGGCAGCAGAGCAGGGTGATGGATGTGGCAGTGCAGGGGACAGGGAATGGAGTGTGCCTCAACAGCCAGGGGAGAAAAAGGAGACATTAATCCATTTCTGCTGGGCTCTGGAAGCAAAACCCAGCCTCCTCCCTAACCCCTGCAGGACTCTGTGCACTTATCCCAAAGGGATGGAGGGGGATCCATCCCCTTCCCCTCCTCCTTGTGCAATAATCATCTCCCCGAGGGCAGGGCAGCTGGGGGAGGATGGATGGTGACTTCCCACCGAGCCTGTGGCTGAGGGCTGTGGCAGGATGATGAATGTTCCCCAGCCTTTTCTGCCTGAGCAGGAAGAAAGGGCTGGAGAAACTTCCCCAGGCCTGGCCTGGGTCAAGGACAGGAGAGGACAAAGATGAACTTCTCTGAGGTTTCACCACAGAGCTGGGTTTTGTCTCCTCCTTCCAAAAGGACATTTGCCACCTTGGAGGGAATGATTTAAAAGGAGCCACCCAGTCAAAAATGTCCCTTCTGTTCCATCCCTGTCCCTGCATGGACACCCACAGCAGCAGGAGCTCAGCTCCAAAGGGCTTTTCCTGCTTCAGCTGAGCTGGCAGGAAAACTGAGACACATTTTGCAGGGCTGTCCTGCCTGGGGCTGTCCAGACAGGGACAGAGCTGGAGCGTGACGAGGATGAGGAGGGGCTCTGGGATCCCCAGACTAATGAGCTCTTGTGCAAGGGACACATTTTCCTTCAAGTCAGCAACTCCCAGGATTTTTATTTTCCCCCCTTTGCCACTTGATCCATGCAGTTTGTTCCCCACCAGGCACAGAGCTGGTGGAGCAGCCCCAGCCAATCCCTGGTGAAATATTTCCAGCTGCTGACTGAGCAGAGTGGAACAGGGCAGATGTCTTTGGGCAGAGCACAGAAACCCTCCCCTTTTCCTCTGGAGGAGGAGGAATGGATGGATGAGTGCACAGGAGAGCCCTGTGAGAGGCTCCTTGCTCCTCTGGGACAGATTGTGCTGCTCCTCTCAGGGCAAAATCCTCTGGCAGCAGCAGCTCCCTCTGCTCTGCGTGGGCCTCGGGCTCCAGGAAATTCTCCCTTGGCCTTTTCATTTCACACTGGCTGAGGATGACATTTCCAGAGCAGCCTATGGAAATCAGGGGGCTGCATCCCACTGGGAGCTGCACCTCGGCTCAGGGATAACACTTGGATGAGCTGGGAGGCTTTCTGTGCCTCTTCCCTGGATAATCACAGCTGCTGAAAATGTGATTTTGGGGCTCTTCTGCAGCTCCTTTGTGCCCTCAGCCACCACAGGGGTTTTTGGGATTTGCTGTCCCACGCCATGAGGGTGCAGGATTGAGTGAGACCAGCACGGAAGGAGCTCTGTGCTCTTTGCAGGGACCCTGGGAGATGGAGCTGTGGCAATGGGAAGTGTTTCTCTGTCTCACTTTGCCCACCTGGGTGGGAATGATGAATTTCCTTCTGCCTGGCTTCCTTCTGGATGTGTGAAGCTTTCCAGATGAGCTGCATCACTCCTCAGGCAGGGTGAGGCTCGCTTCAGCAGCACCTGTTTGTTCTGGGAGCATTAAGCACCTAACACAAGGTCTGGGAGCAGGATTTTGTACCCCTGTGATGGGAATGCCAAGCAGAATTAATAATGAGCAGCCCAGGTCCTGCTGGTGCTGCGGAGGAGGGGAAGCAGCTGTTGTTTGTTTGGTTTAATGGCTCACAGAACAGGAGGCCATAAACAGTTAAATTCCTCCTGACAGCTGGGGCTGCCGAGCTCTGGGGCTTCTCCAGCACCTCTGCTCCCCTGCAAAACTCGATGTTTTTCTGTCCACTGCTTTGATCAGAGGGAGAACACAAACGACACCTTGATGATTACTCACATTTTCAAACGCAGTCCAGCAGCAAGAGCTGTCACCTCTCATAACCCCCCTGGCTGCCCTGCCTGCCTGTCCCCTCTCATGATTTCTCACAGCTTTGGCTCCCTGGGAGATGTGGATGAAGACTTGGTTTGGTGGTTTTTTATTTTTTTTTTTTTTGGTGGCTGGTCAAGTAATTTTTGATCAGTGAATAAAAACAAGAGCTGCTTGAGAAGCCAGGGAAAAGCTGGGGATCAATGGGATGTGAAGTAGTTTTTCCCTCAGGGGGGCTGAGTGCTTCCACACGAGGGTTATCAGTGGATAAATGAGTTGAGGAGGTCAGCTCAGCCTCGCTGCAAGAATGGCTTTTTCCAATTCAGGCTGTGATTTAATTAGACCCCTGAAACTGTGGCAAGACAGTGCTGAGTGGATGGATATTGGACAAATAAATATTACAGAGGCCACTTTCAAGTTGACTGAAATGATTCATAAATTAGTGCTGAAGTTGGGCAAACTGCTTGAGCTGGAGCAGAGACAGGAGGGGGTTTTGTGTGTGGATTCAGGATTAGCAGTCCCCAGCAGGCTGGGGTGGGGCTGGGTCTTTGCTCCTGCATGCCAGAGGAAATTTAGGGTGCAGCAGAAAAAAATATTGAATTGTAGTTCACAACCCAGAAGTGAGAAGTGCTTAAAGTAAGATTAATTGATATTAAAAGTGCTGTTGTGATTGCAGGTCACAGCTCTGTGTGTTTTTAGAACAGAATTGCTGGGTCAGGGAAATATTTCAGCCTTGTTCTGTGCTTTCTCCACCCAAGCTTTGTGCTCTGCTCACTGCTAATTAAATGCCTAATTATTGGAGGTGGAAGCCCCCCTGTGCCTTCCCTGCCTTTGGAATGCTGGAGAAGGTGGCTCAGGCTCCCCAGCCACTTGCAGAAAACGGAGGATTGGCCATTTGCTGCAAGGTTGGTGTGGCAGGGGAAAATGCAGGTGAACCTGAGATGGGAAGAGATGATGCTGACTCCAGTTCAGAAGGCTGAATAGTTTCTTTATTATATTACAATACATCAATATATTATTTAAAGAGGAGATACTAAAACTACATCCTAACTACCATATCTAACTACTCACTGTAACTTCTTTGTGACTCTCTGCCTCAGAGTCCAGACCCAGGTGCATTCCATTGGCCATCAGGGCCAAACAATATCCAATCAACCAATCACCTCAAGTAAACAACTCTCCAATGCATTCCACATAGAAAAACAAGAGACAGAAATAGAAATTGTTTCCTTTTCCTTCCCTCTCTGCTCTTCTATGAAACTTTGCTGAGGGAGTAGAAAATGTGGGCACTACAGGTGGGGATTGCTGCCCTCAGCCACCCTCACACTCCAAACCAGCCTGTGCTGAGCAGGCTTCTCCTGCCTCCTTTACCCTGAAAACCTCAGCTTCTCCTTCCATCACCACCTCCCTTCCTTCCCCTTCTCCTTCTGAGAGTGCTCACCCAATTTCTCCCTGCTGTCAGCAGCTGGAAAAGGTTTTCCCTCCTGGAAAGCAATGGGAGAGGGCTCCTTTTCCAGGGAAGTGCTGCCTCACAGCACCCACTGCCCTTCCTCCCCACCCCCTGCAGCCCCTGTGCACACCTTGGCAGGTGGGGATGCTCTGAGGAGCTGCTTCCATTTTTTACTCCTTCCTCTAATCCATGGCTGCAGTGCCAAGTGCTTTAAAGCTGCTGCTGCTCCATAGATCACCCCAAAGTGGTGAAGTCCAGTTAATAACAGCCTGGAAAATGCCATCCATCAGCAGAGGGAAAACGTCTCCCAGCAAACTCCTTAGTGCCCAGAGTGGCTGTTTGTGGCAGAGACAGATGGGGCTGGGATATTTTGGGGGGCTTTTTTCCCTTTTTCACTCTCCCTAAGCCCTTTATCAGGATTTTTCTGATCGAGGCAGCTTGCTTGAGGCTCATCTTTCTTCCCCCTGCCCTGGAATTCCTTCTGTACTCTTAGCCAGATGTGTGCAGAGGCTGTTTCTGAACCCATAAACGTACATTTTTACATTGTAGACAGTTCTAAACACTCCTGCTCAGGACTTCTACCTCCCTGCCTGCCTCCTGCTCTCAGATCTCTCCTGTCCTGACATCATTCCTCAGCTGGCTCCCTGCACATCCTCTCATCTGTCACAGCCAGTGGCTCTGAGCTGCTGAAAGCCACAATTGTCACCAGCCAGAGAAGGGATGTAACACCAGGCAGGTGATTTTGCCTCCCTCCCTGTGCAGCTTTTTCTTCCATGCATCATCTCCCGCTGCTGCTGGGGCTGTCACAGGGTGGGGAATGGCAGCAGGGATGGGAATTTGTGGCCCTGCGACATTTTTCTGTGCATTTGTATTCCAGTCCCTGCCAGGGGTCAGGGTGCCACCGTGCCAGGCACTGCTTTCATCACCACGCTGAGAGGTGGCAATGTGAGAGCCATGCAGAGGGAAAAGGAATCTTTATTCAGGGCAAAATGAGGGGCAGGGATTGCTTGGTTTTCCTCTGAGAGGATGGAGTATCTACCAGGCAGAGCTGTATCCCTCACCATCCCCAGCTGTGCTGTGCTCTGTGTGCACACCCCACACTCTGTGTCCTGGAGGTGCAAATGTCCTGCCCTTGGTGACACAAACAGGGGTTTCTTTAGGAGAAACTCAGCATTGTCCCTGGTGTCCCAGATTGCCAGGCAGGATGGATTCTATTTGCCATCTGTGTGGCAGCTCCCTTCTGTTCATTGGGCAGTTTTTCCTTATCTCTCCCACAACCAATCCTCCCCCAGGAGACACCTGCTGATAATGGCCACTGAATGTCCCTGCATGGCTGATAAGAGCTACAGCACCCACTGGGAGCTGCTCTGCCCAGAGGAGGAGCCCAGCATTCCTGCCTGGATAGAATCTGAGATTCTGGCACACCAGCACAGCTTTTCTGCACTGGATTCCCAGAGGAACAGCTGCCCCTTCCACTGGATCAGCAGAGGAAGACTGCACCCTTTTCTACAGGATCCCTGCTCCAACAGAACCACCCCTGACACTGCAGGAGGGCTGCAGCCACAATTCCAACGGGACTGCCACCAACACCCTGACCCACAGGGTGTCAGGTGTATTCTGACTCTGGCAGTGTTGTTTTGCTTTGCTGCATTGTTTATTTTATCTTTTTATTTTCCTCTCTAATAAAGAACTGTTATTCCTGCTCCCATATTTTTGCCTGAGAGCCCCCCTTAATTCCAAATTTATAACAATTTGGAGGGAAGGGGTTTATATTTTCCATTTCAGGGGAGGCTCCTGCCTTCCTCAGCAGACACCTGGCTTTCCAAACCAAGACACCCTTGATAAATGTCATGATGGACTCAGTTTATTCTGACTAAAGCCCCTTACCCTCCCTGGGTAGCTGCACTGGAGGATCAATACTGAGAATTATCCATGTGCTAATAATCCCACTGGAGAGGTTTCTTTGGGGTTTTTCCCCTCTGGGAAGAGCTTCCCGTGCAAGGGATCCTTCATTCCTGTATTCCAGCACTCCCTGTGCCTGGCCACGTGCTGCTGGAGCTGCTCCCCTCCCGTTCCCAGAGCTGTGTCAGGCCAGATGGGATGTGAGCAGGGAACAAACAGCTTGGCTCTGGCTGTGCTCGAGTAAACAAGGGCTGAGCAGATTGTGGGGAAGCCAGGCGTGGCCCAGGTGACCCTGCCCAGGCAGCCTGTTGGACTCCTGTCTCAAATACCTGCCAGACAAACATGATTTTCCTCCTGAGGGAGCTGCAGGGGCCACAGAGGTGCAGGACAGTGTGCTGAGAACCCTTGCAAAAATTGCTGGAGGTAAAAAGCGATAACAAAGCTTCTGGACAGGGATCCTGATGCTCCTGGCCTTTTTCCCCACATTTATTGCTCCTTTCCCAGCTCCCCTCCCTGCTGCAGCCTGCTCTGGGATGGGTTAACACATTTATTAATGCTCTGCCTCCTAGCAGGGTGTTTGGGATGGCTCTGAGTGCACTCTGAGTTATTAGGAGCAGGTTTTAATGGCTGCATCCCTTCCCTGCTTGGCTGCTGGGATGGTCAGGGATGGATTGTTCACTCACCTCAAACAGCCCTGAGGAAAGACCTCCAATCTCTCTAAGTGCCTGCTGCAGGAGGTCAGCAGTGCCCTGATGATCCAAACTGGATCTGGAGATCTTTGTGTGCAGGATAAATAACCACACACTTAAAGCCTCTTAATTAAGAGCTGTCTGTGCCTCGGAGCAACAAAACTTCAGTGCTGGCTGGCAGTGCACAGGCAGATCAAAAAATCCATCTCAAAGGCCAAACAAAGCCCTCTGGGTTTATTTAAGTGTCTCCAGGCCAAATGCCATGGCTCAGGCTTCTTCAGGAGGTGGGGAAGGAATTTTCCCTTCCTCTTCCATGTCCCTCCTCTCCCAGACGTGCATTCCTGGCTGGACATAGTTGCATACCTGAGCAGGATCAGCTTGGAGGCTCCTGTGGCACCAGCTGGACAGGCTCTACAATAGCTGAGTTGATTTTATTTTGGTTTTAAATAGCAAAATAAAGAGAAAGTAGTACAGAAGGAGGACTCTGATAGGGACAGGGTTGCTGTTCCCTTCTTTTGAGTCTTGTTCTGAACTTGCTCACATTTGCCAAGTGCTGGTTTCAATTAGAGCAGGTGTCAGAAACTGAGGCTTAAATCCAAACCAGCTTCCTTGGATCCCCAACCCTTCCCATAGCTGATCTCCTGCAATATTTCAGCTGTCTTTGTTCTGCTCTGGGAACTGACCTCTCAGCCTGATGCTGAGACACCCTGAATCCAGCCTGGACCCAAACCCAAACCCTCTTTTGTCCCTTTTTCCCCCCTCTGGTACTTTGCTGTCCCCTGATCCTCTGCTGTGCTGAGGAATGAGCTTGGCCATCACATTTGGGAACAACTCTTCTGAACCCACCTGGCTCCAAAGAATTCCAGCCTAAACCAAAGCAGCTCCCTTTTTTTGGTAGGTGACAGCACTGCAGAACCACCTGTGAATCCCATCTTGGCCAGATATTCTCATTTGGCAGCTTAAAAATGATCAATATCCCACAAAGAAGTAGGAAATCCTCTAAAATTCATTTCTCTCTTCCCTTCCCCCCTCTTGGCCGACCTCTCTCCCAAAACCCTGCTGCCCTAAGGTCCAGGATGAGGGAGCTCTCCATGAAATCTGTGCTATACCTCATTTTTCTCCAAGGAAAACTGCTGTTGGTTGACTCTGGAGCTCAGCTTTCAGCAAACAGGCCCACACTTGATTGCTCTTTTGTCTTTACAAAGGCAGCAGCAGGGAAGTGGTGAGCGAGTAAATGCACTTGTCTGTGTCATTATTAAGTAACCATAAATAAAGCAGATAATAAAAGCAGTCTTTTTTACTCTCTCTTTTCAAACACTGACAGGAGCTTCCTGGAAAATTACCTTTTTACCTTTTCCCTTTCTCTTAGAGTACAAGTTAAAAGGGGTTTGGTATTTCTCGACATCTAATAAACAACCACTTTCCCCTCATTTTCCCCGTGCTGAAGTGGAGGTAATGAATGCATTTTATCACTGTTCTCCAGAGAGGAGCAGGAATCAGGGATGTGAGGGAACAGGAGGAGGCATCTCCTTCCATCCCCACACTCTGGCTGCTGTGGGGAAGTCAGACGTGGCAATTCCACTCTTCCATGCCAGAGAAGAGTAATTCCAATCTTTCATCCCATAGAAAAGCAGTTCTTTGGAGAATGACTTAAATTGATCCCTGCTATCCATCAAAAATGGGATGTGGGAGGAAGAACACCTTTGAGATTTCCCTGCAATACAGAGAGAGGAAAATATGTAAATAACCACTTCAGGAGCCCCAAAGTGCTGTCCTGGTATCCCATCAGGAACAGGTTTTAGGGGAAAAGGCAGGTTCAGAGAGGGGAAGTGGCCGTGGCTCTGACACCAGAGGAATTCCTGAATCCCTCTCCCAATCAGGAACCCTGTAGTATTTAAAAATGAGATTTTTAAATAATATTTTTTAAATGAGATGCCCCCCAGGGCAATTCCTGCTCCAGAGGCACTCATTTCTGATTTAGCTGCTGTGCCCTCCCACCCCTGAGCTGCTGGGACAGTGAAAGGTCACCAAATGTAAAGGGAGTGATTTTAATACCAATAACTTCTTTGTTTGGGGGTGATTCGGGGAGCTGATGTGCAGAGTGCTGCTCTCACAAGGGAAATGGAGACCCCCCCAATGGTCCCTGAAGTTCCTGGGGAGGTGCTTTGATATTTGTTGGTGGATGAAATTCCTGCAGGCTGGAGCAGGGGTTGTTTTTTGGTGCTTTGCCCAAGGAATTCTGCAGGACAGCACAGATGTGCAGTGCTGGGGTCAGGTGAACAGCTGGGGCCTTTCCTCAGGTCCTGTGGACTTGGCAAAGTGGTTAAAATTAGCAAATTAGTGACAGGAAGTGTGAGATATTATTGATTTATTATTATTATTATTATTATTATTATTAAC
>VXBC01003212.1:57221-76930 GCA_013399945.1 Ploceus nigricollis
CAGAGGAAAACTCCCCCCTTGTCCAGGATCCCTGCTCCAGCAGAGCCACAGCTGGCACTGCAGGAGGGCTGCAGCCACCCCTGAATGGCACTGCTGCCACCACCCTGACCCACAGGGGCCAGGGCCTGCTCTGACTCTGGCACTGGTTTGTTTTTTATTTGCACCATTGCATTTGTGTTTTTAATTTTCTTAATAAAGAATTGCTATTCCTATTCCCATATCTTTGCCTGAGAGCCTTTTAATTTCAAAATTATAATAATTTGAAGGGAGGGGGTTTACATTTTCCATTTCAGGGGATGCTCCTGCCTTCCTCAGCAGACACCTGTCTGTTCAAACCAAGACAGTCTTGAGGAATGTCAGAATGTCTGAGCCCCTCTCAGACTTGGTGATCTGAATTTGTTCATTTGCACAACTTTGCCCCCAGCCCTTGTGGAGGGTCCCACAAACCCTCTGTGCCCAAGGACTGACAGCTCCACCCCCTCCTCAGCAGCATCCCTCAGCCCAGCTCCTGATGCTGCCTCACTATTAATTGGCTTGTGTAATCTCCGAGATTGTTATTTATTAATAGATTGTTCTGAGCGTAGCAAAGTTCATTATTTAAAGCAGGAGGCTGAGAGAGATCCAGAGGAACAGATGGATGCATGGAAGCATCAGAAGAAGGAGTAGTTAAAATTCCAGGCATGTGCTGAGCCTTGACAAAGGATGGAAAACAGAATCAATCATCATTATCTAGGAGAAAAGCCATCAGTCTGTGTTTAAAATAAGCACTTTGGGTATTAAGAGATGCCAGACTTTGCAAGAGTTTTGCCTGGTAGCTGCAGACCCCGGGGTTAGGAGCAGGACTGGGGAGCACAGGAAAATAGATATTTAGGCATGAAAATTCAAGGAGAGATGGTTCTGATGTCCACCCAGTCCTGACTGGCTGCAGACAAAGGTTTTTCTTCGTGGCTGTGGTGGTTAAAGTCACCCCAGTAGTGCTGGTGAGGCCTTTTAGATGCTAAGGACTGCTGTGGCTTGGAAAAAAATCCCTAATATTTATCCTAGAAAAGGAATTTCCTCTCTGGAATGATCTGATTCCCCACCAGACTGCCTGAGCCGGGTTCCCAGTGGAAGGTGATCATTGCCTGTGGAGGTGCCAACAGCAGAGAAGGGAAGTGTCCAACAGAAATCAGGGGAAATTTGGCAGCTATGAGGGATTTTTGAGTCAGCCAAGCCTTAAAGATGGCTAAAACCAGTCACAGAGAGGCAAAGTCACTGTCACATTGAGCTGATGGCAAAGATGAGACTCCAATTTAGGAATTTTAACCCCCAGAGCAGTCTCTAACCCCAGTTCCCACCATGTTTTTCTCTGTTGAGGTGGGTTGTTCTGGTCCTTGCCACACAAAAGCTTTCTTCCCACAAGCAGTAAAATAATATCAGACATCATCTCTCTGTTGGCCCCCTGCATGTGAAAGCAAAGGTCAGCTCTGTTGTGAACTCTTGCTAAAATGGCTCTAATTGCATCCAATTTTCCAGACATGAATTTATCTCCCATTAGCAGGCCCTGGAATACTCAACTCTAATGGCCAAGCTGCTGCTCTGAGCTGCCTCTCAGTAATTGGTTAATAGTGGGGCTGGTTGGTAATAGGTAAACAAGTCTTTTTTCTTCTAAATTTAAAATTTATATCATGCCTTTTCCTCTCAGCAAGGTTATTTCTGGCTGTGCCCTGGCTGTGCTTTTATGCTGAACCCACCACGTGTCCTGGGCTGTTGCAGCATCTCCTTTCTGCCCTCCTCAGCTCCAGAGGGAATATTTGGGATCCTTGCTGCACACAGGAGGCTTTGCTGGAGGCTATTTCACCCTCCTACAGCGGAGCAGAACACGCTCAGTTTGTGGGGTTGTCTAAACACCTTTTTTCTCAGAACCCACCTTCAGCTTTCTCCTAAACGCTGAGATTTCCCGGCATGGCACCTGGGAGGCAGTGCCATTTCTCCCTCCCCCTGTCAGCACTTCTCCCTTGGAGCCTTTAGAGGTTTTTCAACACTCCTTGAGTCCTAATGTGGCTCTTCCTTGCACTGGGAGGGCACCTGGAGATCATCTGATGATGTCTGATTTCACTTCTCCTTTTCCTCTGTGTCTCACAGAGAGATTCCTCTTAACCCACTCGTCCCCTTCATCCCTGACTTCCTTTTTTACACCTTGAACATCAGAAAGGGAGAAAATGAATAAATCTTTGTGCTCTTCACACGTGCATCTCCCACAGGAACGGGGCAGGGCTCTGTGAGGATTTCTGCACAGACCCTTCCAGAGCTGCTGGAAGAATTCAGGTGATGGATTCGGGGCTGTCAGATCCATCAGTGCCTTCAGGAGACATTTTGCAGATCCCAGCAGAAGAAAATGATGGCTGGACAGGTGGGAGATGAATCCTGAGGTGATTTGTTGATGTTTCCTTTCTCAGTCCTTGTCTGGGGCAAAAACTGCCCCTGGTTTTTCCTTGAGTTTGGTCTGGGCTTGTTCTTTCTTAGGATGGAGCAACAGAGAAATCACTTTGGGGTTTGTACAGGTGTTTAGGTCACCCCATTCTGCACTGGTTGTGTAGTGGGGCAGAGCAGCTGGGGCTGCCCTGGACCCCTGGCAGTGTCCAAGGCCAGGCAGGAGCAAGCTGGGATAGTGGGAGGGCAGAAAGGAGATGCTGCAACAGCCCAGGACACGTGGTGGGTTCAGCATAAAAGCACAGCCAGGGCACAGCCAGAAATAACCTTGCTGAGAGGAAAAGGCATGATATAAATTTTAAATTTAGAAGAAAAAAGACTTGTTTACCTATTACCAACCAGCCCCACTATTAACCAATTACTGAGAGGCAGCTCAGAGCAGCAGCTTGGCCATTAGAGTTGAGTATTCCAGGGCCTGCTAATGGCAGGGGATGATCTCTGCACCCCTGCCAATCCAAACCCCTCTGTGATCCTAAAAACCCTTCCTCTTCCCACCGTCTGCAAGAGAAGCTGGCAGTGGAGGGGAGTTGTGGGAGCTGCCGCAAATTCTTCAGCAAAGAGAATTTCAGGTGTTCTGGTGGAGGTGTAAAAAGCTCCCAGTGATGACCATCAGTCTGTCCTCTGCACTGAGTCTCGTCCCACCTGAGAGTCAGGAAATTACAGTCACAAACCCTGACTCTTCAGCTCCAAATCTGCACCAGCTCAACCACACCTTTCAGATTTTACTGCTGCCTGCACCATGAGCCTCCCTCTGCCCCTCAGCCCTCTCCAGCCAGGCCAGCCCAGGCCAGAAATAGTCCCTGCTGGCAGGGATAATACAGGGAAAAACAGCTTAAGGAGGTGTAGACAGGGATTTACATTTGTTTCACCAGCTGTCTTCTCATTCCTCCTGTTCCCCACTTGGACATACCTTGGCAAAGGACTGGAGTCAGGGATAGGAACAGAGAGTGGTGAAATAGGAGTGAAATATCCTTAAAAACATGCAGTTGAGGCTGTGGCCAAGCTGGAAAGAAAGCTCAGAGCTCTACTTTGGGAGGAGGAAGTTTTTAAATTAAATTAAGTGGGAGTGGGATGAGGTGTGGGGCGAGCTGAGCGTGAGCTGGAGGTGAATTCTCCCTCCTTCCCTGCCCATCAGCTTGTGTGGGATTGGGAGCACAACTCCCCCAGGCTGCTCCTGCCCTTTCCAGGAGCAGGGAGAAAGGAGTACCTGGAAATGCTGCCAATCCATCAGCCAGGCAGTGGCTCAGCCCCAGTCCCTGGCTGTCACCAAGCGTTTGGACCTCGGCCCAGGGCACAGGACAGTGGCTTCTCTTCAGCTGCCTCTCAGGGGAATCTGAGCAGGGCTGGGGGGTGATGGATGTGGAGTTTAGCAAACCAAGTCTGGGAGATCAATAGAAGAATATACAGCCCATGGATCATGCGAGTTCCTCTTGTCTGGGCAGCACTAAATCAAAAATGATCAATGGCAGCTCCCTCAACCTTGGCCCCTCCGCTCTGCCCCAGTGCAGCAGCATCCAGTGACTGAGAGGGATTGTGCTGCTTTCCAGCCTATTTCCTCTGCTTTCCTAATAATTCTGGCATTGAAACATGAGGCTGTGGTTTTAATATCCTTTCCTTCCTCCAGTGCTGCCTGCCTCCTTCCCCAGGTCATTTCCAGCTGGCGGGCACCGCGCCCAGCTCACGTTCCCCCTGCTCTCAGTGCACCTGCTCAGGGCACACCTGCTCAGTCTGCTGCAGACTGGCTTCCTCTGGACATTGCACCAGTTTGTTTCTTAATTTTGGGAAGATGTGCCCTGGCAGAGGTTGTGTTGCAGCCACAGGAGCAGTCAGGAGCTCTGAATTCCTCTCCAGGTGTGAGCTGGCTGCTGGTGGTGCTGATCAGGATTTTCCGTGGTAGGGGAATGCAGGAGCAGTTTTGGAGAGGGTGCAGAGGTGGCACCAGCTTTGCAGAACTGCCCTAAACTCAAGAGGCAGCATCTGGATTTCCTCAGGAGCTGATGTTTTTGACTTGGAGCAGGAATTCACAGGCACAGAGAGTTCCATCATCCCCTCCTGCCTTTGCAAGGTCGCTTCCACCAGAGAAGCAAAGCCTCGTTTTATTGCATGATATATTTATAATAAATGTTCTCAGTAGCAGCTAAAGTGACACTGATCTCAGCAGGGACATTTCCCTGGATCTGAGCTCTCTGGCTGCTCCAGTGGGAATATTTCCATCCCCTCTGTCAATGACGAGTGGCTGCTTCAGTTCTTGACGTAAATGAGCTGTGAGTTGTGCCCAGTCAGACTTGTGCCACTGTGACAGGCAGGAAACAATAAAGTCAGAACATCAGCTGGCCAAAAAAAAACCCAAAAAACCCTTGGGAAGTTATCCTTAAAAATGGCCTGGATGAATTTGAGCTGATGGAGAAGGACTATCAGTTCTATCAGGGCCAGTAGCAAAGCTGAAGAGGTTTAAAAAACTGCTTTGCAAATATCAAATTATGAATCATGGAAAACCAGCCCAGACTTGTGAAAAAAAAAATAACAAAAAACAAAATCAAGCCTTGAGAACCATCTGGGAATTTCCTATTTCATGTCTGCAATGACATCATGATGGCCCTGAAAGCAGCAGCAAAATCCTCCCAGGCTGCTGGCAGGACGGGATTGAGCAGTATCTGAGGGACACATGTGCTCCAAAAAAACCCATTATTGCAGGATGGGGACAATGAGAAGGGAAAAACCTAATTCAGAGTCATGACAACAGCACGCCCCTGCAGAGAATGCTGAGCACACAGCCCAGAATAAGCTCCAGTGGGTGAGAGAGACAATAATAGAGAGAATTGTGTCTTGATCTGGCTCTGAATGAGAGCTTCTAGAATGAAAGAGGAGAGGCAGAAGATGCTGGGTTATCTATCACCCCAATTGATTGTTGCATCCAGAGCCCGGCTCAGTGATAAATGAGAGTGCCACTCATCTGCTTTTCTGGTCTATTTAGAATATTTTTAGAACCCTTTCTGAAAGATATTCTGATTAATCTGGTGAATTTTCCTTTGCTCAGTGAGACTTATAGCAACATTGGATTTAATTACCCCGTGGCTGGGAGGGATGTAATGAAGGCAGATACAAATCCTTGTGACAGCTCAGAGTGGCAGGGAGAGCATTTATCCACCGAGGAGCTGAGATGACAAGGGCTGAGCCTTTGGGGAACAAAAAAATGGGATTTATTCCTTTCAGCTGGTTCCTATGGAATGGGTTGGAAGGGACTTTAAAGATCCCATTCCAGCCTCTGCCACGGGCAGGGGCACCTCCCATGATCCCAGGGTGCTCCAACAACCTTGGACACTTCCAGGGATCCAGGGGCAGCCCCAGCTGCTCTGGGCACCCTGTGCCCATCCTCAGATTAAAGAATTTCTTCCCCAAATCCGATCCAAACCTACTTTCTGTCAGTTTAATCCATTCCCCTTGTGCAGTTCCTGACCCAGAATGCCTCTGCAGCTCCCCTGGGGCCCTTCCAGGTCGTGGAGGATGCTCTGAGTTCTCCACACAAATTCCCCTCTCCACCCTCAACAGCCCCAACTTTGCCAGCCTGAAGAAACCTCTGACACTTCCCATGTCCCTTTTTTTTTAATTTCCCCATGCCTATGAAGGGAAAAACAAATTGCTATTTAGGGAAAAAACAAAATGTGTCTCCAGAGCAAGAATTTGGCAAGTTTCTGCTCCCAGTTCATCCCCACGTTTTGAGGTTCTCTCACCACGAAGTGTGAATAATAGAATGAAGAAGGGCACTTTCCCCTTCGTGCTCCAATTTCTCTCACATCAATTAGTTTCCATCAGGCTTTCCTGCAGGAGAATGGAGCTTTGAAAGGCTCTGGCTCAAAATTAACCAGACTTGTGGGGAAGAAAGTGCAGGAAGTTAAAAGGAAAATACTGATGCCTTCTCCTGTGGAGTTTGTTGTGTAATTAATTTCTTGCTTCTGTAGAAACTCTTGATTTTTTTTTTCCAGCTTGGTCAAAGTTGATCTCCAATAATGAGCTGGAAAACCACTGGCTTGTAAATCTTATGGAATGAATATAGGAGAGGAAAATGCTGATTATTGTCCTGTAAGTTGTGTTGTCACCTCTGGCTGCAGCAGCTCTGGCCTTGGCTGAGTGTTATTTTGGGGATTTCATGGAGATTTCTTCATTTCTTTGGCTAAAAGTTTATTGGCAGGGCTCAGGTGGGGATGTCCCATCACAGAAAGGAATGTGAATAACAGAAATAATAAAATATTATTATTAATAATAATAATAATAAGAAGAAGAAGAAGAAGAAGAAGCAACAATTTATAAAAATTATAATAATAATAATTAAGAAGAAATTATGATGATGATGATGATGATGATGATAATAATAATAATAATAATAATAATAGTTTTTGAAGAGGGACTGCTGGCTGCCCACCCTCCCTTGGGAAAAGTGTTGTAAAGAACCACTTGAGTACCCCCATCCTTAATTAAAACCTGGAAGTTTGATGAAAATGAGCTCCTTTTTGATCATAGGATATAATTATTTTTTATATTGATTATTCTGAGTCATTTTACTGCATGGGAGGAACTTATCCCACTTCAAGTTGTTCTTGGCATGCTTGGATTGGGAGAATTGTCTGTCCCTGTCACCCACCTGGGGGTGTCTGCACCTCTTGAAGCAGAAAGAAAGCTCCAGCAAGGCATTATATCACTTCTATCATTTATTTTATCTATTTTATCATTCATTTTATTGCACAGAAAAGCTGCCCTTCCAACTGCAGCTCCAGGGAAGGGGCATAAAAAAGCAGGAAGGAAGCAGAGCATGTTTCAGAGCTATTTTCAGCTGGCCTAATCCTGGTCCTCCCCTCACACTGAGCCTGACCTTCAGCCAGTCACTCCTGCACGCCCTAAACAAGATTTGATGGTGTTGATCACTCCAGGTCCCAGCATGAGGAATGTTATGTGGGAGAAAGGAGCATTAATATCAAATATTTTAATCACCCCCAGCCAGGGATGCTGTGCTGCAAACCTCTCTAGGAGCAGAGATCCCTTTTTCCAGGGTTCTTTGGGAAGGAAACTGTTCCAGCACTCTCAACTCAGCTTATCCAGGGTGACAAGGAGCCAAATGCTGCTTGGAGAAGGGAAATACAAATAAATTAGTGCTGGAATGCCTGGAGTCAGGTGCAGACCTAGAAGTGGACTCATTAATCCTTACAAAGCAACATTTGTCTGCCACAAAGCCAAAGCTCCTCAGGGACCTTTTGGTGAAAAGGTCTGAGACCATTTGGTCCCAATCCAGCAGGAGAAATGTCTCAAAATGAGCTTGGATTGCTTTTTTTTCTTCTTTTTTTAACCCAAAATCAACTCTAAATTCAAAACAAACTGTTGGTTGGGCAGCAGCAAAGGATTAAGTGTGCTGCCTGCAGACCTGCATGATAACACGAGGAATTTTATTCTCTTGGAGTTGTTCCTTGCAGGGAATCCCAGAAGATTGGATGTTTTCCTGGCACACAGGGATCTCTTTCCAGACTTGCTGAGCCATTGTCAGGCAGCTTGGCTGTGAAAATGAGCACCTTCAGCACTGCTGAGGGAGCTCCCAGGCTGCAAGGGATTGGTTTTTCAGGATGCTGAGTGGCATTTGGACTCTGCTGGGATGAACACAGCAATCTGGATTTCCCCCAGCACCTCCACAGCTTTCCCCATTTCCCTCTGTAAATTTTCTCCCCACGCTCAAACACCCTGGGATGAAATAGGGGAAGCACAAATCAGCACTTGGGGGGAAGGATAGAGAGCAAGGTAATTGATATTCTCATCTCCCAGGCTAAATGATTTAATGCTTTGTTTTTTAAAGAGCACTGAGATTCATAAACTTGCAAGGCCTGTGTTGTGGTGTGAATTGACAGGGCTATTTGGGTTTGCCTCAGCTGTGATTTTGGGTTTTTTGGAGCTTATTAATAGGCTCTGTTGAGTGGCATCATTTGCATTAAGCAGGAATTTCCAGCTCCCAGTCTCCACATCTTGAAAGCCATTCCTCACCTGGGGCTGTGTTGATAAAACTGATTAGCAGGAGGGAAGGCAGGCAGGGAGAAATGTGTTCCTGGTGAAAAGGGCACTACATCAAGCTGAAATTCCGGAGAAATGCTGAGTTCACAGAACATATCAGGAGTTATTAACCTCTGCATGAGAACCGTGCTGCACAGGGGGAGGAAATTGGTCTGAGCTGAACTTCAGCATCTCTCTGAAGCTGTTTGAAAGTGCTGCAGCAGCGCTGAGAGTCTGATTTTCACTCCACAGTTCCCTGCAAGGATGTCAAAGCACCTTTGCCTGAATGAATTTATCTGTGCAACAACGCATGGCCCTGGGTAAATCCTCACCAGGGGAGGGGCTGTGGGTGACTGTCTCTGGAGGAGGGATTTGCAGTGTGGAAATGCTGCTGGATCAGGGCTTGTTTCCTATTGAATGCTTGGAATTGGAGGCACTAAAACATCTCCTCTCTGCCTTACCCTGAGCATCAATCAGTGCAGTGACTGAATTTCCTCTCACAACCTGGTCAGGGCAGGGTGGAACAGCCCCAGCAGGGAAATCATCAGCTCTGGGAGCCTCAGGCTCAGTGCAGACCTCAGCTCTGCCATGGAAATGGAAATCCCACTATAAAACTTCCTCTCTGGAGCCAGGGAAACTTTGGATCCTTTTCAAGTGCAATGGTTTAAATGGCCTGGTTTTGCTTCTCCAAAAATAATGTTGCTTCCCTACTTATATCTTCCCCTGAAGCTGCATGATTTAGCTCAATTAAAACCAATAAATAATAATAATAATAATAATTTTAAAGAAGCCTTTAGGAAGCAACACACTCCCCAAACCCCCTGAAAATGAAATAGCAGCTTAGCAGTGCAGGTTTGATTGATGCTTTGGTTGACATGCAGGGTGTAGGCAGCTACCTTGCTGTGGCATGTCTGGCTAAATCATCTGCTGTCACTTCTCAGAATATCCACTTAGCAAAGGTTACATGCTCGGTAAACCAGAGCTTAATTACTCTGCATCACCATCTAGAGAGCACAGGCAGAACTAAGGCTGGGAGAAATCATCATTTTGATGGGGATCCTTTCTGCTTTAGTGCTGTTTGCTCTCCAGAGCAGCCCCTCTCTCTAATTTGGGCTCTGTTGCCACATCTGCTTTGTTGTATGGAAGGGAACTTTCCATTTTTACTTCCATACAGCAAGAGGCATTTTTTTGGGTGAATTGGGACAAATAATTGAAAATTCTTAGTGACAACCACCCTAGAAACGAGAGATTCTGGCCCGGCCTTCTCCCAGAGGGAGCTGTGATGCCCATCTGGGGAGGATTTGAATATTTCCAGTGACAGTGCAGGAGCTGTGCCTTGTAATTCCCATTGTCGTGCGTTTCCCTGGGTCCCTACAAGAAATAAGGATGTAAGTGACAGATGCTGAGCTTTGTTCCCTCTCTCCAGGAGAGCTCCTCTGTGCTTGGCAGCAGCAGATCAGAAGATTGCTTTTAGTTCCTGGGGTGGAAAGTCCTGTGGGCCAAGATTTCTCTGCAGCCCACTCCTGCCACAGTTGGGAGCTGCTGCGATCGCCCTGTGAATAATGGAACGTTTTCATGTTTTAATCAGATGCAATTTTCCAAACGGTTTTTATGATTTAGCAAGTCCATTAAAAATGACATTTGTTCTGCTCTGACACTCCTAAGGAGCTCCACAGAGCATAAACACTGGAAATTACTTGTAAGGGGAAGAAGATATTAAAATTCCCCAGCCCTCGTGTGCTTGTCTGAGAAATCCTGGCGTCTCGTGCCGTGCCAGCTTGGAGCAGAGCCACTTGATGTGCTCGGAGTTTTGCTGTGATTAGGGGCAGCTCCAGGCTGCTGCAGAGACAAAACGTTGCTGTTTCTCGTGCTGTGCCTCTCAGATGCTCTACAGGACCAGATTTTAGGGCTGGAGACGAGGCTGAGTTTTGGATGGGGCACTGGAGCACTCAGAGCAGGAGGGTTGGTGAGTGCACAGCGTTTTATAGCAGCACGTGGTGGAAAACAGCACAAGGACCAACTGCTCCTGCCCATTAGCTCCTGTATTTATTGACTGAGTTCATTCTGCTTCTCTGCTAAACTTGAGATTTACACAGTGCTCAAAGCAAATCCCGCTCTCCTGCCAAGCTCAGAGCGGTTTCAGAGTGAAGGTGGAGCTGATCCTGCTTCTTCTCCACCTGTTTCCCCATCTCCCCCAATTTCCAAAGAAATCCCTGGGGTTCAGCTCCCTCCTGCCCCTCCAGGGATGCTCTGGAGAGTGACCACCTGCCCCAGCACATCTGAGCATCAGCAGGAGGCTAAAAATGCCTCTTCGGGAGCCCTGAGGTGATGTATTTAGGGGAGAATCACTGAATGTTTAAAGCTTTCTTCTCCCTCCACCCCAGTGAGGCAGGAGGGTTCTGTTATCCCAATTTTCTGAAGGGAGCAGGAGTGCCAGGCTGGCTTTGGGCACTTGCTGTGCTGTCTGATCACCCTGTCTGCAGCTGAGGAACCAAAATCTCTGCAGATCTCCTCTGAGAGGAGCATTTCAGCTGGACAGCTCCAGGAAGCTTTTTTCCAGCCTTGCTTCCACATCCTATTCAGGCACTGAAGTCCCTCTGAGTGGGGAACAACTTTCTGGAACTTTATCAAAATTGTCTGCCTTGTTTTTGGTTTTGTTTTGGTTTTTTCCCCCCACCCACCACTTCCTCGCTGCTTTATTTCATGTGCATCACTTAAAATGGTTTTTTTTTGCACCTAAATTATGGATTATTCCAGGCCATACCTCTCTGGGCTGCTCAGGAGTTGCAGCTGTCACCATAGGCTCTGCCAGGAAGGGGACAAGAGTGGGTTTTAGGTAGTTAAGCTTCCAGTGATTCCTCTGAAGCCCATTCCAAGCTGGATTTGAGCCTGAATGGACTTCCTCTTATTTTCCTTTTCCTCTGCAGCCACCAGCCACACACTGGGCCCTTGATGCTATTTCAGATAATTTTTCCAAGTGGAAGCTTTTACTTTGCTAAAGTCAAAAACCTCAAATCAGGGACCATCCAAAGGGAGCAGAAGATACCCAGGGGAAACCTGTGCAGGGGAAATTGGTCACCACTCAGAAAATTACTGCTCCAGCCCTGATTACCCATTAATTAGCCAGAGCAAGCTGCACTTTCCAGCCTGCAGAATGTGTTCCCTGCTGGCCCAGCTTGGAATGTTATTCCCTTTCTCTTCAGTCCTGAATCAGGCATTGATTAACACCCCACAGCTGGCCAGGCAGGAACTTTGTTTTTTGCAGAAAAGCTCTGTTCAGTCCAAACGTGAAGTCCAGCATTTCATCCCGTTTTTATCTCCCTGGCTTCCCTTCTCCCTTGTGCAGGAATTAAGGTTTTTTCACTGTAACAAGTGTCCAATCTTCCTGGATGTGGAAAGAGCTGGAAGTCAGATTTTCCCTGTTCGATTCCACCTGTAAGACCAGAGTGTTCTGGCTTTGTCCTGGAATATTCAACTACACCCAAAATGATAAAAAGAAATCCCTGATTGCTGATTGTGGAAGGTTTTGGGGGGCAGTGAAAGTGTTCCTGGAAATTGCCAGGGGAGGTGGTGAAGAGGGAAGGCTGGGAATGAGGGGTGATTTCTCTGGCACTTCTGTTGCCTTCAGAAACAAATCTCTTGGAGGTGCCAGAACTTCAGAGGAGCCTTGGTGGCACCTGTGGAAGTAGGAATGGGGAGAAACAGAGCAGTGTGGGCTCAGGATACCAAGATAAAGGGAAATACACAGATGGGGGAATCCTGAGTGCCTGGAAACAGCAACTCTGGGCTTTGTGCAAGGGGAAAGTGATGAAGAACAACTCAGCCTATTGTGAAACATTGAAAATTGAACATTTCCCTTGACTGGGGGCCATGGAGAGGGTGCAGGTTGTGATGGAGGGGGAAGGCTGGGATCTGATTTCATTTGGAAACTCCAGGGCCTTGCACTGTGACCTTCCAGGGGATCCTGAGGGGGAAACCTGCCCTCCCCACAGGAGTGAGGCTGGATTTGAAGCTAATCCCAGCCCTGCAGCCCAGAACCTGCATTCTGCAGTTCCCTGCAGGAGCAGGAGCAGAGGAATCCTTGCTCCTGGTGTCCCCCACTGCCAGCAGGGTGCAGGTGACATGCAGGGCACTGTCACCTGCCTGCCACCAGTGCTGGGAGCTGAACCCCCAGCAGCAGGACATGCCTCAGCTTCCTGCAGCCCTCCTTTGTTCTCCTGGAAGCTTTGGATGAGCTCTGGGCTCTGCAAATTGGCTCCAGTTCACCACTGAAGTCAGGAGAGCTCTTCCCAGCTGAGGAAAATCTCATTTCTCTGCTCCCTGGGGATTTATCTGGGGGAGAACCACTGAATCTTTGATGTCTTTCTTCTCCCTCCACCCAGTGAGGCAGGAGGGTTCTGTTATCCCAATTTTCTGAAGGGAGCAGGAGTGCCAGGCTGGCTTTGGGCATTTTTTGTGCTGCCTGATCACCCTCTCTGCACCTGAGGAATCAAAATCTCTGCAAACCTCCTCTGGCTGTTGATTCTGACCCTTGAAAGCAGAATCCAGCAATGGTTTGGTTTGAAAGAGACTTTAAATCCCACCCTGTTCCACCCCATGCCATGGGCAGGGACACCTTCCACTACCCCAGGGTGCTCCAACCTGGCCTTGGACACTTCCAGGGATTTTTAGAAACATTTAAAGTGCCTTATTCCTCCTGAGAAGCTTAATCCATTCAAAGGGGTGGTTCAAAGTCTCTGCCTGAAATGTCTCAGTGGGTTCTGGGAGCTGAGCCTGGAAGTCAGGATTAGCAGCTAAACCCAAGCCTCCCTCTCTCCTTTTATTACTGGAGATCTCCCTGAATCAAATAATCAGCATTTCTAGCCCCAGTTACCAAGCCTGATGGTGGACTTAGAATTATTTAGAAAGGACATTTTTTCCTCCTTTTCAGAGAAACTGGAGGCAAACCCAGCCCAGCCAGGCAGCAGCATCCCCTCTGAAAAGATTTCCCCCTCCTGCTCAGATTTAAATCATTGCCACAACGAAGCCACAGAAACAGGGAGACTGACCAGCAAAGCTGTGTGAGATTTGATGTTTTGTAATGTGTTACCAGCCCCTGAATTTGCCCTGTCAAAGGAACCCTACAGTAAAAAGGTGATCCCCAACTCAGGGAATGATGATTTCTGGCTCCAGATCAGAAGGCTGAATGATTGCTTTATTAAAACTATACTATATTACATTAATTACTATTTAAAGAGATATATATACTTACTTTCTTACTAACTATCACTAACTACCAAAGCCTGTGACTCTCTCCTCAGAGCTGTGCATCCATTGCTCCATGAATCCAAACACCATCACCAGAATCCAACCCAGCAATCACCTCAGGTAAACAATCTCCAAACACATTCCACATGTGCAAAACACAGGAGCAGAGATAAGAATTGTTTTCTCTCCTTCTCTCTGTGCTTCTCCAGGAAAATCCTGAGAGGGAGAATTGTGTCTCTCTGTCCAGAGAATGTGAATGGCACAGAACCCCAAGGGAAGGGATGGAATTCCCACCTGAGGAGAGTCTCCCATCCTGCTGCTCCAGCTTTCACTTGGAATTCTGGCAAAGTGAACGTGGAGAACACAGTGTTTGTGCAAGCTGCTCCTGGAGAAAACACAGACTTATTTGGAGCCTCTCCCCAGTTTGTGTTTCTGGCTGTGCTTGCACAACAAAGGGGAAGTTTTTATGGAGATCAGAGCAAAAAAGGAACCACAGTTTGCCAACAAAGTAAATGTGTGGTTATCCTCTCCTCTCAGATCGGGTTTGATTGGAATTAATCTGCACTTGAGTGTTCAAATCCCTCGGGTTGCCCAAGCAGTGACACACTGGGCTTAAAACAGGAGATTTATCTGCTGTGGAGCTTTGGAGCTGCTGCTGGGCTCTGCAGGTCCATGGTGGGTTTTGGTGATCTGTTGTCCTGTTCCTCTAAGCCTTCTGATGTTTCCATTTTTGTAATGGAGTTTCTCACGCACTTTTCATGTAAATAATGATTTGTTTTGGTTTTTGATTTGTTTTTGATAATGATTTTGTTTCCTTTCTGGAGGAGGAGAGAATTGATAGACTGTTGGTTTGACTAGTGTAATTAAAGAAGTAGCAATTTCATCCTCCAATCCATAATCACCTTTAGAATTCTATAAATATCGAAGTCAGGAAATAAACACACCTTTTTTACCTTAAAGATCTCAGAGTGTGCGTGTCATTCCTTTCATGTCCAATTGTGACAGTGATCCTGGAGGGATCCTCAGGAATCCTGGTGATTCTGGAGGTGCCCAGTAGTGACCCCAGCTGGGTCGAGAAACACATCTCAGAGCAAAAAGTTATTTATCCTCTGCACTGATCTGATTTTTCTCTCTATTTCTGCTGTCACTGGAGGGTTGATGGGGTTAGGAAACCCAAGCACTGCAGGGACATGGGGGATGTGGAGAGACATTCCCAGGAAGGGACAATCTTTCCTCCTGGAACGACTGGAAAGGGGGAGAAAGTTCAGAGGCTGCAGAGGGACCCTGGAGCTTGCAGTGCCATTGATGAAACATTATAAAAAAGTCTGCAGCTGAGGGAATCTCTTATCAGGGAGCTGTCAGTCAGGGAAGGGAAGAAGGGGGAGAGGGGAGAAGAAACAATTTAAAAGAAGAAAAGGAGAGCACAAATCGTTTTGTGAAACCCTTATTTTAAGTAATATTTGCTGAATTATTTGGGGTTTTTTTCCCTTTCAAGCTTGAAAAAAAAGAAAAACATTGATTCTTCTTTTTCTTTTGATTCTCAGATCTGGAGAATGTTTATTTAAGAAAGGGAGATGCACCCAAAAGGCTTGGGATCCTAAATCCATGGCATTCCTTATTCCCTGCCCTGAGCTAATGGACCTGTGGAGTTCAGAGCCTGGAAGGGAAGATAAATATTCAGCTTTTATCTTTAATCCAAAAGCCTGTATACAGAGCTGATATTTCCTGTGTGTTCTCTGCACGTTCAGCTCTGCTCTGGATGAGTGTAAACAGCAAAAGAGCCTGGACCTGGCAGAGAGCTGACCCCACCACCTTCCTTTTTTTATCCAGGTTTATTCCAGCCACTGAAATTGCTTGGTTTGAATGCCAGCAGTGCAATAACTTTGATATTAATCATCACAGGTGCTTGGGAAATCAAAAGAGAGACGGCGGCAGAGCCAAATGGAAAATTAAGCTGAGCTCATGTTTTGGGCTTGGCTTAGGTGGTTGGGTCTAAGCTCCAGCACTGCCCTGCTCGTGATCCTCATTTCATTCTTAACCTGCTTCCCACTGCTGGGGGATTTTGGGATGCCTTGGTGTGTTTGTTTGGATTTTCTTTAGGCTGCACTAAGAGATGCCAGAGAATTTCACTGGAAATGGGGAAAGCCGTGGTGATTTCCTTCATTCTGGATGAATCAAAATCTCAGGATTTTGCCCTGTTAAAAATTCAAAGTTCTGCACAAATTAAGTTGTAAAAAAGCCCATTTTGGCTGGTACTGCTCTCCAGGAGCCTCCTCTGTCCAGGAATCTCCTCCTGGATCCATCAGGAAGGATTAACTCTGCTCCCAGTCTGAGCAGGGATCCCTTACAGACCAGTCTGGCTCTGCACAGCTCCTCCCTTTCCCCAAACCACCCAAAACCTCCATTTTTAACCCCAAATCAATCCTTAGGCTGCTCAGCTGCTGCGAGGGGAGGGAGGCAGAGGAGGAATCAGAACATCTCCAGGTGGCACAGGAAGGGAGGGAATGTTTTTGTCTCTATTTTTCTGGTTTTCCTTTAAATATTTGCAGTATTTTCGGGACCTCTGGGCAGGCACTGAGTGTTGGTGGCTTTGCCTTCCAGCCCTTGTAGGATTTATCCCCTGCTCTCTCATCTGTATCCCCAGCCTGCACAGCTTCTGATTGACTCTTTTCCATGCTTTTTCTTAGAATTTTCCAGTGCTTTTCATAGGAAAATCCTCTGGTGGCCTCTTCTACGTTTCTGCTTTCTGATTTTTCTTCAGATAAATTCCTGGAAAATGCAACAAAGCAGAAAGTCTTGGGGGGTAGAAGGTGGACTGAGGTGACTTCTACTCCATGCTTTTATTCCAAAATCTGGGAGGAATGAAGGAAATTGTGAAACAAAACGCTGTGATTGCTTTTTCAAAGCTCTGTAAAGCTCCAGTCCCACGTAGGAGCTGGTGAGGAGGTTGGAACATTTATTTAATCCAATCCAATCCAATTCATTCTTGGGTCCTGATTTTCTAACCCAGCATGAAAAGTCTTTGATGACTCTGGCACAGGTTTGTTATTATCTAATTGCTTTTCCAGAAGGCTTTCACCTGATAATTTGGATATTGTTATCCCTGCTGCAGCCTGATCATTCTGCTCTACCAAAATCTGAGTCTATTTATTATTAATTGTGGCTTGGGAACAGCTTAAGGCTCCCCAGGTCCACCATAAAGGACCTTCAGAAAATTTGGGCAAGAGAAGTGAAGCAAAGGAATTGTGCTGAGGGGGAAGGAAAATCAGGGGCTCATCAAGGGCACTCCAAAAATCACAGCAGACTCTGAGACTGGGCCCTGCTTCCTGCAGAAATCCTAAAAATTCCAGCTGGGTTTCATTCCAGGCACCACGGAGTGCATTTGGGTCGGATTTTTGTAGGTCCTGTGGAGCTGTCCTGGGTCTCCCACAGCTTTGTGAGGAGAGGATTTCAGTGTAATCCATGGTGACTTTCTGAAGGACACACCCACACTTATGCAGCTTATTAGAAGGGTCATTAAAAATTTGATAATTAAACAGAAGGATCCTGAACTGATTGCTCAGCAAATCCCTCCCCTTTCTCTTTGACCTGCAGTTAATTCACATTTTCTGAAGCTGCCTCATTTTTTTTTTTTTCCTTTCTTTTGGACAATGCCTTTGTTTCCATGAGTGGTGCAGGGATAAAATCTAAAAACTGTCTGCAAGAACAAATGGCAACAGCCACAGTCTGGGGATGGGCAGGGACAGGTGGGGCTCCAGGGACAACTTTGCTAAAATCTGGGAACTAACCCTCACACAGAATTTGACAATGGAGAATTTCCTGGGTTGGAGGCCTGTCTGGAGCAATCCCCAGAGCTGGTCACACTCTGGTTTTAAAGGTTATTTTTTCCCCCTCTCTCAAGGACTGATTGTTGAGGAATTCAGGGTGATTGAGTGTCTCTGACAGGTGACTTTTTCCTTGGATGCTTCTCCCTCTCCTTGAGCAAAATTTAGGAAGAAGCACAGGGAGGGATGGAGGGAAGAGGAGTTTGGCCCCCTCCATGGGAGAGGAGAGGGAGAGGAAAACAACCTGGGAGGGAAGGAATGGATCTGGCAGAGCTGGAACGTGCCCAGAGCCCCGTGCACCTTCACACAGAACCTCTGTGCCAGCCAGGCCAGGACTGGCCAGGCCAGGTTTGACAAGGAAAACAACCCATGGGGTGAAGCTGATCCAATTCCAGAGACACCCAGGCTGGGCAGGCCTGGAGGAGAAATGTGTAACAGCACCAGCGCTGTCCCAGCACTGCTCCTGCTCTGACAGACACAATTATTTATTGTTTGTCCTACCCCAGGCATCCACTGAGCTCTGAATCCATGTGCAGGGGCAAAAAACGCCACCAAAGATTTGTTTTCTGCACAAAAAGGGGCTGGGGAGGCTGCTGGAGAGCTGAGAGCTGGCACTGCCCTGCTCTCCCTGGTGCTGCAGGCAGGATGGAGCTGCCCCACGTGGTCCCTGGGGTGCTCTCAGGGATTTTGGGGGGTGCAGGGTGTTCCTGAGAGGGGACAGAGCTGGCAGAGCCAGGGTTGGCAGCTCGGCCCTGGGGAAGCTGAGAAGGTGCCCACTGGGGCTGGAGGGGATTTGCTCCTGAGTGCTGGGCTCAGTTTTGGGCCCCTCACTTCCAGAAGGACACTGGGGGGCTGGGGCACATCCCAGAAAAAGGAATGGAGCTGAGGAAAGGTCTAGAAAACATCTGGGAACTGGGGAAGTTTAATCTGGAGAAGAGGAGGCTCAAGGGCAGACTCCCTGCAACTGCCTGAGAGGTGAGCTGGTCTCTCCTGCCACAACTCAAGAGAGAGGGTGAGAGANGAAGGACACTGGGGGGCTGGGGCACATCCCAGAAAAAGGAATGGAGCTGGGGAAAGGTCTAGAAAACATCTGGGAACTGGGGAAGTTCAAGCTGGAGAAGAGGAGGCTCAGGGGACATTTCCTACAAGTGCCTGAGAGCAGCTTGAGGTGAGTTGGTCTCTCCTGCCATGACTCAGGTGAGAGGATGAGAGGAAGGAGCCTTAAACTGAGCCAGGGGAGGCTCGGATTGCAGAGCAGAGAAATGTAAAAGGAATTCTTTCTTTTCACTGGAAGAATGCCCAGGCACTGGGATAGCACCAGGGAAGTGCTGGGGTCGCTGGGGATGTGGCTCAGGGTGATGGTGGGGCTCAGGTTGGACTGATCCCAAAGGTCTCCTCCAAACTGAAGATTCTGGGACGGAGAACAAAGTGAGGCTGAGCCCTTGGGCTCTGCCAGAAGTCGGATCTGGGCAGGAATTGCAGATATCCTGAGTTACAAATGCATGGCACGGGAATGGCAGCAGCAGGGGCTTCGTGTTGGCTTTCTAGTGACAGAGATTTGTGCAAACCCTCACATTTAATTCAAATATCCAACACAGAGCTGCCAAACCCCCTGTCCTTGTAACCCTGACAGATTTCCCAGGGCAATTTTTAATTTTTACCCTCCTTCCACAGCGTCCTCTGTGCTCACCCCTAAAATATCAAATTTTTTTCCCCCTGCACAATCAAAATTTAGCAGCACAAGGCTGGAGGGCAGGCCTGGTGTTCCTGAGACTTGAACAAATTACCCTCCAGAACATGGACTGGTGTGCCATGAAGTATTATCATAATTAATTACAACTAAACTGCCGTCGTCAAATAAATGAACAAAGTACATTTCATGATGCATTATCCCTGCTCTTTTATTGTTTGTCCTCTTGCTTGTTAAGCTGGGGATAATCAGTCATTTGCAGTTGGGCTCCTGGGTTGCTAAAGTGGAAGTTCCACTGCAGCCATGGAGGTGTTGGTGCTAAAAAAAGATGAAATTATTAATGAGAAAATTTCAAATGACAGCAAGACCGAGGTCAGAGGAAGTTTTTTTAGGGTTTTATAGGATAACAGGGAGCCAGGAGTTGTTAAAATGTTTGTGTTGTTGTACAG
>VXBC01003212.1:87389-106947 GCA_013399945.1 Ploceus nigricollis
TGCCATTTCCCCCCCCCCATTCCCAGGCAGGTGAAGGGCTGCACGTTCAGCCTGGCTGCTGAATCCTATCTCCCCCTGACAGGTTTCCCCTCTCGTGTTTTGGCAGTGCTTGTAGTGCCTGTCATGTCAATAAAGCCTTTCCCCTAATTTGAATTTATCTGAGCATTTGTGCAGGTTTATCCATGTGTGAGAGCAGCTGCGTGTGAGATGGATTTATTTCAAGAGGGATGTGCCAGTGTTTGCCAATAGCCAGGAGTTACAAACACCTTGGAACAGCCGTGCTCTCATCCTCATCTTGTTCTGGTGATCCTCAGACAGGCCCGAGAACACTGCAGGGACACAGTGTTCCTTGTCCTGCTTTCTTCTGATGTGACAGGAGCTGTTTGGCACCTCTGAAAGAATGAAACCTTCAACAAATGGCCCTAAAAGCACAATTCCCTTGCAGTGGTGTTCTCCTGGCACATCCCATCCTCCCTGGAAATGTGTGACCCCAAAGCAGTGATGGATAAAGGAGCTCTGAGAGCAGGGGAGGCTGAACCTGTGATTATTGCTGAGCACTGGAGCAGCCTTTGGATCTGGAATTGGCACATTCCCTGCTAGATCCACGCTGCAGGATTTAGGATGTAGGGTTTAGCTTGAGCCTGGGACAGGGTTTAGGCTGAGGTTTTGTTCTCACCCCAGTGTTTGCTCCCTGCAGCCTCCTGGATGCTGAAGGCTTTGCCCTCTGTCATCTGGGGTTGGCTTTGTCCCCATCTCTGTCAGGCTTTTGTCTTCTTTCCTGATATTTGTCTCATCTTCAGTCATTTCTTTAATTAGCTGCAGCTTTTTCCTCTCTCTCTTTGATCTTGCTCTGGTCTGCTGAGACCATCAATAAGCTTAATGGAGAAAAGGTGCTTTTTTTTTTTTAGCTTTGAGATTTTCCCGTTTTTTTTTTTTCTTTTCTTTGCATCTTTTTTTGGCAGGGAGGGGAGGATGGGGAAAGAACCAAAGAAAAGGGAAATTATCATCATTTTACTTGTCTTACCTGCCACTTATTGAAATCTCGAGAATGAGGATGAAATGGTGTTTCTGGATCTATTCTTTCACCTCCCTGCGTTCCTCAGTGCAGGTGACAGATCCTTGGGCTCGGCCTCGCTGCAGCAAATCCCAAATGGGGCCGTGCTTTGCTCAGCAGCCAGGTTTGCTTTCTAATCCAAGGTTTAGATTGGATTTGAGGAGGAAATTCCTTGCTCAGAGGGCGGTGAGGCCGTGGCTGCCCCATCCTGGAATGAGCATCCAGGTGAGCAATGAGGTGTTGGAGCACCCTGGGGTAGGGGAAGGTGTCTCTCCCCATGGAAGGGGTGGAATTAAATGGTTTTTAAGGCCATTTCCACCCCAAACCATCCCATAATTCTCTATCAGCTCCCAAGCACACATCCCATGTGGAAATAGGTCACACCCAGGTTTGCTTCTGGAGCACAGGAAGGTGTGGGGTGACCCAGGGCTGGCTCTGTATCCTGGATTGCAAGACAAGATGTATTCTATTTGCCATCTGTCAGAGGTGNCTCAGCAGACACCTGGCTTTCCAAACCAAGACATCCAGCACAGGCATCATGCTTGTTAACTCCAGATCATCCTGCTCTAATTATTATAATTAGGGGCTCGATGAGAATCTGTTGACATAATGTTCCTCAAGGGAGGAGCTTTGCCCAAGCCACGAAGCTCCAAAATCTGTTACAAACAGAATTTTCTCCATCCAGGGCTGAAGGAATGACTGACCATGGATAGGCTGAGCATTCCTGGCTGGAAAAGTGCAGCCTCTCAGCAGCCTGGAAGCCAAATGTGCACTGAAATATTAATGATGAGGAGGGTGAAGGAGAATTTTGCATCCTCACCCACTGAAATGGTCGCAGCTCCTGTGACTTTGGAGTTTTACTACAGCTCCAGTGAATGCTGCAATTCCCAGCTCCTCATGTAATTCAATCAAAAAGGAACCGACAGGGAGGTGGGGAAAAAAAGGACACAAATCCTTAAATTCCATATAAAAATAGATAAAAGCAACTGGCTTAAAGGATTTGGTTGAGCCTTATTTAAGAACTTTTTTTTTTTTTTTAAAGGAGAAGAAAATGAATTTAGCATGCACAAACTCTTTTACCTTGCTCATCAAAGGGTCACAAATTTTCGCTCAGATCCAGATCAGAGCAAGATTATAAAGGTCACAGAGGGGAAATAATCTGGATAGGAGAGGTGGGAAGGAAGGGCAGCTGCACAATGTCCCCAGCACCGTGTAATTATGCTTCCCTCTGCTTGCCAGCCCTCAAACAGAAGGCAGCATTTGAAATAATACATCCATTAAGGCACCTTCAGTGCCTGTCAGATTTGCTCTAAGAGGATTCTGCCTATTACACACTGGTAAGGTTTTTATATTCATAAAATTCCATCAGAGAGAGCCAAAAAAAAGAGGGAGGAAAAGGAAAACCTGCCTCTGGAATGGGGCTGGGCTGGCAATTAAAATCCTGCCCTGTGCTGGCAAAAGACACAGGTGTGGACAGGTTGGCCTGGGCCTCTTTGAAGTGATGTTTCTGCCGAGTTTGGGCACATCCAGAGGGAGCCAGGCAACAATCTTGAACAAATCTGAAATTGTAGGGAAGGAACGTGGCCATGCCAGGGATATTTGGGGTGCTGGGGCCTCACTGTGGGGTTTGGAGCCGTCCAAGGCAGCGGTGCCAGTTTGGTCAGGAGAGAAAGGGAATGTAGGATGCTTAAAGCAAGGGGGGACACTCCTGGAATGATCTGGGATTTGCCTCCTGGGTTTTTTTAAAATTTTTTAAGCTCTGCTCTCCCTTTGCCAAGCTCTGGGTGTGGAGAGGAGCTGTGAGCAGGGCTGTGCTCCTGCTCCTTGCTGTGAAAATTCTCCTTCCTGCCTCAGCCTCATCCAGTGCCACCTCCTCATCCTTCCCTCAGCCATCCTTCCTTCATCCCCGCAGCTCTGGGGATTGTTCTGGGTCTCATTTGGAGTTTCAGGTGCTTCATCTCAAATTCAGTGCTGAGCTCTGTTTTCAAGGCTTGCCCAGCTTGACCAGGGACAGGGCTGGAGGGAGAATGGAGCCGTGTCAGGGGAGGATTAGGTTGGACATCAGGAAAAGTTTCTTTCCCCAGGGAATGGTCACAACCCCAAGGCTGCCAGAGCTCCAGGAGGGTTTGGACACCACTCCCAGGCACAGGGTGGGATTTTGGGGTGTCCAGCAGGAGCTGGATTGATGATCCCTGGGGGTCCCTCCCATCTCAGGGAGATGGAATATCTGTGATATTCCCTCTGGTATTCACATGTCCTCTGAACAGAGAGAGACTCAGCTTTCCCAGGATTTCTCCTGAGAGAAGCAGAGAAAAGAGAATCAAAACAATTCTTATCTCGTTTGCTGCTCCTGTGGAATGTGTTTGGAGATTGTTCACCCAAGGTGATTGCTGGATTGGATTCTGGGGAGGGTGTTTGGATTCATGGACCAGTTGGATCCATGTGTGCATCAGGACTCTCAGCAGAGAGTCACAGGTTTTTTGAGTTAGAGATAGTTCTTGTGAGTGTAATATAGTGTAATATAGTATAATAAAGTAATTAATTAGCCTTCTGAAATCACTGCAGTCAGAGCACATCATTCTTCCCAGACATCAGGGATCCCAGCACTGATAATTCCCTATCACAGATGTTCCCCATGAGATCCTTCAGAGGAAGATTCTGTGTCTCGTGCAAATCAAACCCCTGAGCATGCCCTGTGAATATGAAAGGCTCTGAGGATGAGCAGCAGTGGGAAAAGGGGCTGAATTTCTGCTGGGGATCCATGAAATGCCTTTTCTTTGTGATTAACTCTGTTTTCTCTGCCCCAGAGCTGTACCTCTGTCCCTTTGGACAGACACAGAAGCCACCTCTCCCTTCTCCTTGCTTTGATTGTTTCAGTCTGAATCTGTCAACAGAGGAGTGTCAGCAGCCTACACGGGCAGCAGTTTTATTTAACATGATGCCTTTTCCTCCTCACCACCGTTTTTCATTTAATCTTTCAAAGCCATAATTATCTAATATTAATGGTCTCATCATCACAACGCTCACAGGAAGACAGTGGGGCTTTTGTCCACAGAGACAAAGATCTCTGAAATTAATATAACGCTTGTACAGGATTGATTTCAACCTCAGAGTTGCCCTCAGCCAGAGGGACCAATCTGTTTAAAAATATCTGCTGCTAATTACCCAAAGAGCCATCACTCAGCTGGAGGATTGAGTGAAATTGTCCTTCACATGTCGCATCCACCTACAAACCCTCCCAGCCTTCATTGTTTTTGTGTGGCTCCAAAAAACACATCGTGGTTTAACCCCAGGCAGAAACTCAGCTCGGCCCCCAGGGTGGGATGGGGGAGAGAAGTGGAGGAGGAGAGGTGAGAAAACTCGTGGGATGAGTTAAAGATGGTTTAATAGGTAAAGCAAAAGCCAGGAAAGCAAAGGAAAACAAGGAATTAATTTTGCACATTCCATTGTCAGGTGTTCAGCCATCCCCAGGATGGGCTCTGAACATCCCCTATGTCTCTTCTCCTTCCTTCTTCTTCCTTCTCCTTCCTTCTTCTTCTCATTCTTCTTCTTCCTCCTCTAGCTCCAAGTGCTGAGAGAAAATCAACTCCATTCCAGCCAAAACCAGCCCAAAAAATGGAGATATTTTCTATCTGTTCCAGGAGGGAAGGGAGAACCTGGGAACTGAGCTATGCAGAAGTGGGATCTATTATTGCAATGAGGAATCTGCCCCATCCCTGGAAGTGTTCATGGACAGAGTGTGGTTTAGGTGTCCCTGATCATGGCAGAGGGCTTGGAATGAGATGAACTTCCAGGTTCTTTCCAACCCAGACCATTCTGGGATTTGGGAAATGCTCTCATCTCCACCTTCCTTCAGAGCTTTGAGAGAAGGTGGTGGCCACGTTTGGAGATAACAACAATAATTAAAGGTACAAGGCTTGGACCTGTGGAGCTTTGGGTGTGCAGGATGAAGTGGCCTTCCTGGTGCAGGTGGCTCATGACCACAGGGCTTTAGTCTTGGTCTTGGTTTTAACAGTCCTGTGCTCCAAGAGGGTGGGGAAAGCTGGCTGTGACATCAGGAGCTGACCCAGGGCAGTAGCTGGGGCAGGGAGGGGGGAGGAGAAGGCTGAGTCCTGCTAAATGCAGCCCCCAGTGGATGCTTGTACCTCCCTGGAGGGCTCCATATGGCCCAGCCCACGCAGCCTGGCTGGGAGCTGTGACAGCCCTGGGGATGTGAGGCACGACAGAGGCAGGGCTGGGAGCCAGGGCCCCCTCCCCGAGCCCTGCCCTGCAAGGGAGCAGCTCCAGGGACCTGTGTGCTGGCAACACAGACCTGCCTGCATGGGGATCTGACAAATCCCCTCTCCTCTGGCCTTGCTGCATCAGCAGCCAAGCACTTCCCATAAAACTTCCCCAGATACCCATAAAAATCCAGAGTAACAAACCTCTTGCTTTTATTTTTCATCTCATTCTTTTCTTGTGCTGATGAAAAAGGGTTTTACTGGAGGAAAGCATCTTTGATGAAGAAAATATCGACTTCTGTGCTCTTTCTTGCACATCATCCCTCTTCTCTCTCACCCTCAAGGTCGTGCATCCACCACAGTCAGTGGAGCTGTGTGGGATAAGAGCCAAGGGGAGGGAATTCAGGAGTTTTACCTGGACAGGTGTGGCTGTGGCTTCTCAGGTGCTCTATTTTAGGGCTGGGTTTTGCATCACCAGCTGTCCCCTGAACTTCTGCAGCTCTGCTATGGCTCATTTTCCAGCTGTGATTTTTTGGAAGGCTCCACACTTGGAATTTTTCTGCTCCTGACAGCCTTTGCCGTGTCCCTCTCCAAGTGCTGATCGTGTGATGCAGCCAAATCTCCATTTTCCTGCCATCCCCCAGCACAGCAGGGTCAATAATTAAAGTCCTTTCTTCTTCTCCCTGACATAGCCCAATCCTGGAAGTAATTGGAAGCTCCCACAGGCCACAGGGAAGTCTGGAATGGCTGCTGGTCCCATTAATTTCCTTCACATGTCATCAAGACAGGTGCAGAACGAGCCTAATTAAGCTCAAAGCTTCAGAAAATGAAGGAGCTGGGTTGGGTTTTTTTTTTAGGAATTGACTCCCAGCAGCATCTGTCTGATGGGTTTGGAGGGGAGAGAGGTGGGAAATGCTGGATTAGTGGAAATTTCTTGCTAAAGACAGGAGGGAAGGAAGTTGAAAGCAGGAATGTCCAAGTCCCACCCAGGTGACACCATGTCTGCTTTTGGGTTTGCAGCCAATTTTTCTGCAGAAAAGGGGGGGAAAGCAGCAAAAAAATGCATCCCTGCTGTAGGAGGGAAGGGAGACATCCCCGACTACCCCAAAATTGCATCAAAATGTCTGATTTTTGTGAGAGGGGTTGGAAAAAAAAGAGCAGCACTGAGAGAAAAATCTTGGAGCGTGCAGATTTTGTGCTTGGAATTGTGGCAGATGAAGATTTACCTTGCTGTGGGGATCCACATCTCCAAACCCGGGCTGTAAATGCCCCAGCCTGGTATTTAGGGACTTATTTTTACCTCAGTATATAATCCTAAATGGAACACGATCACGGAAAATTACGCTTTTTTGGCCTGAAATGCTCTTTTTAAGGGGATATTTCTGCCTCCCCCTTATTCCTCCCCACCTCCTCCATCCCCAGTAGCAAGCTGCCTCTCCCCGGCGTGACTCAGCCGCTGAATGAACCAAACATTCCCAAAAAAACCCCGCAGTGCTCGGGGCTGCTGCTGTTTGAGCAATCAGAGGGGAGCGATGGCAGCGAAAAAAGCGGATTTGCTGCGGCACCGCGAGCTGGGACGCGCTGGAGCTGCTCTCCCACATCCCAGCTCCTCTTGGAGCAGCTGCTCCTGGCTCTGGGAGTTCAGGAAGAGCCCTGGAAGAGCAGCAGCAGCTCTGAACAGCCCGGGCACCACGGGAGAGAGCCGTGGGATGCTTTCAGATGAGCCCTTAATTAATGAGCCCGTGCAGAGAAGCAGCAACTCCACGTGGCCTCCCCAGCACTTTGTCTGAGTCAAATCCCGGGAAATCCTGTGGAAATCCAGCTGCTGGATGTGAATTCCCGGCTTTTGTCGGGGAGTTTGTCAAGGCATGGTTGCCACAAAGTCGTTTTTTAGCACAGAGATCCTCCCGTGCTGTGCTGGCAGCGGGGCAGGGCCTTGTCCCAGCCCTGAGGAGCTGCCAGGGTGGGACTGGGATCCAGGAGGATCCTAAAGCTGCACCAGCCTTCCCTCACGGAGGGAGGAAGTCTTCCCTCACCATCCAAACTGGAGGTTTTAGGTGGGATGTTGTGGAGGAATCCTTCCCTGTGAGGGTGGGGAGGCCCCAGAGTGGATTTCCCCCATCCCTGGAAGTGTCCAAGGCCAGGTTGGACAGGGTTTGGAGAGCCTGGGATGGTGGAAGGTGCCTCTTCAACAAGGAACAAGGAAATCTCTGAAGTCCTTTCCAAGCCAGGCCATTCCCTGATAAATGGATGTTTGTGTTTTCCAGAAGAGCTGCTTTGATTTTTTTTTTTTTGGAGATGACATTAGCACAACCAGTCAGCTGTAACCTCTGGGCAGATCAAAACCCTGCTCGAGCAGCTGGCTGGGAAAAAAACAACCACTGAGGTGTTGCTAAATGCTTTTATTTCCTGCCACTCCGTTGTTTGGAGATCCTTGTCAGCGAGGAAAGGGAGAAAAGTTTAATTTGCTCTAAAGCCGTGTTCAGTATCTGGGGCCTGGTGTATCTCACCAGCACAGACGTTCCTCTGTTGTTCTCCCTCCCTTGAATAACTTTGTGAATTAAATTGGGAATTGGGTGATTCACAGCGTTTAGAGCCTATTATGGGAGGGAATGAGCAGGACTGGCGGGGCTGTGTGGGCTGAATTCACACCTTTGTGTGGCTCCTTCCTCCTGTCCCTTTGCAGTGCCTTGGAGCCGCTGCTGCCGCTCATCCCAACCATCCCAATCCCTCTCCAGGATCCCTCACAGACATTCAGGCACTCAGCACCTTCCCAGCACATCATTTCCTCCATAAATGACAAAGTTTTGCCTTACTTCTTCAAAATCCAGCTCCATTTTTTTTTGTTTCCTCGTTCTCCCCATCCCACTGTGCTGCAGAACTGAGATTTTCTACTCCCTTTCCTAAAAATGATCCTGTTCCCTTATCTCTGCAAGGTTGGAGGTGCTGTCACACGGGGAGGGACATCCAGGACACATCTCTGCACACCTCCACCTTTTAATTTGGATTCTCAGGGCAGCAGAGCTTCTCCTTTCGGAGTTTATGGCCTGGCAAACCCCCCTGGGAATATTTCCTGGCACTGTGACACCTCCCAGACAGGCAGCACGAACTTTGGGTGGCCACAGATGGCATCAGAGACAGGAAATGTCGGATTTTTCCCTTCTCCCTCCCTCAGGGGATGAATTCAGAGAGCTGGGAGGGACCAGCCCCAATCTCTGCTGGGGGAATCTGTTCTGAGCTGCTTCTGCCCCGGCTCTGCCCTTTTCACCTCCCATTTAGCTCAGCATTTTTGTCACTTTTCAAGGGTTTGGTTGTTTTTTTTTTTTTCAGGGACCTCTGTCAAAACCTCCCTCTGTACCTTTGAAGGGGCTGTGCATCCTCAGGGCAGGAGGAGGGGAAGGAGAAGCTCAGAAATAAGGGGGGGAAAAAGGGAAAAATGGGAGAGTGGGATTCCCAAACTGCAGTTATTTAATTCTAAACACTGAGCCAAGTCAGTGCTTTCCCATTTTACTGAAGCATTTGGCCACACTGGCTATTTAGGTCAGGAGAAATATCATGTTTTTTAGTGTAAATATCACATTTTGTAGGTTACAGGCTGTGGAAAGGAGGAGCAGCCCAGCACAAGCAAAGCAAACACACAAAGCATCCCTTGAATTTCGACTCACTGTTTCAAAGTGGAGGAAGGGAGATGTATCCCAAAAATATTTGGATTTTTGAAGCAAAATCCCTTTGAGAACCTCTCCCAGGATGGATTCCCTCCTGCAACCAGCTCTGGTGAGGTGCTGCTGACTTTTTGCAGGTCCCAGCCCATGTCAGCTCCTTTCAGCTAAAAAGGGACCCAGCAGATGGGTTCATGCATACATTCAGCTCAGACACGAGGAGGTTTTGATAAGCAGTGATTTAACAGGAGCAGATTAAAAAAAAAAAACAAAACCTTGACTGTTTTTAGGTGAAACTTGGTCAGCTTTCAAAAGGGAACAGGTTTGCTTCAGTGTTGGTGTTTGTAACCTCTCAGATGATAAATTGCAATTTAAATCATCTCCCAAAGCCGCAGCAGCGAAATTATTCCAAAACTGCCAAAGCAGAACACCTCATCATTGTCAATATTCTTTTATCCCCCTCTGGTCAAAATTAGCACAATTTCACAACATAATTTGCTTGGGGATGAATGACATTTTCAAATGGAAAACAGGCCCCATTCAGCTGCTCATTCATTTGATTGGAAATGAATTTTTTAGTGGCAGTTTCACACACTTTGCTTTCTGTGAATACTCTGTGATTGCAACTTTCTCAGACGTGTGTGTGTTGGCAACAACAGATTCCAAAAAAGAGTTTCTCCTGATAAATCTTGGCCTAAAGCTTGTCACTTCTGGGTGTCTGGGAAGAGTATTTGGAGCAGCTTTGATTCTTGTCTGTGGCATGTTTTAAATCCCTGACTGGATGAGCATAAATCATTTCCTGTATAAACTTTTGTGATTATCAAGCTCAGATTTGGTTTTCTGCTTAAAACGGTGTCAAAGACACTTTTTTTAAGCAATCAATTTACTTTGATTCTTTACAAAAAAAACCCCAAACCAACATGAAGAGCCTCTGGACACTTCTTATCTCGAGAGCTTTCATCCATTTTCTTTCATTGCCTACATTTGTTTGTTACTTATCCCAATCGTGCTTAATTCTGGTTGAGATCACAGAGGCTTTTCAGCAGCATTTATCTCCCCATGTGAACACACAATTTCCAGCATAAAAGGAGCCTGTTCTGCTAATAAATAGCACTGGAGAAATTAGATTTAGGTGGGATATTGGGAAGAAATATTTCAGTATAAGAGTGGGGTGGGACTGGCACAGGGTGACCAGAGAAGCTGTGGCTGCTCCATCTCTGGAAGTGTCCAAAGCCAGGTTGGAGCAGCCTGGGATGGTGGAAGGGTTGGAACTGGATGAACTTTAAGGTTTCTTCCACCTCAAACCATTCTGGGACTTTATGAAATAATATTGCCCATTTTTGTAGGGGATGTGTTGGGGAAGGCTCACCTGACACCCCAGACTGAGGCTGGGTCTTGCTGCTCCTGAACTTGAAGAAGGTAAAAATGCTGGTTTAAGGTTTTAAATGGTCTTTAATTTTTTTTTTCCCTTGCAGGAGTTCTCTTAGCTGTAAAGCTGGATCTTTTCATTCCAGAGCAGAGTTGAGGACATTTTTCCCTCTGTTACTGTCACCACATTGCCACTGATGGGTGCCACAACCCAGGGCTGCAGTTTGAGGGTGTCAGTGCCACTGTGGCCAGGCAAGAAATTACTCCAGGTCATTCCCTTGCACCAAAAAGCTGCTGTGGACAGGGAAAAGTCCCTCTGGAATGAAAGTGAGTCTTCAGGGCAACTTTCCTGAGCTTCTCTCTCCGAGGCAGGAGTCTGTATCCCTTCAAATCCTTTATCCTGAAGAGCTGCAGATGTTCTGCCTCTGGGAATGTTCCTTTTTTGGGACAATTCTCTCTACCCGTGCTGGATTGCTACTGCCTAATTGCTCTGCGTGTGAAAAGAGTATTTCCTTTTATCAGCTCCAAATGAATCCTCTTTTAATGTAATTGCATCACTTTATTATGGAAAAGTAAACCCAGGAGCCTCCAGCTGACCTTCCCGGTGCCATTTATCACCTCACACCCCTCCACCACCACCTTTTCTTCCTCTCCTCCCTGAACTAATCTACTCTTAATATTTTTTAATCTCTCCTTTGCAATGTCCACATCGTTCCCATCCTCGGGGCTGCAGCAAAGCCCTGTCCTGAGCAGGGTTTTAGCTCTGAGAGCTGTGCTGAACATTTAAGGAGTGATGGGGTGAGAGGTTTCAGCTTCCTGGGTGGCTCTGGTGGCACGGCTGGACTCGCTGTGGGTCAGTAAATCCTGTTAATGAGCAGTAAATCCTGTTAATGAGCAGTAAATCCTGTTAATGAGCATCTCCCGGATTGGGATCCGTGATGTGTTGGATTCCCCGTCTCAAATGGGGATTTGGGAGGTCGCTGTCACCCTCACAGGGGCTCAGAGATGGGGAATAAATCCCCAGAAACAGCTCTGCTCCAGGGTTTTCCATGGATTACAGCAGCTCAGTGTGTTCCCACGGCACAGCCCAAGGGTTAATCCTCGCCTATCCCAAACCATCTCTACCTTTGGTGGATGCCTTGCTCTTATTTCCAATTATTAAATCCAATTTTCCCTTCTCTTGCCCTTTCTCTTCCCTGTCCACATCCATAAATCCATAAAGATAAGAGATTTATGGAACTAATTTGAACTGGTTTGGGTTTTTTTTTGGCCAGGGTGTTCTTGTCACTCTAACTCCAAACAGAATTCCAAGTGTTCCCTGTTCTCTTGTGCTGCTCCCAGTGGGGTTTTATTTCAGAAATCCTTTTAATTTAGACTAAAACATCCTGTCCTGGATGCACACCCAGGCTGGAAGGACCCCCTGCAGGAATTTATCCCAAATTTCACCGTTCCCATTGAAGTCACTGGGGTTATTCCAGATTTTTGATGAGATAATTGGTGTTAAAGCCTGGGAATCTTCCCAGAGAAACAACCACAGAGGATCCAGCCACAGGTCTACCAGAACAATGTATTTAATCCCAAATAAATGGCTCCAGATGAATGAGAGGAGGTCACCAGTGGATAACTGGAAGTGTTTCCTGCTGGGGAAAACATCTCCTAAGAAAAACATTTCTTCTCCCTAACATCAGGATTGACATCCTCCAAAAAAAATAGGAATAAAAGCAGATTACTAAGCTCTCCCTTTTATATTTAAGTCATTTTTACCTTGAGGCTGAGTGCTAATTGCCCAGCATTTAATTGTCTTGTATTTTTATTTGCAATTCATTTTTCCCAAGGATCGATGCAGTAATTCAGATAAAAAATTGGGAATCAGCTGCTGAGCCGCAGAGAATTTATCATTATCTATTGATTCCTGTGGCACCAGCAAATGAAACTCTTGTCCACATCATAAAAAAAAAAAAATAAAGCCAAGTGGGATAAATGAAAAGAGTGGGAATTGCAGGGTGGATTTGAGGAACAGTTGCTCCATTTTTGTGTGGCCTTTGTGACCCAAACAGGGCAGAGAGCAATGAGCTCTTGGCGTGCCCTCAAAAGGCCTCAGAGAGCAGCAAAACTGAGCTGGGAGGATCATTCACAGCTCTTAACCATAAATACAGGGTGGGGAAATTCTGGATTTGATCCATGGGTGGTTATTAGATCCCAGGGGCCGGCAGCAGCCACTTTGGTCACTAATTATACACAAGTTGATTGCATCAATCAGCTCCCTGTGCACCCAGCTGAGCTCTCAGTGTGGACAAGGGGGAAGAAAAGGGAAATATTTCAGTGTTTCACTGGGATTGGCACTCGTGGAGAAGGAGGAAGAAAAGGGAAATATTTCAATATTTCACTGGGATTGGAACTCATGGAGAAAAGGGGGAAGAAAAGGGAAATATTTCAATATTTCACTGGGATTGGAACTCATGGAGAAAGGGGGAAGAAAAAGGAAATATTTCAATATTTCACTGGGATCTGGTGGCTCCTGTGCCTGTTCCATCCTTGATTCCACAGCCCTGGAATGTGCCTGAATTCACATCCTCCCCAGGCCCCTCTTCCTGCCCACACCAACCAATCCCTGCTGAGCCAAAACCCTGGAATCAAAGCTCTCACAGGTGCCAGAGATCTGCTCCAGTTTTCCAGGAATTCCTCTGCAATCACAGTCGTTTCCTGCACGGAGCCAAAAGGGATTAATGGCAGAATTTTGGCTGTAATAATGTCACTTGTCCCCTTCCCAGTGGCCACTGATGTGTGAACAAGCCCAGGCTGCCAGGCTTTTGTAGAAGACATATTTTATAGAAAATATATTTTAGGGAATAGATATTTTATAGAATATGTATTTTTCTATGTGTATAGAATATACAGAAATATAAATATAGAAATATAAATACAGAAATATAACAAATATATAAAGATAATATAAACTATACATATATGTATTCTACATATAGAATATATGTCTTAGAGCAACTCAGTGCAGAAGCCTGATTTTCCATTCACCTTAAACTCAAGGCCAACCAAGAATTTGATCTTTTTACTGCCACAAATCACCAGTAAAACCCTGCTCATGGCATCAGAGTCTCCAGGAGGTTTTGTTTCCTGCTGATCCCAAAATATCTCATTCCCTGAATCCACTTCGAGATCTTTTCCTTATCAATTTTGGGGTCTCCAAGCTGCTCCTTCAGCCTCCCATCCCACTCCTGGAACTGGATTCTGAAATGTTCTGAGGTGAAACCTCGAATTATAATGTCGTGATTTTAGAAGAAAAATTAGAAATTCCCTCTGAGATTTCAACCTGAGGAAAGTGAGCAAAACGAATCAAGGACATGCAAAAAATTTTCTAAAAGTCACAGAAAGAGCAGGAAAATTGTTGGGCAATCCTGTGAATCCTGCATTTATTAGCAGCCGTTTGTCAGAACGCAGTGTGACACCAGCGGCACTTGGATGTCTGTGGTTATTAAGGAATGCAGGAGGAATTTAGGGATTCCTGCAGCTCTGGCTGCCTTGACCTTGACTTCCCTCCTTGTGTGTTGTTCTTCTGAGCCGGCAGCACCACGGGATCCAGAGGGAGGGAAGGAGGAATGGGTCCCTGGGATGACACAGGAAAATTCGGATACAGGGCTGGGCGTGACAGGGAGGGTGGCACCACCTTTGCATCTCGAGTCTCAGCATTAAAATGTTTAGAAAGAAATATTCAAAGTATTTCTATTAATATTTAACAGCAGCATTAAAATATTTAGAAAGCAAACGTCATCGGAGTGAAATGTGCCCCTGGCAATCCCGGTGGGATGTGACAGGTTCCTCTGGAGGTGGCAGGGCTCTGCAGGAGCCTCCTTGGATGCTCCCTCACCTGCCTGTGCCCTGCTGGAGCTCACTTGGCATCTGCCAGCCTGCCCTGGTGTGGGAAACCAGGACATCCCTCTGGCTGCCCTGGCTGGTCCGAGACCCTGGCAGGGGGCTCGGGAACCTTGGCAGGGAGTCAAAAGCACCTGTGCCTTTGATTTTAGCCCGTGGGAGAACTTACCAACTCTGAGTGAAGAATTATAAACCACAAGGGTTTAAGTAGAGTAGCAGTAAGTCAATCACAAGGTGATAAAGTAAGATTTTAGAGTTNTGTAACATCCCACTGAGGGCAGAGCTCCGTTTTCCATCCTGCTAGACAGACCTCAGCAGGGCAAAGAAAGAACTTATAGATAAGAGAGAATAAACAACCTTGAGAAGCAAAAGCCACGCGTCCTGACTTCTTCTTCCCCAGCACAGGCTGGAGACAGAAACTCCCTAAAGTCTTGGGGTCACCCAGACCCCGAGACCCGACACCCTGGCACAGCAGAGAGGTCTCTGAATCCTGGGAAATTCCCTGTCCCACAGCCCCCCTCCTTTATCATCCCAGAGGAAAGAGAGATTCAGAGGCACCAGCTGCTCTCCTGTCACCAGAAACTGAAGGTGGAGAGGCTTTCTCACTCGCCAAGGAGGACCCACAGCCCCTTCTGCTGCCCTCAGTCCTCAGAGCTCGGGGTGAAACCAGCTGTTCCTGCTTCCCTGCCCAGGAAATGCTCTCAGGTTCCTCAGTTATTCACATGAGGGGTATGTGAGTATCCCAGAGTCATCAGGAACTTCTTCCTTACTTGTTCACATGTCCTTTCCTCTCCCTTTGTCACAAGCAGTTGAAGTGCTAAAGCAGCCTTGAAATGTAGAGTAGCCCCCAAAGTGCACTCCCAGCTCTGATGAGGCAGGGAATTAAAGAAAAAAAGAAAAAAAAAAAGGAGAAAGAAGATGGGGGAGAAATCTGAATCCAGAGATTTGGGAGCCATTTACAGCCCAGCACCACTGGAGCTGATGATGTTTTATAATGGGGTTGCTGCTGTAAATGAGATAATAATTTCATTTTTTTGTTTAGGAGCTTCAGGTGTAGTTAATCCCTCCGGTGCTGAGAGGAACAAGGACTTTGTAGAAGGATGGTCTTTCCCTTCAGACAGCTGAAATTAAATGTGCCAGGAGACAGAGAGTGAGCACAGACAGAAATGAGGCGAGGAGCAGGGGTAGTTTATCATGATGGGCACAGATGCAGCCCCAGGAAAAGCTGCTGCTCCACTGCTTTCCCCTGCAAAGATGTTTTCAGGAGAGCCGTGAAGGGGAACAAGGATTTGGCTTCGTGCACATTTGCAGGACTCTCTAGACTCCAAGAAAGCTCCAAAACGCCACACAAATGATAAAATAAAGCATCTGAGGGCTTGGCAGCCCTGTGTCTTTGGAAGAGACATCAATAACTCAGCAGCCAAGAGGCAAAGGGAGGATGGGAAATGAGGAAACCAAAGCAGCTGCTCCTGTCGGCTTGGCTGGAGGACCAGCTTCACACCAACACTTCCATTTCCATCTGTAATTAAAACTGCAGGGAAAACAGGGCTCCTGGGAGCTGGGTGGTCCTGCAAGTGAGAGGAATGAGGGATTTGTCTCCACAAACCAACTGTGGGTCTGCTGGTAGATAAANCTCCTGACACAGGGAACCTCACAGCCTCTCTGGAACCAGCAGGTTCACCCTCTGCCAGGGTTCCAGCAGCACACAGAGAAGGAGAAGCAACATTTCGTTTTTCCAACCCCCAGGGCAAGGGTTTGGCTGGACACAGGGGCACAGAACACGGAGCAGGCAGCCGCTGGCATGAACAGAAAAAAATAACATTTTTAGTCCTCAACACCTACTGCTGGTGCTGGGAGTGTTGGTGATGCTCTTGGCAGTAATGGGCAGCTGAGAAGATTTGTTAAGGATCCAGAACTTCTCTGGATTCAACTCAAGGCTGTGTGTAAACCCAGATTTTGCAGGCAGAGGATTGTGTGTCCCCATGACTGAGGGGTTGGTACCCAAGGCTGATGCAGGAATGCAGAAGGATGTGAGGCAGAAAGTGCTGTGGGCACTGAGGAGGGTGAGCCTGGCTGGCCCAGGAGAGAAGGGAAATTCAGGAGGATGTGGGGAGGAGGAATTAGTGGGAAATCATCGTGTTCCTGCAGATGGAAGCACAGATAATGGGGAGAGGGAGAAATGCTAAGATCAAAGTGGGTATTGATGCTGCAACAGGCCGGGGAGGGATCAAAGGGGAGATAAAACAGGTTGCCAAGGCATCCAAGGCTTTCTTCAGTCCCCAGCCCTCCCTTCCTTGAAAGGGAGGCTGAAGAACCAGGAACAATGAATGCAGTGCCAGCGAGGGGCTGGGGAGCACAGCCCAGCCAGGATAAATAAATCCCAGCTGAACCTTGTCCTTCATTTTTGGTGCTTTTTAAGGTGAAAGCCAAATTCTCCCGTTCTCCTGATGAGCTCTACCTCTTTCTGCATGGTTTTGGTCCAACCCTTCCTAAAAATGGCCCTGAATTCCTCACTTCATCCTTCACTGACAGATTCAGGGAGGTGAGGGACTGCACCCAGAGCATCCAGAGCTCTCCCACCCCATCAGTGGCTCATAAAATCCCCAAATCCAAGGCTCCTCACTTGCCTGAAGCCCTGAGGCCACTGCCAGAGATCTGAAGTGGTCTCCAGGCCAGGGAATGGGTGAAAGTAAAGAAAATCCGAGGCCTGGAGGAGGCTGGTGTGTTCACTGACCTTCAGGGTTTGTTCCTGAATGATTCTTGCTGCTATCCAGATGGGCCCCGGTCCAAGTGGATGTTTGTGGAACTCCTGAGGGGCATTAGCAGCTCTAGATCAGCATTTTTACCTTCCTTCAATTCCTATTTTCTCATCTGGCCTCTGGGGACCATCTCGGAGCTTTTAGAACAGTAATGGGAGATTTAAAGTGAGACCAGGGGGCTGCTGGTGCAGAGCAGGAGGTGCTGACCCCAAAAAAAATGGGACTTTCCCCCAAGTTTGCTCAGCTCTGCAGCTGTGCCCAGCTGCTCTGAGCTGGGATCACTCTGGAAGAACCTGCCTGGCAACCCAGAATGCAGACACAGCTCGATTTGAGACAAATCCCCCCCCTGCCAGCTCCCAGCTCTGCAGAAAGAAAACCTCCCCGCCTTCAAAGCAAACCCCAGGTTTTCCCAAATTGGCAGGAAATGACTCATCCCACAAATATAGACTCGGGAATATTCAACTTCTCATCCAGGTATGAGAAAGCACTAAAAAAAACCTCCCTTAATTAGGGTTTTGTGGGAAGTGTTTTGAAGGTCTCATGTGCTCTGCTTGTCTTATGTTGGTTTTGAGCCTCCTCAAGTGCAGGGAGATGCAGGTGAAGCCTCTGCTCTGTGATTTCCATGTGGAAAGGCTTTTCCTGGGACAGCAAAATTGCTGCCCACACATCCAGCCCAGCAGCAGCTCTCTTGCCAGAGTGGAACAGGTAATTAGACAGGCAATGTCCAAGTAATTAGACAGGTAATTAGACAGGTAATTAAGCAGCCAAACTCTGACTGACAGGAAACTTGGGCACCCCTTCCTGGGGTCATAACTGTGGGATGTATTTCCCACTGCCTGAAAAAAGAGATTTTACCCAGAGTATCTCTCTACTATTTAAGCTCAACTAAAACCTGTTTTTCCTTGGCAATGCCCAAGAATTCTGTTCCACTTCTATTTTCCTTGGGGGGAAATGGATAGGGAATGACAGAAGAACAAAACAAATCCCAAAATAATCCCCTGCCCTTGATTTTGTTCTGTCACTGGCTCCCTTTGGCCGTGCTGACTTCCTCCCGTGGGCATTTATTCATATTGATTAAATTGATATTGTTCTGGAGGGTTTGCTCTCATTCTTGGGAAAACAGAAGCAAAATAAATCCCTGCTGGACCAGGGGTAGCTGAAGAGTTTGGGGATGTTTTCCACCACAAACCCCCCAGGTTTTGGATTTGGGATTTTCCCTGGGGCAGAGATGGAAGCAGAGACAGTGGAAATCTCAAGGTCTGTGTGAGTTCTTTTGATTCCCATCCCTTTGCCCCCTTTCCTGCAGCCCTGCTGGGTGTAAATTCCAGCACATTCTCATTCTGGTGCTCCCATTCCACGGGGAATTGTCTCCTCAGCACTGGAAAATGCCTCATTAGGAAGGAAGCAGGCAGGGAAGGCTTTGCTGAGACAGGACCTAGGAGGGTGATATTGGATTTTTTTTTCTTTTTTTGCTCTCCCTCAACTCAGCTGTGGTAGTTTTCACCAGGGATGTTTGGGTTGAATTCTCCTAATATATGAACCCCCCAGATTTGGGGGATTTTCTGTTATTAATACCCTAAATACAAACTGAACTGTTGTCACAACACCAAAAAAAATCCCAAATAAATAAGCACAGCTCCATCTCCTCTTCCCCATTTAGTGTCTCCCTTTTTGGGGATGTGTCAGACACTGAGCTCATCCTTTCAAGCACTGTGTTAATGTAGAGGAGTCGTTCAAAATACCATGTGTAGATGCATTAAAAAAGCTTGATCTGTTTGTCTGGTGGGAGGAAATGTTTTCTCTTCGGAGGTTCCAAGCAAAACTTAGTCCACTTTTCCCCACTGTCTTTCCACTGAACTGAAAAAAGATGATTTCATCAGATTTCCTTGAGTTTTTTGGGTTTTTTTGGGTTTTTTTTTTTTTTTGGGCTTTTCTTAAAGCTTCACCTCCACGAATCATGTGTTTATCTTTAAAATCAAAAAGAAAAACTCTCTGGCTCCCCCAGCCTTGCAGTGCCATTAAAAATTCTAAAAGCTGTGTAGCCTTAGAGAATAGCCTTTCCAAAGACATGAAAAAGAATTGCTGATTTATTTATTATTTATAGAGCTCGTTATATTTTAACTCCAGGGGGTGGCAAATATAGGATAGACTCCTTCAAACAACTTGTGGGCCCTCCAGTGGTGCTCTCGTTGGTTTCTATGCTGGAGAAGGGAGAGAAGAGCAGTTCCAGGAGAAAAGTGAAGTAAGGACAGGTAGGGTGGGCGGTTTTGGGGAGATTTGATGGGCTGGGATCAGGAATAACTGGGCCAGTTTCGCCAGGAATTATCTGGAATGGGATTCAGAAAATGGGAGCTGGCACAGGACCCCCATGAAGGACTGGGGGAAGGGAATCTTTTCCTTGAGAGTCCTGTGGAACGCTGAGAATTTCCAGCTCCTCTCCCCTCATCCTGCTCCCGTGTCCCTGCTCCATGAAACTCCTGCAGGGAGGAGCCTGAGATGGGTCTCAGATGGCAAAGGAGCCCTGGCAGCAGGAGGGGACAGCGTGGGGGAGGCAGAAAAATGGCCACAAAATGCCAGGTTGTATTGGTTTGGAAAGCCAGGTGTCTGCTA
>VXBC01003212.1:122513-145282 GCA_013399945.1 Ploceus nigricollis
TTTTAAACTTTTGCTTTCAAGCCCAAAGTCCTAAAAATTCCCTACATTTCCAATTCCAACAAACACCTGGACAGCAGCACCACCTCCTTCCCCTCCTGGAGGTGCTGGAGACATCAAATAACTTGGCTTATTTTATTTTTTATTTTGATTTACACACGTGCTTTGCCTGGCCCTCGCTGCCTGATGTAAAACCTCAGACTGTGACTCACGGCTTGATGAGAGAATTTTTTTTTGGGAGAAGGGCAATGTCACCTTTATTTTTATTCCTCTGCCAGCGTGTTTTAATTGCTCACTAACCTGACAGCTCAGGGGAGCTGTCACACTCACAGTTATGTGAGTTTTGTGGGGTTTTTTTGTGCTTTATTTGGCTGGTAAACCCCAAACTCTTGTGCATTTCACACAAAATTCTTAGAATTCTCCCTGGTTTGGGCCTCCTGTGTGTTGCAGCAGCCAATGTTTGTGTAAACAGAAATAAAAGTGGAGAGATGGGGCAGAACCAAGAGGAATTGGCATTTTCTGCCTCTCCAGCTGTGTTTGCTGCAGTCCCTGAGTGAATCCCATCCCATCCCATCAGGACCTCATCCTGGAATTTCCCTCTGATCTGCCCCATCCCAAGCAGCACCACGTGGCCAAGCAGCCTCAGCTTGCAGGAACAGCAGCCAGTTTCTTTGCTGGGATCACTGGCTGCACAATCTCCAGCCTGGGTGGGAATATCCCCCCACCAGTGAAGGAATAACCACGGAATTCAGGGAAAAAATGGGGGTTTTAATGTCCAGTCTGCCTTGGGTTTGTTCCCATGTGCAGAAGGTGGGAGAAACCCCACAGACCCCTTTGAGTGCAGCCCTATGGAATATCAGGAACAGCAGGAAACACGGGCAGGGCACCCCCAGCCCATCTCCCTGCTCAGTGTTCCCTTTTGTCGAGATTCTTTTCATTTTATGGCTTTAATTTCCAACAGAATTAAGATATGAAAGAGGGGGGCTTCGTTTAAAAGAGCTCCCTGGGCGTGAAAAAGACCTTCCTCCTTAAACAGCACAGTCCTTTGTGAAAATTCATATTTACAGACCTTTTAGAACGTATATTACTTAAATATACATTTAAGGCTGTTTTAAAAGCCAGATTATTGGCCCAATAGACCATAAAAGCTCCTGCAGAGACACTGCAGCCTGCGGTATGTATTTCTATTTTGGTGCTCTTAAATGCTTATATTTATCAGCTCAGTTGTTGGGTTCAGGGCTGTGTGGTGAATATTGGCAATAAAAAGGAAATGGTCATTACAAATGTGTGCAATGGGAGAGGAGGGGACACAGGGAAGGGATGGTGGGAGAAGTTACACGGATTTTCTCTGTGGGGATTAAAGAAAAATCCCTGGGAGCACAATGGATGTGGGTGATGATGTTTTAGAGGGTCAAACCCAAGGCAGAATTTTGCTGCAGCACCTTCAAAGGCTCGAGGCTGGATTTCCTGTGAGAATCTGCCAAGGAACATCCCTTCCACAGGAATTCACCTCCTGGGGAGCCTTGAAAACGGAGCAGATCCAGCTGCAGTCCCCAGGCAGCCAATTTCTACCTGTGGTGTGTTTCCCTCAGTGTGGGAATGCTCTCAGCTCCTGACCCTCTGCTCCTCACAGGTCTCATTTCCACGGAGCAGCAAATCATCTCTCACAAATGTGCAATCAGAAATTACCAAAAAAAAAAAATAAACAAAATGTTTCATTTGTGGTGGCAAAAGCTCGACAATCTTAATTCAGATCATGCAAGGCCTTAATGCAGCACAGTGTGAATAAAACCAGATTAACCTGGTGCTCCTGAGGCAGTGCATTAACTGGTTGTATATTTGAGACTACAAGCCCTAAAACATCACTGCCCTGTGCCTCTTATCATGATCAGTGTGAAACCAGTGCCTCAGGGATGTTGTGGTGATTTCTGATCATAGCCTGACCCCTCATCTTGGATCCTGCCCACTGCAGGACATGGCCAGCAAGGCACTTTCATTGTTGTCTCTGGTGTCACTGACACACTGTGGATGTCACAGAGTGACACAGAGTGGGTGACAAGGAAAAGTGCTATCAGTATCATTTTACAGGATTTGCACAGTCCCTACCTTCTGCATCAAATTTGAGACCAAAACCTTTTCAAAACATCATTTTTGCAGCATTGATTAGAGCTGCGAAAGCTGGGGGGTTAATCTGCATCCTGAACTGGAGCAGTGGGGTTGAAGCTTTCATTTCCACACCCCCAAAGGACCCATCCTCATTCCTGCAGCCCCCCTGGAACAGGCTGAAGCTCTCCCGAGAAAAAATTGCTCTTTTTCTTACCAATACAGACTGCTTGGAGGAGGATTTCCACGTCTGTGGCGTCACCTTTGTAGACTGGTGCCTCACTATGGAAGGGTAGGCTGTGACAACACAAAACACAGCCAGTCACAGGCCAGCCCCTGCCACTGCCACCCCCGTGTCCCCAGGAGCAGCAGCAGGACTGGAAGTGCCACCTCATTAGTATTGCATTGCTCAACATGGAAATGCAGCCATCCCCGGGGTGGGACAGGACAGACAGCCGTCAGACAGACAGATGCCTCTTCCACCACCCAATCAGGCAGGAAAAGGCAGGAAAGAAGGTCTGGCTAATTAAAATGTCTGAGGAATGCAGAGAGGTGGAATGCAATCAGACCAATTAAATTCAGGCCAAGTCCCAAAGTCAGCATTCTGGCTCTTGCAGAGAGCACTGCAGGCTGATTCATCAGTGCAAAGAGCTGAGCCTGGGCTTCCTGCACTTCCTCTGGCAGCTTGATAAGCCCTGACCCCCTTCCAGCACCCCAGCCCTGCTCTGCCCCAGGGGTGCAGCAGCCCTGCAGTGTCACAGCCAATGTCAGGGCATCACACCATGGCCCTGCCCCACCACCTCCAATTAATCACACCTGACTCTGCTTGGCAGGTTCTGGTGCTCTTGGATTCCACCTCTGGTGGGCAGTGACAGCAGGGTGATGAGATGGGAATGGGGGTTTGGTTCATGGAGGCAGCTCCTGCATATTTTTTTTTAAGGTTGTGCTGTTCGTGTTATTTTTCAGTGATGAAACTAGAGGGGCAAATGGCCCATGGTGTCTTCCTCAAAAATAATCTAAAATTTATCCCTACCTGTGGCAAGCACATTCTTTGCTCCCTCAGGAAATTTTTGTAGAGGAGCAGAGAGGGAAGAAAAATAAACCAATTTCTAATTCTGTCTCTTGTTTCTTCCATGGGGAATGCATTTGGAGATTGTTTACCTGGGGTGATTGGTTGATTGGATTCTGGTGGGAATTGTTTGGCTCTGATGGCCAATCACAACCACCTGTGTCTGGACTCTCTCTGGGGAGGGAGTCACGAGTGAAGTTAGTAGTTAGATATGGTAGTTAGATGTTAGGAGGTAGTTTTAGCATCTCCTCTTTAAATAATATATTAATGTATTGTAATACAGTTATAATAAAGAAATCATTCAGCCTTCTGAACTAGAGTCAGCATCATCTCTTCCCATCTCGGGTTCACCTGCATTTTCCCTGCAACACCTACCCATTCCAAACAAAATTTAAAATCCCTCCACCTGTTCCCTAGGTAATATTTTTGAACAATCCTCGTTGCCCTGCTTCAGCAGGGTCGCTCCTGTGCAGGTGCCTGGGAGGTTGGCAGTCAGGCCAGGGTGTAGCACTGCTCCAGGAAGGCAGAGCAGGATTTGGGGGTTTGTCACCTCGAGGGGGGCGGGAGGAAGGGGAACACTCAGCTCCTAGTACCGGTCTTAGTGAAGAGGCTCCCGTCAGACTGTTTGCTGAAGTCACCGGGCGGATTCTGTCCCACCGAGGAGAACTGAAAAGGCAGCTTAGTGCCATTGCCTACTGGAAGATAAAGAGGTTGTTGTTATTCCACGGGGCTGCAGGGGGGCATTTCCAAACACACCTGTGACGCTGCCTTCGCCTGGCTCGGGGGGCACAGCCCTGTCCCTTCTCTCCCAGGGACAGGAGGCAGTGAGGGCAGCAGCTGGGTGTGGGTGTGAGGTGGTGCCAGCGCTCCAGGCAGGGACCAGCCTTTCTCCTGAGAGCCCCAGAGGGCAGGTGTGGCCGCAGAGCAGCAGCTCCCTGCACCTCCCGAGGCAGGAGGGATGAGTCCAGCACTGCCCTTCCTCCCAGCAGTGCAGGCTTCACTCAAACCATTAAAGCTTCCCCTTCTGGCCTCCTCGGGGTCAGGCCCTGGCTGCCAGAAGGAATCTGAGAGCAGGGAGATGAGAGGGACACAGCCCTGCCTGTGCAAGGCAGGAGGGGCTGAGGTGTGGCTCTGAGTCACCAGAGCTCCCCAGGCAGGGTGGCCTTGGCTGCTTCCAGCACGAAGGGAAAGGCTGGAGCTGAACCTTGTAGGAATGAAAGGAAGGAGGAAAATGTTGGAAAAGGAACATGGGGATCTGGGAAGAAAAGGCATGAACGTGGCCAGGCTGTGTCTTTGAGAACTTACTAATAAAAGGTGTGATAGAAAGAAGCACCTCGTGCTTCTGAGACTGCCTGGGAGTGTTTGGAGTCTCCTCCTGCTTCTGCCACAACCTCCTCAGAGTGCTCTGAATGTTCGGGATCTGGGGATCTTTGCAAACTGCCTCCTGTGTTTTGCACCTCCTTTCTGTGTGATCGAGGAGAAGCAGGGGTGCCTTTCCCTCCTGTGAGCACTGAGAGCCTGGGCTGGCTGTGTGCAGACACTGCTGATGGCCAGCAGGAGCTGGCTCTGGGATGTTCAGGTGCCAGGGCAGCCGAGAGGGGCAGCAGGAAAGGTGGGTTAGTCAGGCAGAAAGCTGTGGCACGGGGGGTTAGATCCTCTCAAACTGAAGGCAGAATTACCCGTACCAAGTGTTTCCTCGGTCGCTTGGAAGGAGGAAAATTCCCATGACCGTGGGTTGAAATTGGCTGTAAAACAAGAGCATCCAGTTCAGCAGTCGGCTCCTGATGAGCTGCCTCAGAGGCCTGTGCCTGGCACTGCTCTAGGAAAAGGTCCCCACCGAGCTGGGAGCAGCCCCAAAACAGAAATCTGGGCCCAGGCAGCAGAGGAGAGCCTGGGTTTATTTATCCCTGGGTGTTGGGGAATGGGGAACTGCTTCTCCTGCAGTGAGCAGAGCTCTCGGTGCCACGGAGCTGCAGGAAATTGCCAGCTCAGGTTTGGGTACTCAACATGAGGGCTCTGCAGGCAGAGCTTTGGGTTCAGAGCTCCAAAGACACCAGGACAGGAACATTTCCCAGCCCCGTGGCAAGTGTGTGCCCCAGGCTTCCACCAGGACACAGACTACAGCCCTTTGGGGAGGCACTGGGCTCCCAGCAAAGCAAAAAGAAGATGGATTCTTGGAGCTGCTCTGCTGCCATCCTGTGGGCTGCTTCTCTGTTTAAGACGTGTTTCTGTTAACACAATTCTCTCTCTGTGTGTCTGAGTCCTTTCTACTCTTCATTCAAAGACTTTCAAGATGATTTTTCCAGCCTCCTCCTGGCTTTAGCCAAACTGACACATCAGGAGAAGAAAGCTTAGGGGAGAGGACAGAAAGGAGCGTGGAGCAGTTGGACAGATTGTTCCTCTCTCTTTGAGGCAGTGTTTGAAATGTTTTGTGCCCCCTCTGCCTCATCCTGTCATCCCTGCAAGCAAATATTGGATCATAGAATGGTTTGGGTTGGAAGGGACCTTAAAAATCATCTCGTTCCAGCCCCTGCCATGGCAGGGACACCTTCCACTACCCCAGGCTGCTCCAAGCCCCATCCGGCCTGGCCTTGGACACTTCCAGGTATCCAGGGGCAGCCACAGCTTCTCTGTGCCAGGGCCTCACCACCCTCACAGGAAGAATTTCTTCCTAATATCCCACCTAAACCTCCTCTCTTTCAGTTTGAAGCCATTTATTATGACACTCAAGAGCAGTGGAAGTCTTGACTTTAAGCAGGGCTTAAAACCACTAGGTTCAGCTGGAACCCAAGCAGTTCCTCAGCTTGGGCTGCTGCAATTAGCACAGAGCATTCCTCAGTCCAGCAAACAGACTTCCCACTGTGGCCTGGGGCAGAATCTGCAGTGACCCAGCCCAGCCAGAAACAGGGTGTGGGGCAAAGCTGCATCCATGAGATGCTGAAGGATTCCAGGGGTGTTACACAATGCAGAGGGTGGTCCTTGTCCTTCCCTCCTATTTTTGGGATTCTTTAACAAAGATACAATCAGCTGCACTGCTGGGCTTTGGTGCCACAGTGACAGGGCACAGAGAGCTCCGGAGAGTTAAATGCTGATGGGGATGTTGCATTATTCATGGGGTGATCCTTGGCTAGCCAGCCTGCAAGCCAAGTGGGTCACTCTCCTGCTTTGCCTGCTGATTCATCCTGCTCCCCACATCCCCTCCAGCGCGGTTCCAGCAGCTGGATCCTCCCTGAGCCCTGGCCCTGCTGGGCTCTGCTCAATCCCCATGCAGCACAGGCTCTGTGTGCAGCCATGGGCTTGCCTGTTTTGGCCAGAGTCACTTCGCTGGGAGAAAACACAGAATGAGTAATTGGGAAGGCAGCACTGCCTGTGTTTCCAGGAAAACACGGATGTGGAGGTGGGATGAGCCATCCCCCAGCCTTTGGACAGTCAGCAGCCATTGCAGGAAGGGGGGATTGCTGTGCAGCCCTCACTCTGCTCTGGACACAGTCACCACGTGGATCTGGCAGTGCCTGGGGATCCCTCCTGGATCTTCAGCAAGCTGGAGTGCTGGATCCCAGCTGGAGCCTCTTCTCCCAGCTGTGGGAAGCTCAGGCACTCATGACAGCACTGACCATGCTGTGCCACTGCCAAAATGGCTTTTTCCTTCTTTTGTCCCTTCCTTTTTGCCGGGCTGGGCAGCATCCCCATCCCAGGGGGTGACATTGTCCAATGTTCCTCCCTGACACACCCCTTTAATGCCAAAATTGCTTTTTCCTTCTTTTGTCCCTTCCTTTTTGCCGGGCTAGGCAGTATCCCCATCCCAGGGGATGACATTCCTCCCTGCCACACCCCTTTAATGCCTTCGGGGCTGTTTCCACCTGAAAGCTCCACATTTTGGGTAGAGATAAGCTCAGCTTGTGCTGTGTTAGAATTGCTTTTCAAACTTCCCTCAGGGCTGGAAAGTTTGGGGTGCAGGGCTGAGTCTGTGGTCTCAGCAGAACTTCCCTGCCTCTCCTGATGCAGGAGAGCAGAAAAACAAACCCAACCCTAAAAAAAGCCCCTCTGCCCCTGAACTAGGGAAGAGCCCTGCTCAAGTCCTGCTGGCACTGAAATGGGAACACCAGCCCTGCTCCAAACATCCTCAGGGCTGCCAGGGAGCTGCCAGGGCTGAGGGCAGAGAAGGGCAAATCCAGACAAAGGGCTCAGTGTTGGGGTCTGGGTTATCCTCAGGAAACCAGCACAGGGCAGGAATGTGCCCTCAGGGAGTGTCCCTGTCCCTGCCCACCCTCTGTCTGCAGAGCAGCAGCTGGAAACACCTGGCAAACCCGAGCAGGGCTGAAATTTGGTATTTGTTTCGTGCCACCTTTCCTGTTCTTTTGCTCCTCGCCTTGCCTGGGCTCTCAGCACTCTCAGCTCCTTGCTCTGGATGCCAATTTAAGAATGCCAGCTGTGATTTTAGAGCTGGATGTGTTGGAAACATTGGTTCACTCCAAAAATTCATCCTGCAGTGGCCACACAGCAAGTGGGACAAGCAAATCACCAGGGCTCTGGTCAGAGCTCACAGAGGAGCTCCAGACTCCTGCATTTTTTTTTTTTAGGACACATTCCTCACTTCTTCTGTCCTTTCCCTGCAAGGAAAAATTTTGTTTGATGGTGAAAGTAAAATCTTAATGCTCAGTGCAGCTTTCACTTGATAGCACAGAGAGAGAAGCTTTGGGTGGAGAAAAACACTGATTTTATCCTGGAAACCCACGTTAAAACTCCCCTATTTTCACTCTTGGCTAGAGTTCAGTCACTCCAGCTCTTCCCCATAAAACTGAGAACCTTTTCTGCCTGCTTTGAGGCAAAACCTTGTCAAAGCTCTGTAAGCTGGAGAGAAAACACGCAGAGGGATCTGAGATGTGAGGGAGAGCAAATTTTGGGCTAGATCATCAGTGAAGTTCCTTTCCTGAGCGGGAAGGGAGCCTGCCCAGCTGTGGGATGCCATCCATACCTTTGGGAGTCAGGAACATGGAAAATCTCTTCAGGTTGTCGGGCTGGTTCCACTCGTAGTTGTTCATCATGAACCGGTGGTCCCCTGGAGAGGCAGAGCAGGGCATGAGCTCGGGGATGCACTTTGGGGGTCTGCAATCCCCCTCTGGGATCTTTGCCTGGGAGCTAAAGCAGTTCTGCAGCTGCCCAGAGTCTAAAAGAAAAGGTTCCTTCAGAGGCAGAGCCCAGCTGAAGAACTCAACCTCACAGCAGACACAGGATCTTCTAAAATCCACAGGGACACCTGAGGGTTGAGGCATTTTCTCACCAAAATGCTAAAAATGACTCCAAAAGTTTTGAGTTTGGCTCCTTTTGTGTGCTGAGCCTGAGCACAGGGCTGGCTGATGGAGAACTGCCACTCTTTAAAGCTCCAGAAATCACTTCTGGGAGGGTTACATGGGTTGGCTTCTCCAGTTTTTAGAGAGAGATGCCAAAGCTGAGCTGCAAACAGCTCTAAACTCTTGGACAAGGGTGGCTGGTTCTGGTTTCATGGATCAAACTTACTCCTACACAGCCTGGGTTTGGATTTCTGACACTGATTCACAGGAAATGAGGCTTTATCACTGCACTCACTCATAAAAACATTCTTTGAAGGCCTCTGTAAACCTATTGTTCTCTGCAAGGAAGTAAATTCGGTTTTTATGTTTAAATAGCTCCATTCTTTGATTCTCAAGTCACTGAACAAACTTTCCTTTTATTTCTCCCGTTTATTTCAGTGCTATTTAAGCTCCCTGATTATTTGTCTCCTCACCACTTCAGTACCTGTTATGACAACTAAAAGGACATGGATTCCCTTTGGAGTCTGCTATTAAGCAGCTTTCATTCCATTAATACAATATTTCTTCCTGGGAAGGTTTTTACAGTAGAAGATCAAGCCAGCTGCAAATGAATTTGTTGCAGTGACTCAGGGGGAGTCTGAGTTAATAACTCCACAGTTCCTTAATGGATTTAATTCCCTTGCAGCCACTGGATGCAGAGTGCTGCCCTCTTTCATCTGTAACCATGGCTTGGAGAAGGGAGAGCTCTGAACCTCCTGGGACTCACCATAAATAACATTTCCCACCTGTTCCCAACTTTTCATTAGGGCAGAATCCAAGCTGAGTCCCTGGTAAAGCTCCTGGAACCACCCAGGTTTCTGGCAGGAGTTAAAAATGGTTTTGGCACTTGGATTCCATGGATTTCAAATAACAATGAGGGCTTCTGGCATCAATAACATGGAGGGGACCCCAATTAAAATAATCAAGAAGTAATCAGGCTTTATCCTGAGCTACTAGAGTGGAGTAGCTGCAGAACCTTGTTGGGTTTTTAAAATGCCCAAGGAAAATGCTCCAGGACTGGCAAAACCCAGCCCAGCAGATGGAAATTCTGCACAGCTTCAGGTGAACAAAGAAAGAAAAAATGCACAGAAGTGATTTTTGGATCTGTTTGTCATCTGTTGATATTGAGTTGTTGTCAAATTTCTCGGTAATTCTGGAGCATGTGGAGGGTTGAGAATTTAAATAGGAATGTTGCAGTGATGAAAGAGAAGTCACGTTCAATTTCTGGTGCTACTTTAAAGGCAGGGAGAGTTTTAAACCCTGCATTTAGCTGTGCATCCTGAGCACTCTGGGCCTTCCTGAAAGGCTGGTCCAGAAGGATCTGGTCCATTTAATTCATGTCTGATGGAGAATGATGGCTCTGATTATTAATGTGTAATTATTAATACAGGAGGGGTCTCCAGTAAATATTTGAGTGAATTATCAGCGATTTTGCAGATTTTTGCAGATTTTTTTGATTGAATTTGAGTAAATTATCAACGATTTTGAGTGAATTTGAGTGAATTATCAGCGATTTTGCAGATTTTTGCACATTTTTTTGATTGAACTTGAGTGAATTATCAGCGATTTTGAGTGAATTTGAGTGAATTATCAGTGATTTTGATTGAATTTGAGTGAATTATCAGCAATTTTGAGTGAATTTGAGTGAATTATCAGTGAATTTGAGTGAATTATCAGCGATTTTGAAGATTTTTGCACATTTTTTTGATTAAACTTGAGTGAATTATCAGCGATTTTGAGTGAATTTGAGTGAATTATCAGTGATTTTGATTGAATTTGAGTGAATTATCAGCAATTTTGAGTGAATTTGAGTGAATTATCAGTGAATTTGAGTGAATTATCAGCGATTTTGAGTGAATTTGAGTGAATTATCAGTGATTTTGATTGAATTTGAGTGAATTATCAGCAATTTTGAGTGAATTTGAGTGAATTATCAGTGAATTTGAGTGAATTATCAGCGATTTTGAGTGAATTTGAGTGAATTATCAGTGATTTTGATTGAATTTGAGTGAATTATCAGCAATTTTGAGTGAATTTGAGTGAATTATCAGTGAATTTGAGTGAATTATCAGCGATTTTGAGTGAATTTGAGTGAATTATCAGTGATTTTGATTGAATTTGAGTGAATTATCAGCAATTTTGAGTGAATTTGAGTGAATTATCAGTGAATTTGAGTGAATTATCAGCGATTTTGAGTGAATTTGAGTGAATTATAAACAATTTTGCAGATTTTTGCAGATTTTTTTAATTTAACTTGAGTGAAATATCAGTGGTTTTGATTGAATTTGAGTGAATTATCAATGATTTTGAGTGAATTCGAGTGAATTATCAGCGATTTTGCAGATTTTTGCAGATTTTTTTGATTGAATTTGAGTGAATTTGAATGAATTATCAGTGATTTTGCAGATTTTTGCAGATTTTTTTGATTGCATTTGAGTGAATTTGAGTGAATTATCAGCGATTTTGATTGAATTTGAGTGAATTATCAGCGATTTTGCAGATTTGCAGCAGAGTTCCTCAGCTCCTGTGTTGTATGAGCTGTCCTTGAGGTTATTCCTGCACCTTTTGGACTCCCACATCCTCCTGGAAGAGCAGGGTGCCATTTATCCTCACATCACCCACTGCTGTCCTGGTACTGGGCTGAGAGATTACATCCAGGTGAGATAAGCACTCACTCCCATCCCTGCAATTCCTGGTGCAGGAGGTCATTCCCTGGGATTAGGCAACACGCCCAGGGTTACAGAGGCCTGGGGAAGTGCAGACAGCACAGCCCCATTGTGGTGCCCTGTCCTAATCTCAGCTCTGAGCCTGATGCAAGACAAGTCCTTTGTTCACAGCTAATTGTGAGGAAGTGGGTTGTAAATGTAAAAGATTAATTTTGCTGCTGTGGTGTTGGCTGTGACCTCTGTGTTCACCTTAAAGATCACCTGAAGCATCACTGAGGTGTGGGGAACAGCCTGGATCAGGCAGGGAAGCTCTCCCAGGTGGAACAGGGAGCATGATCAGAGTCGCTCCAGTTGTAGCTGAACACTCAAACTGAGCCCTTTTTACTTGGAAAATTAGATTTTCAAATATTTCCTTCTCAGTGGCAGGTGCTTGCAGGGTATTTTATGTTCCAGCCAGGCAAGCAGAGGCTGAAATCCTGCACTTTTAATATCTGATGTCACACCAGCACCCTACATGTGCTCACTGAGTGTACAAATAGGATTTCAAACTTGCCATCCCACATTTCACCTTTATGCCACTGCCTTCACCCTTCACTGAGCTGCCTCAGCAGATCTGTGGAGTTTCCCCTCCTGGAAAATGTCCTGCTAAACTTCCAGGGGCTTGCTGGAGCCTGGCACAGGGCAGGGGGAAGGGTGGCTGAACACACAGGAGGTGGCTGAACCCATTAAATCCTAAACATAAAACCCTAAAATGAACCAAAAATCAGGGAAGTGGGGCCAGTTTGGTGTCCTGTATGAGATACCCTAAATCCCTGGCACTTAACTGATTCTATCCCCACACAGGAGAGGTAGAATAACTCTGATATTCCAGAATTCACATTCTAATACCTCTTATATTTCAGAATTAATTCCAGCTACAGGAGTCCCTACTCCCACTTTCCCGCAGGTCTTTGCTTACTTTCTTCTTCACCAGGAGTGCTCATCATCCTCATCACCCCTGCACTCCAGGGCAGCAGGGAGGGGAATATTTGGGATATTTTACCGTTCTCCATGTGGTTCCTCTCGATGAAGTTGCGGCCCAGGTCTGCCTTGCAGATCTTCTCCACGTGCCTCATGCAGACGTTGAGGAGGTCGTCCCTGAGCAGCCCCATGGATGGGCTCATGCTCTCCCCTTCCAGCAGCACGCTGTAGGTTGGGAGGGATGGAGGGGGCACATAATTCCTCATCAGAGCCCCAAATTCCTGCCAAAGAAAGGGATTGCAGTTCATGAGGAGCATGAAGTGGTTGATGTCAGACTCCCAAAGTGCAAAGGAAAGCAGTGAGGATGGGCAGGGAAATGTTCTGTCCATGGTTTGCAGCCATCCATAAAACCAAAGGCATGTCCAAGTCCATTCCTCACCCCCCAGAGCAGAGACAGCTCCAAATGTCCCCGTGAATCCCTGCCATGGGTGTGCAGGGAACTGGGGAAGGCTCATTGGGGCACACCAGACAGAGATACTTTGGACCTGATTAATTAGGATGCCTTGGCAAGAACAAACAGAGCTTTGAGGATTGAATCAAGACCAGCTGAAGGCTGAATCAAGACTGGCTGGCAGGAAAAGAAGCATCAACTTCTGCAAGCAAGAGCTGTTGCAAAATGTATAAATTTGTTTACGTGATGATTTAACCCAATCATTGCAGTAAAACATTACTAGCCTTCCTAGAAAAGTTTATAAGCACATGTAGTCCACAATAAATTTGGATTCTGACCACCACTCGGTCTCCCCATCTCTCTCACCATCTCACCATGAGAGTTCACACATCTCACACCTCTTTGGGATTGTCTTTGGGACAAATCCCAAAGTCCTCCCGGGGACAAAGGAAAGGGAAATGAGGTCTCTGTCACCTGCAGGAAGAGCACAGAGTCGCTGATCTGGTGGATCTGCTCCCTGTTCTCCTTGTCCTCCCGCAGCAGCTTCGCCCTCTCCTCCAGCTCATCCACGATTTCCTTCACGTTCTCCGAGGCAATCTTTTCCCTCTGATCCAGGGCAGCCTTCACCTCATCCCTCTGCCTCTCCAGGTCACGGATCAGCTCCTTGAAGTGCTGGTCCACCGTGGCTTTCTCGTTGGTGGTGTAATTCTGGGTGGGGAAGGGGCAGAAAGAGGAGGCAGCAGGAAAGAGGAGCAAGAAAATATTAAAATTTCACTGAGTTCTTTGTTAACAGGAAGACACAGAGGGGGATAAATCCAAGGATTCAGCATTTAGAGTATGGAAACTCCAGCTGTGCCAGTCTCGGCTGCAGGAAAGTTGTGCCAGGAGAAGCAATACCTGTTCCTGCAATAATCACATGGACGCAATCCTAAAGGGCCACTGCCTTCCCAGGGGTAAGAGCAATTCATGCATTTCAATATTTCAATTCATGCACTCACAGGTGATACTTAAAAACCCTCTGTAACCTTTTAAATCAGGGTTCTGGCTCCTGGACGATTTGAGGACCAAATTCCCACCATTTCAAAGGATGAAAGGTGCTGAAACACTTTTTACAAGCCTGACCTCGAGGTGCCTCTGAAATATTCCTCAGAAGGACTGGGGATGTAACTATATTGAGAGTCAAAATTTCTAGGTCAGGTTTCCAATAATAATAATAATAATAATAATAATAATAATAATAATAATAAAGCAGATGAAAAGCAGAGCTGGTGAGCCAATGTGCTTGCACCACATAAAAGGGAGAGGAATGGCTTTGCCTGTTAATATTATGCAAATTTTCTGGGGTGTCTCCAACTTGTGCTTTCACTGCTTTATTCAGTTAGGCTATAAATGAAAAAAATAATACCATGACTCTATTCCAACCCTTACCACGGTGCAAGAATTATAAAGGAGCCCTCTCTCAGCATGGAAATAAGCTCTTCCACCATAAATAAGATATTTGTTGGGGTAAATTCATCTGCACCTGCTGTCTTATCTCAGTTTGGGCAACCCAGAGTTATTTGTGGATTTTGTTTCTAAATCTGCCTGGCTACTGGTGATGGAAGGGCCATAAAGGACCTAAAAAAGGAGCCAGAGCAGGGAGGTGCCTTGGTTTTGTATCAGGGCTCGATCTCCCCGCAGGGAATGTCGCAATGACTTCAGTGGGAGTTGTTGTTTCCAAGATTTGGCTTGGAGCTTGGGATAGGGATGAGATAAAGGCTGGGGAAGGGATGGAGTGAGGAAGAGCTGGAGGGAATGAGAGGGATGTGGGAGAGGAGGGGAGAAGGACTTGGTGATTACAGGAGGAAGAGGTGAACTGGACCCCTCGAACGCACCTTGATGCGGTCCCTCTCCTTCTGCCACTTGTCCACCTCATCTTCCACCTCGATGATCTTCAGCTGCAGCTGCTCCTTCTGCAGCGACAGCTCGGTCTGTGGGGAGGAGAGGAGAGGGGAGGGAGCCTGGTGAGCTGGGGCTGAGGGTGACCCCTTCAACCAGCCCTGAGCCTGCCGTGATGTGCTGAGCACAGCAGCGGGGAGGTCCAGGGCATCACGTGCTGCCAGCGGGCACCGTCCCAGCAGATTCAGCTCCCTCAGCAAAGCAGCAGCACCCACCTCCCAGGCTGTCAGGGTGCTGCTTTTAATCACATGGGAGTCATGAGCTTCAGGGGAAGGGAGCTGTTTCAAAATTCAGCTGTGTGTGCAGAGCAGGGCCCAGCCCAGGGTGTGCCTGTGCAGCAATAACAGTTTTCATGTCATTACGGAATGACGTTTGACGAGTGTTGCAACAAGAGGATGATGCCTCCGGCAGGAATTCTGTTTAGACAGGATTGTGGATTAATTTGCTCTGAATTGAGAGCTTTCATGTAGCGATGGAGCTGGGGAATGCTTGGAAAAAAAAAAATTACAAAGGAAAAAAAAAAGCCACAAAAGGAGGAGGGAAGAGGTGTAGTCAACCTGCTTGGCTGAGATCAGCAACTTCGCTGGGATTCATTTGCATTTCGTTGTGCAGTGGCTTCCCAGAGAAGCTCAGAGCTGAGACTTGCACAGGGATTTGTGGCACTGGAGACCATGCACTGTTTCCCTGGATCATTTTTTCCCTGGATCATTTTTTCCCTGGATCAGCCCCGGACCTGGATGTTGGCAAAGCCTTGCCCCGTTAACTCCAGCAATCCCTCCCCGGGTCGTTCCCATCCTCCATCCCTGCCCCACAGATCCTGCCACAGCCTTTGTTGGGGCATTTCTGCATTTCATGTGTGTGCAGGTTGGTCTCAGCCATGGCTGGAGGCAATCTGGCTGTGGGACACCCAGCCCAGAGCTGTTGAGGAATTTCAGAGTTGGCAGAAATTCCCTGTGTTCTGTCGTGTTAGGAGAGTCTGAGAACCTGCTGTTCGTGTGGGATCTTCTGCAAAATCCTTGGATTAACCCAAACCACTGCAATTCAGGCCAACAATTAGAGGCATGGATGGATAAATCCACTCTCACACTCCAGCTGCCCATCCCAGAATGTAATGGAACATGAAAATCTGGGTCTTTATTGATCAGAGTTTAAAAGTTTTCAATTCTCCACTCAAAATGAAGAGCAGGGAAGAAGCTGTGAACCAGCCCAGACAGGAGCTCTTGTCCTGATGCCAATCAAGTGTCTGAACACCCTCTGGAGCTGGAATCCAGCACAGCTGCTCTGAGAGCCAACAACCCCAGCTGTTCCAATTTAGAAAATCTCTGTTTATGGAGGGACAATGATTGGATGGTGGTTTTGTTGCCTTAAAAAACACAAGAAAAGTGGGCAGAAAAAAGGGAAGTGTGCTCAGAGGTGTCTCAGTGCCACAAAAGCTGCATCCTCACATTGTTTTTAGGAGTTAGGAGAGCATTGGCTTTCCAAATATTATCCACACATCCTCAGTAGTGGCCTGAACTGATTCTCACCCTCTCCAGGGGTTCAGGGCACACAGGGAAGGATTTTGTGGCACAGCTTCACCAGGGAACCCCCACTGGCTTCCAGGTGAGAAAATCTGCTCTGCTACTGATCAAAAGAACAAAGACAGGAGTCTGATCCCATAATTTTCACATTTTCAAGACAGTGACTTGGAGGAATTCCTGCTGGTTTCCATTCCCACGTGCAGTGGGAGATGTCCTGTGCGTCAAGACTCTGCACAGCAGGGAAATGCAATGAGATGAAAATATTTTAGATGCATTTATCCACTGCATTAACCAATGTGAGAAATTACACCCAAATTCCAGTTGTTTCCTTGAGCCACAGAGCTGCATCCAGGTGGCATTTCTTGTTTGTGAAGTAAAAAACTCATCTCCAGAGCAATTATTTCCCTCCTCATCCCCAAAAATCAGGACGTCCTTATAAGAATGTGAGTGAAATCCTACAGAGAAGGACTGGAAGGAATTTTTGGGGAAGAGCAGAACTTTCACAGCCACGTAGACACTCCCAAACTCAAGGGATTTGCAGAGAAAATGCCAGGAAAAAAAATACCAGGTGATGGCTGGAAGGTGGTGATAACAATATTATGCTTTTGCAGTCCTTTTTAATTAAGATGGGTCTCCAAGGAATTTTGGGAACTATTATTTGTAAAAGTGATCCTGACTCCCAGCAGTTCAAACATCCCCCAGAAAGGTGGTGTGGGATGTAACAGCCATTTAAGAGCAGAGGCACACAACAATTTGGAGGTTTATGACTTGCAAATGGAAATTACAGAGATGGTCCCAATAGCCAGGATGCAAATCCCACACTCAGCCAGATTTGGCAAAGGGGAAACACCAGCACAGACTGCAGCAAGGGCAGGGGAGGTGAAAGGAGGTGTCATTGTGGGGTACTGCGAAAAATTAAATAAATACCACAAAAAACCACCCTAAACATAGGGAAAAATGTTAAAGAGAGGTGCAGGGAGAGCCTGGAATAGTGGAAAAACTGGTGGCATGGGCAGAAGGGTTCAGGAAGGGTGCTCTGGAGGTGGAGCACACCATCAAGGGTTCAGGAGGTGATTTCCTGATGGTTTTAAGACCTTTTTTTTTTGGTCTGGGAGGTTGCTCTGGCTGCCCATGTATATGACAGATAAACAGTCACAGTATGGGGGCCACAAGGGCTAGGGACAGGCAGTGCCTCAGCTTCACTCCCTAAGAGAAAACTCCTATCTGTCCTCATATTTCTCAGATTTTCCAGGGTCAGAAATCCCTGATGGACCATCTAGAACAAATCCATTGGAGGATTTGAGGTTCAGAAAATCCTGATGAGAGATAACACAGCAACACCCCCATCCTGGGGGTCCCTCCAGAGCAGAAATAAGAGGAACAGTGGGGGAAAAAAAACAGGAAATCCAGATTTAGACAATTTTTTGAGCACAGCAGGCTGAGAAATGAAGGCACTGAGAACCTTCAAGCTAAGATTGGATCCCCTATTAGAGCCTCAGTTAATTAGGGCAGTTAAGAGGCTTCAGTGAAAGTTCAGAGTGTACATCCAAACATGCACAGCTGAGCCCAGCCCTGGTGCTGTGGAGGACCTGCAGATGGGAGATTATGAGCCCTGCACGATGATGCAAGTGCTTTGTGCAAGGAGGCAGCAGCAGCACAAGCAGCATCATGCCCTGAACGCTCTGGGAGCAGCCCTGTGTCCCCAGCCTGGGAGAGCTCTGCTAATTAACCTGCCAGCAGCATCCAAAGGAGATCAGGGAGCTGCAGAAGTGCTGCTCCAACTCATTGTCCCAGTGCAGGGCCAGGATGCTGTGGCTGAAGGGTCAGGGGGTTTTTTGGGACATGATTCCTGCTGGGTGCACAACTGCATTTTCCCATCTCAGTTTCTGTTAAGCAGAGCTGGCTGTCAGAGGGCTGAAACCTCTGGAGACCCTGCCAGCATCCTATAAAATGCCACTGGAGAAGCTGAGTCTGCACAGCTTGGAGAGAATTCCTTGCTTGCAAACAAGTGGGTTTTCCCTGGATTCTGCCCTCAGTGTAGATTAATGCAGAATTCAGGCAAACAGACAAAATTACTCCAATTTCCAGCTGGGAAGAGTGTCCTTCCTGCAGGAAACTCTGAGGAAAGAACATCTATTTTGAGATGTGTCCACAGAGAAGCCACAGCTGGTGTAGGTAAAATCTCTCAGCCACGCTGCAGCAGTGAGAAAGGCCCCAAGCCCTTCCAAGGCTTAATTTTGTTTGCTCTCTGCTCAGTGAAAGTGATGCAGGGATGGGAACCCCTCTGGATCCATCTCTGTGGATGGTTTTCTTCAAAGCCTGGCTCAGCCTTTGTAAAACCCCCTCTTTTCAAAGCAGCTCTGTGGGAAGGAGGAACACCCAGCTCCCCTTCCTGTGCCCACAGCGAACTTTGCTTTAAAAGATAAAGAATTACAGAGAAAAAAAAAAAAAACAGATCAAAGTGTTTTTCAGCAGAGCTGACCTGGCATGCTGAGCACCAAGGCTGGTGCTGGAAGGTAATGCCAGGTTATTTCCAGCTCTGGGACTGGCAGGCTGAGGTGAATTTCTCTCCTTTGGAGAGCAGCCCTGTAAAACAGGTTTGGGATGAAGGATCTCCTTTCAGAATGAAGGATGCTGGCTCCAAGGGGGGCTCTGGTGATAAATCAAAGGTTTTATTGGACTGTACAAGCTGCTGTGGAGCATTCTCACTTTTCAAGTGTGAGTTGTTATTCCCCAGCCTCACAGACCTTTTCCTGGCTGTTTTTTGTACTGGTTCTGGTGCAAACTGTTACTTTTCCTTTAAACCTGCAGCAGGAAATGAATGCAAAGTGGATCTGGGGAGAGCATTAAAGGTTTCCTGGGTAAAATACGCAAATAGCACTGGGTGGGAAGCCAGGACAAATGTCTCTGTCTGAGTCCCTGTGCCTTCCACTTGTGTCTGCTCAGCAGGAACAGGGGGTGAGTGACTCTCACCCCAGGCTCCTGAAAAGTGGAAGTTGCTGCTGTGTTCTCTGTCTGAGACAGAGATATCAGGCTCTGCACTGCCCTAACTATAGGTGTCTGTGTTCTGGCTTGTTTGCATTCCTCTTCTCTGTCTGCTCCGTGAGACAAGCAGGGTTTCCTAATTCCTCAGAAGGAGCTTTCCCAACTCTAAAGCACAGCCCCTCTCCTCGCCACACAGCAAAGACAGGCTGAAATCTGCATTAATTCTGCAGACCTGAAGGGCAGATGCACCTAAACCAAGCTTATTCTGTGCCACTTCTGTGCCACCAAATCGCTGAGCTCCCAGGTTGGCAGTGCAGCAAAACAAACCCCAGTTCTGGGATCTTCTCCAGTTCTGGAGCCACACAACAGACAGGGATGGGGAAATCCTTGCAGATAAATCCTGGACATGCAGGATTTCACAGTGTGAAACATTTCACACATTTCACGGTGTGAAAGGCTCTGTGAGGACACAGCTTTATTCTGGTCACCACTCCAGTGGCAGAATGGATCTGGAGGTTTTAAAGCTCCTCTGGAGCTGCTGGGATGCCAAGCTGGGAGAACAGGGCAGGGATAGGGATGACCTGGTGTGAGGTTGTTGCTTATCCCTTCCAAAAGGGCAGCAGCACCAGCCACCCTCCCAATCTGTGGTCACAAATTCCAGCTGGGCTGATTTGATAAGGAGAGGTGTTACACACCAGGGGCTTGGAAATACTCATTGCTCTTTGTGGCTCCTGCTGAGGCTCCACCTCTGGTGAATAAATCAGGGGTGGGAACAAACATTTGTAGGCAACAGCTTTCCTGCTAATTGTTTTTGTCTGAGTGAATGCTCGCTCGAGTTACAACATGATCAGACTCTGTCAGGAGAAACTCGCACATGGGCATGATTCATGGTGATAAATCCTAAATCCTTTAGGCTGAGTAGCAGCAGAGCCAGGAGCTAAAGGTGGCACAAGGACTCAGAGGCAGGAATCAAACAGCATTTAAACCCCAGTTCTCTGCTCATCCACGGTTGTGTCTTTAAAATCAAGGTGCTAGAGGTGTCTCCAGCCACAGGAGGAAGGATCTGAGCAGCTTTGCTTCCTCAGGAAGCAGCTGTTCACCTCGTTCCAGGCAGGAATTGGACACCTTGGCAGACACCAGGCACAGCTTTATGCTAGAGCTCTGCAGCGTTCAGGGCTGACATCAAAACCACGAGTTCAGGCAATTATGGAACAAACAGCAGGCTGGCAAGCCCTGCAGGAATTTGGGAAAGGCTGTCTGAGACGTGGAAAAGGCTTTGTCTGGTTTCAGCGAGGCTGCAAGATGGAGATGACATGGCAAGAAAAGACCAGAGAAGCCAGAGATAAGCTCTACACAAGATGCTCTTTCAGCCTGATGAGATAAATCTTCCCAGCTCCTTGGAAAGATTAAAATTGTTCTTCCCATTAAGGGAACTCAAGAATTTCTCACAGCAGGTACCTGTGTCTGCCTGGTCACCACATCACAGCACTGGTTTGGGGTTTAGGAGATCTTAGTGCCCTTCCAGGTTCTGACTGTGTGACTCCAGGCACGTTGTTTTATATAATTATTATTTTACAGGTCTCCTTTTTGGCATCTCTCCTGTCCTGTCTGCTTAGAAAGTTTCTTGCTTTTACCACGGGGATGTGCAGCAACAATCGTGTTGAGACTCTGATTTTTTGCTAGAACAAGTGAAATCCTCCTCATCCACCCAGAAAGCAAACAACAGGAGGCTTTGAGCAAACAAAGGTGAAAGACATTTCATTAGTGAAATCTCCCTGGATGTCCATCCTCTGAACCTGTTGTAGTAACACTTCAGGGGAAATGATCAGGTTTTGGCTTGCACCCTGAATGATCATTTCAGGGGAAATGATCAGGTTTTGTGCTTGCACCAGGGTTTGTTTTTTTTTTTCCATCTAAACTTCAAAACACTCTTTCCATAGGTGTGACTCAACAGGGAAAAAAAAAAAAGCCCAAAACCTAATCTCACTCTCAGGAGCTGAGATAGCAATTTTCAATAGTTGTTAGTACCCGTGAGTAACTTTAGCAGCCACTGATTTGACAATTTGTATTCTGGAGGTGCTGACCCTGAGCAGTGCCCACCTTTCTGTGGGCAACCCCACACAAAAACTGTCAAAACTCAAGAATATTTTAAAAATATAAAAAATAATAAAAAAACTTAGCATTTAGGGCTTTGATTCAGCCTCTGCTGGAAGTCAGCTGTGCTGGCAGCCAGGTTCTCCATCCCTAAATGCAGCCTGCAGCACAACTCCAGCGCTGTGCTGCTGCAGCCAGGATCAGGAGAACACCAATCCCATGGAGACAGCAGCCAGGAAATATCAATTCTCCACTAAACACTTCCCACCACCACTGCTGCATCCCGGGATTCCACCCCAGCCATGACCTGAGGAGGGATTGCAGGCTGGGGAGCTGTGGTGTGACATGGGCATCTGCAGGCTGCTGGGAACATAAAGAATGAAAGGAAGAATAAAAAGAAAATAAAATTACCTCTTTCCCCGCCTTCTCGATCTCCACTGTCACCGTGCTGTGGTTCTTGTGCTCCTGGAACATGCAGAGGTAGCAGATGCACATCTGGTCTGTCTGGCAGAACAGCTCCATGGTCTTGCCATGCACAGGGCATTTTCTGGCTTCGAAGTCCCTGATGGGGTCCAGGAGCTGGTGGTCCCGGAACGCCGCTCCCTCCAGGTGGGGCTTGAGGTGCAGCTCGCAGAAGGAAGCCTGGCACACCAGGCAGGACTTCACAGCCTTCTGCTTGTTGTCGATGCAGGAGTCGCAGAGAACGTCCTCGAGCTTCACGCGGGGCCGGGAGCCCGCGGCTCTGTCGGCCTTGTTGAAGGGTCTTCTCAGATCCCCCGTCTCCACCAGAGGCAGGGAAGATTTCTTCAGGTCCCCCATCTGCCCTGCAGAGAACAAGGACTTCCTCCCTTCCCCATCAGCGGGCAGGAAGCTCTTTTTGGAATCCAAGGAGAAGAGGGACTTCCTGAGGTCTCCCTTCTCCGGGAAGTTCAGGGCTGGTCTCCTCATGTCTCCGATCTGGCCGCTGGCGAACTGCATCTTCTTGGAGTCTGCCGAGTCCATGCTGAAGTAGGTTGACCTCTTCTCATCGGATGACTCCACAAACTGAATGATGGGCCTCTTCCAGTCACTCCCAGAGAAGAGGGAGCTCTTGATTTGCCCTGTCTCCAACGCAGCACCGCCCGTGCCTTTTATAGCTTCTTTCTCGCCTCCGCCAGGGCTCGTGGCCTTCTTGGCTTCCTCTTCTTTTTTGGGGGCAGTTGGGCTCTTCACGTCCTCGGGCTTGCTGGCGGTGCCGTTTGTCCTGGCTGCGCTCCCCGTTTCCATGGCCTAAACAGGGTCAGTGGCTTCTCTGCTCGCTCTCTGCTCCAGCTCCCGTCTCTCAGCCCCCTCCAAGGCAGGCAGGCTCTGCCTGGTCCTGGTCTCAGCGAGGAATGGCTCTGGAGTGCAGAATTCAGGAAACCTTTCTGCCCCAGTGACGCACCCCGAGCTCCTGAGGAGGAGCAGCGCGCCCGGATCGCGCCCAGGTGGATGCAGGGGGAAAGAAAGGAGGAAAGGAAGGAGCAGACGTTGAGGGATCAGAAGCTCCAGCTGTGCAGTTAATTATACAAGGCAGTCCACACCCAGGAACATTCTTGTCTAACCAGGTTGGGGAGGAAGGGCTGTTTATATACATAGAAATGTCTCCTTACAAAAAAAAAAAAAAAAAAAAAAAAA
>VXBC01003213.1:6067-40228 GCA_013399945.1 Ploceus nigricollis
CCCTGCGCCCGCCCCCGCCACCGCCTCCTCCGGCCCGGCCCCCGGGGGAGCCGGGCAGGGCGCTCCGGGCCGGGGGGCGCGGCCCTCACCCCCCGGAGGAGCGGGCAGAGCGCGCACGGTGAGCTCCGGCAGAGCCGCCCGGGGAAAAGTGCCCTGAAATGAGGCGCTCGGGGCTCTCCTGCCACGGCCAGGGAGAGGAGAGGGAGGAGGAACAGCAGCCCACACAACGCTGCTGGGCGAAAAAGCACCTCCCGAGGATGATGATGATGATGGTGATAAAAATGATGTTTAAAACCAAGCAGTGCTGGAGGCTGGTCCCTGAGGGTTTGGCCAAAATACCAAAAAAGTTGAAAGGAAACACAGAGGAGCCTCCCTGTGTGCAGCAGGTGAGGGGAAGAGAAACCCAGTGACTGACAGCTTTGCCTCAAATCCTCAGTTTTCCACTGCTAGAAAAGCTCAGGTCCCTGAACTCTGCTGAAACAGAGGAAAGGACAGGCAATGTCCTGGTGGAGAGAAACTGCAGTACAACCCTGGGATGGCCCGTGAGCCTGGAACAGAGAAAGGAAGATCCTGGTGGGTGGGTGGGTAATTCTGCACTTGAGGGTGAACAGTGCCATCCAACATGGCACTTGTCCTCCTGGACCACTGCCTCTTGCTCCATACCCATCCATGGATCCATCCCAGGGCCACAAGGATGGCTGTGCCAACTGTGCTGCCTCTCCTCTAGGAGGAGATACCTCACTTCTCATCGTGCCTGCAAGAGCAAATGATCCCTCCAGGACCAACATGCTGAGCCTACTTTAACTGTTCAGCACATGATCGCCAGCAGTCCATAAAATACTCCTGTTTCCTCTCTGTCCTTCATTCCAGCAGAGTTTAAAATCATTGATGCCCTGACTGAGCCCCAAGTGAAGGAAAAGGAAAAAGGTGTTGGGATTTTGCATGCTCCCCATTCTCCTGATGAACTCTTAAAACAGAAAATAGGAAACCCCAAGAGAGCAGCAAAAGGATAAATGGGGTTCCCCAAATGAGCTCTTGCTGCAGGAAGAACAGGACCCACTGTGGGAAAACATGGACGTGAAGGAATGGGGCTGGAAGGGGGCAACAGCACCTGCTCAACCAATTCCCAAAGCCAGGCAGCTATTAGAGTGTGATCAGCTATCAGCTGAACTAATCCCCAGTGTAATTCCAGTTAAACCCATGGCATTACATTCAGGATTAACTCAGCTAAATAATACCAGGGTTGCTTTTGAGCATCACTCATTCCCTGCTTTTCCTCATATTGTTTTTCTCAATTAAGGGCAGATTAAATTTCTGCCATAGAAAACACACAGCAAGGTTGGAAGAACAGGGAAAGAAGGCTGAATACAATATCCATTGGAAAAGTCCATTCTGGTACATTTAAATTCACATCTTTGTGAATTACCTTGCCTTTCTGAACCTTCAGTAAAGCAGAAGGGTGGAAAAGGTGCCCAGCAGACCAAGGCCAGCAGGGAACCACATTTACTGAAGAACAAGGAGCAGCACGAAGGGGATTGTGGAGAAAAAAAGGCACAAAGAGGAGCTTCTGTAACAACAGACCACTCTAAACCACCCTGGCCTGACACACAGCTGGTTCTAGAGAGGGCATTTTTGAAGGAAAACATTTTCTTTTCATTAAAAGCGAGCTGTAGAAAGGAAAGGGGAAAGACAGAAAACTAGTGTCACAATGTAACAGAAAAATTAGCATCCAGAGCATGTAACACCTCCATGTTTCCCCAAGATACCTATCTGTGAGACAGAAAATGAGTCAACATTATCTCCATTTGTTGCATCATTCTTCACTTCTAACTTCGTCAAAGTTATTTCCCTTCTAGGAATTAAACTGACTGCTCATAACCTCCCTGAGAATTCGAGCAAATAGTATTTTGTGTATAAGAGATCCAAGAGTTTTTCCACCTATTTTTCACTTATTTTTCCCAAGCACAATGGAAAGAATGGAGTGAACTTTTGTTACATTAAGCTATAATAACTAAATATATTTGGATATTGTCACAAATTTTAATTTGTGTGGGGCTTTTCAAAGAAGTAACTGATGAAACAATCAGAAATGAAGCAAGAAAGAAAAATCTAGTTGCTTACCTCAAGAGATAAGCAAATTCGTGACATTCAATTTTCATCCAAGAACTTCTTGGGCTATTGAACAAGAGCTTCAGCCTCACACAGCCAGGGAAAGCAGCAGCATCCCAGCAGAGCAGTTGTGGCTGCCCCTGGATCCCTGGAAGTGTCCAAGGCCAGGTTGGATGGGGCTTGGAGCATCCTGAGACAGTGGAAGGTGTCCCTGCCCAGGGCACAGGGTGGAATTGGATGAGCTTTACATTCCTTTCAACTCAAACCATTCAGTGGTTTTATGATTACAAGGAATATTTTTATTTGTGAAGATTCTCAATCTGTTTACAGGAGACTGTTGTTCCTCTCCTTACTGGGAAAGACAAAAGAAAGTCATGCCCCCATGACCTGCCCTTGTGCACTGGGATTCAGCATTTTCCTGCAAAGTCTGTACTGCCCTGACACCCCAATTTCTAAGAAACAATAAATCCCTAGAGAAAAAGCTCTCTCAGAAACCCATTGTGCAACCTGTGACACTAACAGAGAGCAGAATCTATATATAACTCCCCCAAACAGGCCCAGCAAGCAGCTGCTTGTGAGGCATTTGCTCCATCCATCCTCCCCACTCCAAATCACCTTCTTAGTCCAAATTCCTATCCCAGCATTACCCAAGAAATTGCCCCAAAGCACCAACACTCATGTCAATGTTTGCAAGCTGGCCACGACCAGTGGGATACCTTCACCAACACCTCTGCCACCTACAAGGTAGCAGAGGTGGAAATGAAGAGGCCACATCCCTTCTGCCCTGAGGGATCAGCCCCAGAAGTGCTGGGAAGTGCCATGGAAGGAGAGGGCTGTGCCTGGCAGAGCTGTCCCACATGGAAGGCACAGGGGGGAGGTCACTGTCTCTGAAGTTGCACAACCATACTCTGAAATCCTTGCAGGAATTCCCTATTTGATGACTGCTAGGTGGAAAAGCATTCCACTACTCCCTGCACTCTAACTACTCCACTGCTGCTGCCTCTGCTCTTGTTAATTTGCTTTCCTAGCACTGGGGAACCTGCAGATGAAGGTTCAGTGCCTTGCTTAGTTTTTCAAGTGATGGAGACACTGTTGTTGCCTTCAGCACCATTTCTTCTCAGACTCTCTGGCTTTGTTTTTTCAAAGTGCCAGGAGAAGCTGTCACCCAGTTAAAGGAGCATCCTGCAGTCACTGAGAGTGTGACAAATTCTGCCCATCCTGTCCCCAGTGCATTAGGTGCCTTTGAAATCTGAATATTCCCCAAATGAACACACGTAACTCCTCTGGCATCAGCCTGCAGAGATACCAGAGATACTGAACTGCCCCAACAAGCACTTCCAGCTTATCCACCTCACCTTTCACCCTTTGCACAAAGGGGGTTGAATTCTGTGCATAAGTCAAGGGTGGATCTGCAGCCCTAAAGCCTCACTTGTGAAATGTCAAATCAGAAATAAGCTATGAAAGCAAAGCACAGATTGCTGGAAGCACCAGAGATCCCAGGTTGGGGCATTACCTCCTGGAGTCAGCAATCAGGACTTAATGAGAACAAGAAACAGTTTTCCTTTCCCTGTTCTGTAATTCAAACACATGGGATCATCCCCAGCTTTCAGAAAGCTGGTTGGGAGAACAAGAGCTCCAGAAGTGACAAGGAATCAGCCACTGAAGCCTCCAGCACTGGCAACACCCACTGCAGCTGGGGACTGCCACAGCCAGAAACTGAGCTCCAAACCAGTTTGCCAGGATTTCACAATGGGAGAGAGGAGCCCAAGCCAGGAACAAGCTCTGCACCTACTTGGGTCTTCTCCTAGTGCTGCAGAGCTCGCTTCAAACAACCCAGGCCAGGTTTTTAATGCCCCAGTGACACAACCACTCCTGCTCCCCAGCAGGATCCTGCTTTCCCACACACCCTCTGGGCTGCACTGACAGCTCTGAAGGTTCCCAGGGCAACTGGTCCAGCCTTGGGGATGGCATCTCACACATACCAAATCCCCATAACCATTAGGGAAATGGTAAAAATGCAAAATAATCAACCCCACAGCTGCTTCTGTCACTTTCTTTTTTAGGGTGGGTACAAACGTGTCATGTCCTCCAAGCACTGCTCAGCACAGGATCCCAGGGTGGCTGAGGCTGGAGGAGCTCAGTGGGCACCTGGTGGCACCTCCCTGCTCCAGCAGGGCCATCCCAGAGCCCAGGGCACAGCATTGTGTGCACCCAGCTGTGCCACAGCCCCAGGGAGGAGAGCCCCCAGGCTGTGTGGGCAATGTGCTCAGGGCTGGGCACTGCCCAGGGAAGAAGTTGTGCCTCCTGGGCAGGGGGAATTGCTGGGCATCAGCTTCTGCCCACCAGATCTGTAAACTAAATTCTGACAAGGGTCCTTGGTTTTTCTCAGTCACCTATTTTTTATTATTTCTTTTTTTTTTTTTTTGTATTCATACTTCTCTTTTTCCCTTTGCCTGTCCATAAACTTGCAGTGCCTTCGAGGTTTCCCTGCCAGTCCCACAGAACCTAGAGCAACCCCAGCACCCACTTGCAGACAGACTTCATGCTCTCCTTCTGATTGCACACCACAGCTCCAAGATATAAAATCTATATCTCTACCAGGGCCTGGACAACACTCTACAAGGAAGGGAATATTGATTTTAAAAGTATCTTTGCTTGGAAGAAAAACAAGGATTGTTATCCTTTTGTGGTGTGTCATATTGCAGTAAAGATATTTATTTATTGAGTGTAATAATCTACTACAGGTCTGTTGCCTTTGCCCTATGTGATTTCTTATCCCTATCACAGACTTTGACCCATATCCCTCCCTTGTTCCTTTTACAATACCAGAATAAAAATCCCAGCTACTGAATTTTTTCAGACTCACTTTCCCTACAGTAATCTGGGAACTCAGGAAATCAGATTAGAAGCCATGTATGTCTTCTTCCAAAAGCAGGTTGGCACAAAAAAAGGCCAAAGGTATCTACAGAGATACCAGGCTGGCTAAAACTGCCACCAGGACAGTGGTGATTGAAGCAGAATCAGTTAAGGAAGGGCCAATTTAAAATCCAGCCTCTCCAGGGCCAGGCAGTGTTGGAGCTGGACAAGCCCAGACAGGTAGGGAAGTCAGCTCCTATCACATTTTGAAGTCTAATTTCATCCTAATCCTTTTACAAAGCAGCCAGCTGTGACAGCAGCTCCTACCTGTCACTCCCTCCATCTCCAGACACTTGTGAGCAGGAGCACCAAGCACTTTTCCAGGGAAAACCCCACAGTCCTCACTTGTTTTCACTCCTGTGCAGAAGCAGATTTAGGATCTGCAACACACTACTGGATTGTAGCATTCTTCCCCCTGTGCATTTCCTAGTGGGATTTGTCACACAGATTTCCAGACAAGCTGTCGACCATGACAGATGTGTGCCACCAACTAAGAAAAGTGACTGTTCTCACAGGAAACCATGTGAAGGGAAACTTCTTCTGCTTTGCTAAACTCAATCTCAATTTTGGTATATTTAGAATAATCCAGAGAAGCCTTTTTACCACTCTCATAGAAAAGCCACTCTTAGGTAGAGGTGATAAGCTTTAAAAAAGTCAGGGTGATATTTACTGTTTGTGACAGGTGTTGGGTGCTTTATTCAAGCACTGATCTGGAAGGGACCTCAGAGCCCATCCAGTGCCACCCCTGCCATAGGCAGGGACACCTTCCACTGTCCCAGGCTGCTCCAAGCCCTGTCCAGCCTGGCCTTGGGCACTGCCAGGGATCCAGGGGCAGCCACAGGTGCTCTAGACAAAGTGACCCAATAACCATGACGACGTTCAAAGCTCCTGAAAGCTCTCCATTTCTGTGCAGGATGGAAACAATTCCTCATTTCCCAGCAGAGCTGTGTCCTGCAGCTCAGGTGTCTGCTCTGCAGGCTGTGTGTGAGAGCTGAACAAGTAGGTCACATGAACCTCTGCTGCTCCTTGTCTTGCCTCATCCAGCTGGAAGCTCCAAGCACACCCTCAGATTTGGCTTTGACACCCAACTCCAGCCCTGTGCCCAAAGCTGGGTTGATCAACACATGCAGCACCTCCTGGGGTAAAAGAAAAAGACAAGGAAGAACCTGAACCTATCAAGAACCCCCTTGAGTCACCACCTCTTTCCTGCCTGAGCAGGGACATGGAGCACAGAGCACAGGGCAGTCAGGCCATGGCATGAAGAGTTCCAGGCAGAACTGGGAGTGGCATTTGCAGATGGAGACAGGGGAGATCTGCTCCATGGGAACACTGGAGGATCCATCTGACCTGACCTCAAACCCAGGAGAAGAAAGGTAAAGGGGAAACCTCCTGATTATCCCCAGGGATAATCAACCCCTGTAACCCCAAACATCCTCACTGGTGGGTTCAGGGCAGAGCCTGCATTCCCTACAGAGGAAAGATGTGCTGTTCTTTGCCAGACCAAGGCCCACGAGGGCTGAAGAACAGCCTGATAATTCTGGGTTACGGGAGATGAAATCTGAACCCCAAAGGCTTTCCTGCAAAGCCAAGACCCAGCAGGATTTTGCATATGCTTCATGCTTGAGAGGGCTGGGAGCACGAGGCCCTGGGGAAGCAGGTCCTAGATAATAAAAGCAACAAGCATGCAGGCAAACAGAGAAATGCAGGATATAGTTAGCAACACTCTTTATATTGCAAAAAATGAAATTTGTTCTACACAAATCTATGTGCAAGACATGACCTGTGGCATCTGGTGAGAAAGTTCTGTAGCAGAAGATGGGAACCAGAGCACAAAACCTCCACAGGGCCACAGAAAACAGCTCTTGACCAACCAAATAAACACAAAAACCCCACTGGCCTAATGATTAACCTCTCTGAGAAAAAAAGGTAGGGAGATCTCCCTGCCAGCAGCGAGCTGTTTGCTGGACCTCATGTGGAAAACCAAGTACAATGGTGGTCATTAAAGTTCAAAAGAACTGAAGTGAAACAAGCCAGCACACACATGAAATAAGTCAGGTGAGGAGGAGAGATGAAGAGGGACCAACTTACCAGATCTGGCAAAGACTGAAATGAGATGCAAGTGGCATCTCCAGAGGGATCAGGTCAATGACTATGTCAGGACACAAACAGGGAGACAAAGGGCGAGTGTAACATTACAGGCTGCAAACCAAACCCTTAAGGACCTCAAATCTCCCTTCTGGCACATAAACCAGGAACTGGAGCTTAGGGGGTTGGGTTTTTTAATTTCATAGGTGAATGAAAGGCCGGACATGACCTGGCAGCCCAGAAAGCCAACTCTGTCCTGGCTGATCCAGCACAAAGGTGGGATCACAGAGGATCAAGAGCCACCTCCCTGTGCTTAGGACAGAACTATCTGACTGTTTGAAAATGCTCCCTCTACCTCATCCCTTGTATATTTATTCTAACAAACCAATGATTCATTTCAAATGACCATAATTTAAAAAATACAGGATATTGCACATTCATAAATATTAGAAAGCTGTTCCAATTTTCAGAAGTATTTTTAGGCAACCAAAACCCTCAGAGAGCAGCAAAATAGCATTAATAGCAAGAAGGAGCAATACATCATACACAGAGGACATCTTTAGGATGCTGCTATTTTATGTGGGAGAAGTGTGAAATAAAAACCTAGAAAAGTTCACAAGAATTATCATTTCACTCCTTTTCAAGTCAACAGCACAGCCTCACCTTGAACAGTGTGTGCAAGTGTGGCCCAGGAAATATATTTATAGGCACAAAACCAAGCCAAAAATCAGAGTAGCAATGAGAAGAACAGAATAACTTCAGCACAAGGAATAAAGAAGCAAGATGAGCCCTTCCCATGTGGGGAAAAGAAAATCAAAGTCACAAGTAGCACAAGTGCAATGCAAAGAGGCCAAGTGTTTAACTCCTCTCCCAGTAAAAGTGCTCCAAGGAATGGGATGAATTGCTGGTGTTGAGGAAAACAAGACTGAAACAAGATCTGTATCACAAGAGCTGCTCCAGAACACATGCCAAGCCCCACCATTTGCATATGGTAACTAACTCTGCTACCTGAGAATGCTGGAAGCTCTCACTGCTTTCAAATCACAGCTCCTGGACACGTGGCTGAAATTCCAGTCTAGCAGGAGACTCAAATGAGAGGAGCTGGACCTTCCCAAAGCTCCAGCTGAGCTCCAGCATCCACCACATCCCACTGCACAGCAAGGCATGGAATCACAGAAAGGTTTGTGTTGGAAAGGACCTCAAAGCCCATCCAGTGCCGCCCTGCCATGGGCAGGGACACCTTCCACTGTCCCAGGCTGCTCCAAGCCCCAAAGTCCAGCCTGGCCTTGGGCACTGCCAGGGATCCAGGGGCAGCCACAGCTGCTCTGGGCACCCTGTGCCAGGGCCTGCCCACCCTCCCAGGGAACAATTCCTTCCCAAATATCCCATCCAGCCCTGCCCTCTGGCACTGGGAAGCCATTCCCCCTCATCCTGCCACTGCAGGCCCTTGTCCAAAACCTCTCTCCATCTTTTCTGTAGCTCCTTCAGGCACTGGAAAGCCACGATTTGGTCACTCCAGAGCTTCTCCTCTCCAGATGAACAATCCCAGCTGTGCCAGCCTTTCCTCCCAGCAGAGCTGCTCCATCCCTCTGCTCATCCTGGTGCCTCCTCTGGGCTCTCTCCCGCAGCTTCAGGTCCCTCCTGTGCTGGGCCAGCTGTGCAGGTGGGGTCTCACCTGAGCAGGGCAGAGGAACAGAACCCTGCCTTTGGGTTAGGAAAGCACCAGGAGAGCTGTGTAGAAGATAAATTCCTTAAGAGAAATATGTAAATCTAAACACAAATCCACTGTCCTTAGCTCAAAAAACCCCTGTAGTGACAATCAGCAGTGTATGGGGAGTGTTTGCTCTGTCCCTACGCGCAAGGCACCATGTCCCACCAAAAGCCAGAGGGCACCAGGCCAAAGGACCTTGAACCTGATCCCACCTGGATCCTCTTTCTGGAGTGGTTCCCAGACCACCTGGGCACCTTCTGCTTCTGTAAGAGGTTCAGGATCTGTTACCACAGCCAGGGAAGCATTTGAGAGCTAGAGATCACTAATGTGGACAAGCCTGCAGAGCTTTTCTGACCCCTAAATAAATAATGCAAAATTCACCTTGCTCCCTCCATGCTACTCCTTCCACAGTAATCCCTTCCCTGAAGATAAGGGATTTGTTTCTGTTAACTGAACACAGTAACAGGCGTGCTCTAACCTTTCAGCAGAATGTCAGAGAAACAATGGTCCCTTGAAACTCAGAGGAATTGTTAAATTAAATAAATAAATGAGTCCACCACCATAAACACAACATGCTGTTAGCCTGAACCTCCCCAGCCCTGACCTTCACTCCAGGCCAGTCAGGTCAGGAGAAAATCTATAATTTAAAGCCCAGGAAAGCAAGAATTTAACACTTTAAAGATAAGCCACTATTCCTGCCTCAGCAGCACCTGATAATACTACCTTCTTTTTGAAGAGTTAGACAACAAACACAACTCTTTAATGTATTAGAGACCCAAAAAACAGAGAGAGGGGAGATGGATGGTGGTGATTGTGTTCCTTCCCCCAGGGTTCTATGTGGTGTCTTCATTTGAGAGGCATTTCCCTCTTTGCCTGTGACTGCACAGTTTGGAGGGCTTTTCCCTGCTTTAAACAAAACATCCTCTCTTGTTTTTCCTTTCCAGCTGTCTTACAGACTAAAACATCTTCACAGAAAATGCAGAAACAGCCCTTAATCGAAGATGATGCCATCCCAGCCACCGCACCCTTTTTGCATCTGCAAGAACCTTGTCAGGAAATTGTTGCTACTTTTTATACCAGGGCTCCTGGAAACAAGGGGAAATCTTTAGTCCCCTCAAAATGTGAGCATAAAAACATAATTAAGGTTAGGTTTTTGCCTAATTGAATGCTTAATTAAGGCATTTTCTATTAACCACCGAGAAGTCTGATGACTTAAAATAATCAGAGACACCAACACAGGTAACAGCAACCTCCCAGCTGTATTTTGAAGAAAAACAAAACCATGATTCCAAAGATCATGTCATTATTGCTGCTCAGAAACCAGATGAAGAAAATGTGCAGTTTTATTTCACAGCGCTAAAAATCCACATTTCAAGTTCTCCCAATTCATCCAGTTAGTACCAGGTCATTACAAATCTGCATTTGCCAGCTCCATGCTAACCAGAACACAGCAGCTCTTACCAGACAGAAAAAAATCATTTGCCAGAAAGATTAACCATTTCACAAATTAAAATGTACTTCATACATACTGAAGGCCAGAATACAAGAACACTGTTGGTATTTCCCATCAGTGAAAGCTTCCAGTTGCAGAAAGGTGGCAAAGAGAGTCCTTGACAGATGTCTGAGATGAGGCCTCCAGAGCCACAGGAAGGAGGAGAAAGCATTATTTGTCTTGCAGGACTTTTCCAGGATGTGGGAATGTGCACTGCCAGGAGATGTGGCAGCCTGATCAAACACTGCATACTAAGCTAGTGAACAACTTTGGAGAAGTATTTTGATCCATTTCAGTTCGTTTTTGTTTTTTTTTAAGTAGCTAAACAAATGTCTTTGTTTATTAGACAAAAGGATCAGAGTGAAGTCACCTCCCCAGTGCTAAGAACCAGAGTAAGTGCCTGGAGTATTTACATGTCCCAACACTTCTATAGTGCCACAATGGTGTAAAATTTCCACGCTGAGCCTCTAATTCTGCCAAAGGAGTGAGTCAGAGCATCCTCTAAACACAGCTCAGAGCCCCAACAGCACATTTTCCTCTCCAGTTAATTGCTGACAGGCACTGAAGAGAGATCTGTTACACTGGGGGTATGAGGGACCCAGGCTTCAAGGTGAAACAGGGAACAGCTTCTGAAGCATCACCCACAGAATTTAAACACACAAATCAACCTGCTAATGCACAAAGGCTACTCCACAACAGGAGTTTTTTGGTTCCTGCACCTCACCTGGCACACAGTCAAAAAAGCAGTCAAGTGCAATGTATTCCTCCCTCCATAAGGAAGAAGGATGTATTTTTAACAAATGTGATGTCTTAGAATCAGTCTTGCTGAACTGACAACAGAATCCTCCATTCATCTCACATAGTCAGGCTTTCATCCCTTCTGTTCATGAATCATCACTGACTCAGAGAAAAAAAATATTTGTTCAAAGGTGGATTTTCTCACTCTCATATCTGCTCTTTCCAAACTTAACTGCCTTTAAACAAAGGCTCATTTCTTTATAGCCTGACTCAAATGTTGCAATAAAGTTCTTAACTGGGCTCTGTCACAACCATTCCCATCAGTTGACTTAGTCTCCAGGTAGGATCATGTGAAAAAGGAGACATGCAAAGGTGATTGAGCAGTAGTCATATGCAGGGGCTGACAATTATCCTGACCTATATTCCTCTGGTTGTTGCAGCACTGAACTCCTCCCTAACCATTTCCCCAACTTCAGAAAGAGCTGTGGATTTTACACAGGCAAGTGCTGAAATAGTTGAATCGGTATCTTCAGTGATCTCTGCAGCAAGTGGTGCATTAATCAAACAGGGCCCTACAACCACAGGCAGGGAAATGCTCTTAATTCAAGAGAGCAACAGCAAAAACCAGGTGTTCAATTGCTCCTTAACTTACAGGTATGTAAACATGAAGTGCTTTTATACAAGGTATATTAAGAAAAAAGTGACCAAAGGCTGAGTCCTCAGGAAAAAAAATTAAAAAACCCACATACACTAAGTATTAATTTCTCAACTTGATGTTTGGCTTTTTTCTGGTTTTGTTTTTGCAGCAGTTAAGTTCCCAGTTCTGGGGGTGAGCCTACAAAAAGGACTTATCAGGTGCACTGTAAACATTTATACCCTCAACTGCTGCAGGCTATGCTGTGGTAATCACTTATTCCCAGTCTTCACCTCCTGCCCAGGAAACACAGCAAAATAAACCCCACTTTACAGGGTGAGCTCTGAATGCTCATTAGATGGTGAGAGTGCACACTTCAAGAGCTACCAGCATCATAAATCCATATCCTTATTTGCTTTGGGCCATCTTGGTCAAACAGCCATTCCCCTACAGGTGATGAAGGAATCTTTTTCTGACTTAATTCAGACATTTCTCATCAGCTATCTTCAGTTTTCCTTTTACTGTCGCACTGCAGAGCTCTAAAATACTTCCCAGGTTTCAAGCATAAGGGAACCTACCTGAAGTGCACTTCCTTTAAAATATCACCAGTCCTTCTGTGCCATTCACCTCTTTAAAACCAGCTGCATTTCAAAAGCAAGGTGGCACATCTAATGTGTTAAGGCCTACATAAGTGGCAGTTTTTTTGGTGCCTTAAAGTTAACAGAAGTCAAGCCTCAGCCCAATCTTTATACAGTTCAAAAACCTGGATTTAGAGTTAGCAACAATTCCGTTTCAAGCAGGAGGCTGGAGACATCAGAGGTCTTTTCCAGCCAGAGTTGGTAGGAAAACTGTCAGCACCTGGCCAGGACCAAGAGATTCAGAGCCATGGCACAGCCTAACCTGAATGCCCTGGCCCAAATAACACCAGAAATAGATGCTTTTAGTGAAAGGACACTCCAGAGTATTTAGACAATAACTGCTGCATTTCCCAGAGCATATAAAAGGAAGAGTGGCTACTTTCCACTCCCTCACTTTTATTTCTTTTTTTCCCTATTTCTTTTTAAAGATAATTTACTTACCCTGGAGACTAACTTGCTATGCAGGATGGGTCGATGATGACCTTAAGACTTCTAATTCCTTGCCCCTTTTCAAGCAGGTGATGCATGCAGGAACTCCTCCTGCTTTAAAATGCCCAAAATAGAAATGGTGCTGTCCAGGCAGAAGTCGTTCAGCTGTGGAGAAGAACTATGTACCCTCTCCCTTCCAGAAGCTTGAGAAAAGGATCAAAAAAAGGTCTGAAATATTTCATGCATGGCACAGGAAAACAGCAGCTAGAAACACAGGCAGCTGAATGCAACACAAAATCAGTCCAACCACCTTCAGATCAAGTAAAATAGAAGCTGCACCAGCTCTTAAATCCATCTATGGCCCATTCATAACAGAACTGACCAATGAAATCAGCTTATTTGCACATATAAACACACAGGTATTTGTGTCTTGCATCACGCATTTGTTACAACTTCCCTGTGACAGCAGTTGTTTATGCAGCTCTGCTTATGCAACAAAGAACCAGTGCACTGAGCTGAGACAACCCCCCAAATCTGCAAGGTTAGAAAGTCAACACAGCAGCGGCAAATCATCCAAAGTGCTTGTTCCCAACACCTGTGGAACTGAAGCCAGATCAATTTGAAGAACACCCGTTCCACTTCATTCCCTCACAGCTCATCGACAGCAGTGACGTTGACTTGCGGCAATTCGCACTCCTCTTTGAAGTGGCAGTTTTCCAGGATGTCCTTGTAGTAGTCCTTGAGATCTGTGTAGGTGGAGGTGGTCTCGTTGGAGTGAAGGAAGGGCAGCAGCTTCTCATTGAGCAGCAGCTGCACCTGGTACTCCTCCTGGGAGGCGTTCACGTGGTCGCAGTGGTAGAGCACGAACACCAGGTTGGCTGCGTAAGGCACGATGCGGCCGCTGCGGAATTTCCGCTGCGCCTGCCGGGCGTAGTTGTTGGCCAGGAGAGGCTCAGCGTCTTTGAAGTAACCCATCAGAACAAGCAGGGGCTGGAGGGTCTCTGCGTGCCCAACTTGGACAATCAAAGGTGAGGAAATGGGTTTCGAGCTACAAAAGAAAAGAAGTGGAAGGGATGAGCAAGAGGCTGTGCTTTAAAACAAAACACCGACACATGGCACAGCTGCCAGCGACCACGGCTGAAGGACACCTTGAACCTGTGTTACTGCTGAGAAAAACCTCTTTGGGAATTTCAGTCTGTTACAGACATTTTAAACGCAGCTTCCTAAACTTTGTCCAAGTGTTGATCCAAGGCCAATGCAGTGAGGTTCAGCAAGTGCCAGGTCCTGCCCTGGGGTCACCCCAGGCCCTGCAGCTCCAGGCTGGGCAGAGGGGCTGGAAAGGGCCCTTGGGAAAGGCCCTGGGGCTGCTGTGCCAGGGCTGGACAGGAGCCCAGGGGTGCCCAGGGGGGCACGAGGCCAATGGCCCCTGGGCTGTGCCAGCCATGGGGTGGCCACAGACCCAGGGCAGGGCCTGTCCCCTGGGCCCTGCTGAGGGACCCCCAAGGGCTGTGTCCAGTTCTGGGCCCTCCTGGCCAGAGAGCCCTGGAGGGGCTGGAGTGTGGCCAGGGAAGGAGCTGGAGCTCACACAGTCAAGCCCTTCTTGAAAGTCCCCTTCAAATCATCAGCAGCATTTACCAAATTTAGTCTGAGGACAGAGATCCAGTGAGGCAGGGCAACAGTTGTCCCTCCCCAGTTTAGCAGTCCAAGTGACCAGCAGAAATACTGCTATTATCAATTCCTGAGGACACCAAGCAGTTCAGAAGATGACTCTCCCTCAGGAACAGGTCAGCAAATCAAGGCACTGACTTGTACCATGACCGAGGACAGTTTATGTAACGAAAGGTTAGGCAGCCAAAGGGGAGATAAGAGCTGGCTGGCTGTGCCAGGAAGCACCAGCCAAGAAGAAAATCTGACCCTTGCTCCAGAGAAGGATGATGGCTTTTGGGGACCATTTCCCCAAAGTGGCCCACGTAAATCTAGCACAGGTAAACAGAGGTTTAGCTTCCAGGAGACACATCTTGACTGGTCTGAAAAGGAGGTGTTTCCTCAGCTCCAACCCAAAGCAATGGAGAAATGGTTAGCTGGGAGACTTGCCTGTGGATTGGAACTCTGATCAGCTCAGCAGGAATTCAGTGCTGGGTCAGGATGGGCCCTACCTGCTCAGTGCAGCCATGGTGTTTGTGCAGTCTGACACACCTTGTACCACGCTCCTGGTGAGCCTGAGCCCTTCTGACTCCACTCCTCAGACTCTCCCCTTAGACAAAACATCCCTTAAAAAATACCTCCAAACCCTGCCTCTGTTTTCTGTTCAAAAGAAGCAGCCTTCAAACCACATAAAGGTTCTCTGTGGAGGACACTGCATTTTTTCCCACCTATGCCTTTGTTGCACCAAGATCTTTACATTCACCACACTCTTCCAGCTCCTCCAAAATCAGTGTTCCTGCTCGTGTTCTCCCTTGCTATTTATGACCCCTTTGCTCACTTTAAAATTATAAAGCTTTTGGATCCTTGAATCCCTTTCTCTTCCCTTCCCTCTCTCGTCCACTTGACCCGTTTACATGTATCCTTCCCATCCACACACACCTGCAGGGAAGTATTTTTAGGTTTTAGGACACATTCACATCCCTCCTGTCACAGCAGCAAGACACAGATGTCCGTGGAAGGAAACAGAAGGCCATTCCTTTGATCTCCTGCAATTTCCAGCTCAGAAGTCTCCAGGGCCAGAGGTGGCTTCTAGGGAATCACTGCTTTGCCAAATCTCTCCTTCAATCCACATGCATTTCTAGCACACACAATGTCCTGTGGCAAGGAGCTGCAAAGCTTCACAGACTGCTCTTAATTTTTTCTGTCTGTAGATGCCATGTCCCATTTAATCCATTCTACTCACAGCTTTGCAATAGTGTTCTTTCCAAGTTGAGAAATCCTACCTTAGTCCTTCCACAATTTTCCACATGAGCTATATCCCTTTAGATCAGAATATCAGAATGCACAATACTCAAGAACCATAAGCTACACAGAAATCAATGCTACACCCATGAGCTCCCTGCTTAATTCCTGATATCCAACATGGAATCATGGAATGATTTGGATTGGAAGGGACCCTAAAGATCATCTCATTCCAACTCCCTGTCCCTGTCAGGGACACTTTCCATAGGCCAGGCTGCTCCAAACCCCATGTGCCTGAAGTTTGAGATATCTCAGCTACAACAACCTCATAACAGCCCCTGAGCAATAGGCTCTCCCAGGTTCTATCCAACAGGTGATAAGAAGATCATTTTTCCCCATGTGGATTACTTGACAGCTCTGCAGTTTTCCAGCCCAGTCTCACCAAGTCCTTTCACAGTCTTTCTAGTAGAAACACTTCATCTTATTTATCTTGAATAAAACTGCCACATTTGCAATACCATTGAACTTGTCAGCTCTTCTCAACATTCCAAGCAGGTCAGATCTTTCCAGCTCTACCTCTGCTAGGAAAAATCAATCAGCTGTCCCTACCCTTCATTTCTTGTAATTTTATCAATCTTTTCCTTCTGTAAGGACCTTTCCCCTTAACCCCAGCTGCTTGATTTCTTTAGATAAGAAAACCTGTTCAAAAGGATGTTTGGAAATGATGACTGTAGCTACCAGATCACCCTATTTTATATTTGCTGATCCCTCCCAAGAGCTCCAAGAGGAATGTTTTCCTTTTAAAGAGCCATCCTAACACTTCTCAGATGTATCAGATTCATCAAGGTGCTCAGCAGTACTAGTCTGGAGCATTATTTCTACAAGACTGGCCTGGAATTCTAATTCTCTCCTGGAGCTGCTTTTTAAATTTTTCCCTTATTTAATTATTTGTATTTTCATGTCATCCCAGCTGCATAGTGGTCTTTGTTTTGTTAACTAAGAGGGAAGCTGGGAATTGCTGCTAGAATCTCCAAAACAATCTTACTCCACGGGGAATGGATTTCACATTTCACCACTCAAAAATGGCTTCAGAAATGCTAAGACAAAGAAAAAAAAAATTAACATTCTGGCTATCAATGCTGGCTTTAAGCAAGTTCAGCTTTACTTTCCAGGTGATGCTAAGCAGGAATGTTGAAATGGAAGTAAATCACAAAAATTAGAGCAAAAAATAAATAATAAAAAACCCAGCAAGGCATATGTTTGCAAAGCAGGAAACAAATTATAGCACAGACAAGTTTTTAAGAACAAGGGAAGAAGAAGTGGGAAAAGAAGGACTGAACAAGGTGGTCACTCTCTGTGTAGCTTGAGTTTTTCCTTCACTTGCTTTAGTCTCATGAAATCCTCATGCCAACAGGCCAAACAGCCTTGGGAGGCAAAACAAACCTCTCCTACTCAGCACTATCCCACTGGATTAGAATAATGAGGATTAAAACTGTTTCCTGATAGACACAACCCTGAGATCTCCACAGTCTCTTTAACCCAGCACGCCTGATCTTTCACCAGTACTGGTGATTTCCCAGAGTGTTCCAGCACTCCCTGTTCAGGGACAGGGTCAGGACTCCAGCTCAGATGTGGTTTCCTATCATCCAGCAGTGACAATCGAAACGGCCATCAAGGTTAAACTGCGATATTTTTAATTGGGGGGACAATGACGACAGATTATGTCTTCAGAGAATACCCACAGGCAAAGGTTACCACTGCCCCTGCACCGCTGATAAAGGCAGAACAAGCAACAAAACAGAGATAAACAGTAGCACAGGTTAATAAAATATGCAAATATGAAATTATGAACAGTAGCACAGGTTAATAAAACACGCAAATATGAAATGATAAACAGTGGCACAGGTTTATAAAATATTAAATGGCAGGCCAGATGTTTCCACGCTCAATTTGCCTCACCATTTATCAATGACTCAGCGTCTTGTTGAAAGCATCAAAGTTCTCAACACTGTACTCTGGCAATTACTAATGGCATTTCAATCCACCTTTCCCCCTCCCTTTTATTTACTAGTACATGGCCCTTCATTAGATGTGAGAGAATCTGATTTTCTGAGAGTCAGTGGGCTTTCTGATTTCCTCAGAAAGCCCACAGAGGAAACCTCATTCCCACCTCTGAAGGGAGATGAAGGCACTGTGCATAAAACTCTGCTATAAAATATCAGGAGCTTGTCTGAAAGTGATTGGTTTCATATTCATTTCATGGGGCACTTCCAAATGAGCAGAAGGGGCTCTCAGTAGGCAGAGCACAAGCAGGTTTCACCGGAGAGATGTGCCAGTTCCTGAACTGCCCACACTGGGCTTTTATGGTTTTGGTTTTTTTTTCACCTTTTAAGTAAATCTGACCACAGATGAAAACGAAGAAAGTACTGAACAATTCATCAGCACAACCCCAAAAGCTCAGTCTCACCATGGGGGGAAAAAAAGCATCAGGGAAAAGCACAGATGTGAGATTTATCATCCAGGTAAATTCTAGTTCTCCTGGATCTCAATCTTCTGCATCAGCTCGCCCATCCTCAAGGGCAGATCATTCCTACTCTTCCCAGGACTACTGATAGTTCATTTTCCATATGGAAAAAGTGAACTTTCTTTTAACCAAAGTTGATTTCCTAAGCACTGATTGGATTTTCACTTAGAAATAACTCAAACCCCAGGAAATAGTGGGATAAGATGAAACATTTCCTGCAGCAAAGCTCAACCAACAAACCTCATGTAAAAATCCCTACAACAACTGCACAGAAAGTAAAATTTAACACCTGTTTAACAAGCAAGCTTAGACTACATTTTGTCCCTTTTCTCCCTAATAAAAAAGCCAGGTCAAAGGACTCCAAAACCTGTTTTCAACTATGGGGTGAATTCTTTATCCTTCTCACTTCCCCCTGTGATTTATTTCAGGGGAAAAAAAAAGTTGGACAAACCCTAAACATAGCAGGAGGCAGCAGAGATCAGGGAAGGCAGTGGTGGCACTCAGAGGGCAGCAGAAATATTTAACAGTGTTAAAGCTTAGAGGGTTTTCACCAGTGGGAAGAAGAATAAAAAAAGTTAAAAATATGTATCTGTCAAATAGTATTAAGTCCTCATATGTCAAATCTTCCACCATAAATAGAAGACAGCCAATCATTCCCAGAATCAGCACCAACACAAGAAAATGCCACCACTAACACTGACAGGAGAAAATTTTCTTCTGTTGCAACAAGGAACAAGCTCACTCATGACAAAAGCAAACTTGAAAAGCTGACTAGACTACATACAAAACTCATTCAAAATCCTGATTAAAAGGCTCTTATCTAATCCTGCAACACTTTATCAGTTGGAGCTAATTAGGCTAGGCCTCCTTGTGTTTCACTGCAGAGCTGCTGCACTTTCAAAGGCTCTCTCCTGGCTGATAGCACCTCTCCCATTGTTTCAAACCTCAGAGGTGAAATGCATTCCTGCAGCAGCACCACAATAATGCTCAATGTTGATCCACCATGAGCCAAAACCAAACTAAGAGGCTGCTGGCACTTGGCAAACCCTTTCTGCCCAAAGTGGACACTGGTCAGACCAGTTCATTTGTCTGCTACTTGCCTAGGTACTGTTTAGTTTGGGTTTTTCATTTGTACATAAAAGGGTACGACTCTATCAAAAGCTCCTCAGATACTTTTTCAGATCAATCCTGAGCAAGCATATTAACTAATTAATGTGAGACTGAGGACATGCTGGGGAGTCTGAAAGGCCCAAGAAACTTTAAATCTCTAGCTCTGGGTAGGCAGATGAACAGCCACATTCCCAGGGGAGAGACCCTGGGCTGCCCAGCTCTCTGAGAGAAGTCAGCAAACACACACACTTCAGAAATGCAGACACAGGGATGCTGCTGAACGTGCCACGAGCATCTGTGGCGCATTTCACACCTCTGGCTTCCGCAGAAGCTCCCTTTAGTCATGTCAGAAATCTCACCTTTGAAAGATGGAGCAATCAAAGCCAACCACACACTATGATACAGAGCTGCTGACTGAGACATCAACTGTTTATTAATGAAAGTCATCCCAGCAGCAGTGAAAGGGTTTTCATAAAAAACCTGACTGAACATCTGGAACCTGACCAAAAGAGGATTTTCAATCTAATTATTTCATTGCTACTGCATATGTAGAAGCTTTTTTTGCTCAGTTCCCTTTGTAGAGTTTTGAACTGTGAAGTGGTTTTAGATCATCCATTATACTCCTTTGTACTGAGTCATAGGTTTGGAAAGAACAATTAGGGCACAGCAGTAAATGACTCCTGAAAGGTTACCAATTGTGTTGGGAAGTGACCTGCAAAAAGGAAAGCAAATTACATGCAACAATAAAAGCTACCAATAAATTGCCAAATTGGTCTGTTTACCATAACTCACAAAGATCACCTTCAATTGATGTTGAATCATATTCAAATAAGTCCTTTTATTTTTTCAATACCTTGGACCCACTTACTCTCTCAGAGGAAACCATCACAAATTACTTTGCAATGCATATGTGCATCTAGGTTGGTATTATCAGTACACACTGTAAATACTGAGATGGCTGCACAAAGCATCCTCCCAATTTCCAGAGCCTTATGGCAACCCACTTGGACAGTACAAGCAATAATATTTCATATTCTTTCACCAGCAGGAAATATTAATGTTAAATATTTTAAGATAGAAGGAAAAAAAATGGAAAGTCTAAAACAGCTTTAGTGAATAGCTGATGTGCTTTAAAGTGTCCCACAGCTGATTTGCAAATCCACCTCTGCCCAAGCATGCAGCTGCAAAGACTTTTAAAATCAGATGAGCAGCTTCATATTGCATTAAGCACCAAAATACCTGAATTTCTCATCAACATACATAGACATCCTTGGGCAAAATACTGTTCATTAAACTGCTGGGAAAACCAGCAGTGAAAAGGAATTCTTCACCAGCTTCTCTGGTTACTTTCTATCCCTAGCAGGCAGACTTGGGAAAAACACAACTCTTATAAATGTCAAGACATGAGACAACTGCCCAACTTTGCCATTTCAGTACAGCAAATCACATGGGTTTGATATGGAACAAGTGAAACTTTTAACCAAAGTCTATTTCTTAAGCAGAAATGGTTTCATTTTATATACACCTCATTATGTTTTTGTAGCTAAGAAAATTTGTATGGAAGAAAGAGTCCTGGCCCCCAACCTATCCCTTTCACAGCTTTTAACAGCAAGACCTGCACAGAAGAGACTATTTCTAGTTTAAACCCCAGAGTTATACTGGAATTCACACAATGGAAGACCCTAAAAACATCTGAAACTTCTGCATTGCAAACTGAAAGTGGGACTAATTAGCAATAGGTATTTATTACCACCTCCATCATATTCTTAAGGATAGACTAACCAGAAGGAAGGGTTTTCCACCAAGGAAATAAAAGCAAGCTTTGATAAGGCAATTAAGTTTGGTGATAAGATTGCAAGGGCAACAGTCACGTCATGGAAGAAACAGGTTTTCTCTTTCTAATTTCACTGTAGCTGGGAATGAAAGCAGAACAAAGCTATTGAACATAAAGGCACAAAGTGTGCTACAAAAGTACAGCTTTGCCAACACTGCTCTCCACTGTCAAGTCTGGAGCAGCACAGATAATCCAGATCCCTCTCTTTCTTCCCAGAACAGAAATGCTTCCCTTTTTACTTCTGGTTAGCCCAATCTAAGCTTTGCAAAAAGAAAAGAGATTTTGGGGCAAAGATAATGTCCTGGAAGTAAATTTCTTTTTCTTACATTTTTAGAGTAGCTTCTTGTTCTTAATTTTTTAAAGCAAGCAGCCAGTTATAAATCAATGTTAAACATTGTTAAATTTAAACATTTCACTGAAAGACATTTCATCATCACAAAAGTTCATTTTCTGAAAATGCTGCAAAAACGTTTAACCTGGTGCCCTGAAGTTGACCATCACCATAAAAAGAAAGACTTTTATATATCTTTTTATTTGTATGTTTTCTCATTTTCATTGTACTCTCACACTGCCACAGGGTGTCTCTCTCCATAGATGAAAAAAAGATAAATCTCTCTCTGTAGATGAAATAGGATTAGCTGCATTTCTGCTCCCTAGATTCCAAGAGAGACAAGCTGGCCCTGGTAGATTCCCACATCCTCTCTAGCGTTACCCAACCCAGTTTATTCCCAGGTCTCCAGTGCTTTACGACTGCCACCTTCTGTTGTGGAAGGGAGTAACACATTCCTGTGGACTCGGCTACCTCGGCTTTCCCGCTCCTGTTTAGGATGAGGCTCATCCTGAACACTGCTCACCCAGCTGGGAATTTTACAAGATTTAGAGTCCTGATCCTTTACATTCACTGCCTGCTTCCCTCTGCGATGGCAAAACAACACGAGAGCCCCAGGTGTTGCAACTGTACTTCCACAGCCAATGCTGAAAACCACAAAGTTACCACGGTGCTTGGGAGCTCTGCCTCAGACACCTGCTCTTCCCTCTTCCCAGTTTAGCAACTACTGATCCAGCTCCAAATCAATCAGAAATCTCCATCTGTACCTCATTCTTCCAACTACAGCTCTTGGGTTTTTAGAAATTGTTATTATTAAACTTACAGGGGTGTTTTATATGCAGTTGAGACACACAGCTGCAAATAGTGTGTGTAATGTAAGGATTGTAAGGATTTCTGCTCAAAGAGAAAATGACACTAAAAGGGAACAAAATTGATCACTCTCCTTCCATTATACAACCTTATGGCCCTATCCTTGATATCCTGTACTTCTAGAAAGTTTCCACACTAATCTGCTAAGGTATTAATTCATGTGACTGATTATTAACCATGGATCTGTAATTGTTCAGTTTACATAAGAACATGAACGCAGACTGTAAATTAACATTTAAGCAACAAATTTTTAACAAAAAAACTCATTATTTTAACTCAAACCGCAGTAAGAGAACACCACTATCAGACAGCAGTTGACTGTCCCCTGAAGGCCTGTGTGGATCAGCAAGTTAAAAGATGGAAATACTTTAGCTGAGCACAAAAGAATCAATGAAAGCAAAAAAATATACTCTTCAAAGTAATATTGCTCTAGTAAAAATTGTATTCTCTGTTAAAATTCTCCTATCTCCAGCTCTCCTAATGTTGCCACATTTAGAAGTAAAGTACTAAACTTCCTTTCACAGGAAATCCAGCTCAGGATTGAGCACAGAAAGCTCACACCCAAAGCACTGAAGACTCTTGATTTACCTTTTGCTCTCCTCCACTGCTTTGTCCAAGTGCTGGAAGATATCTTGGAATAAAACACAGCTGGAGCGACTGTTGATGTCATAGCCATATCCTCTCTTCCAGTATTGCTTCAGGTCATTCAGGTATTCCAGCACCTACAGTTAGAGCTCACAGGTTTTATTACTGCACCAAGGAAAACAACAAGCTCACAGCCTGGAGCAATGACACAAAAACAACCCCAAACATCAGGGCTCCAGTTGAAACCACTTCAGCATAAAACCAGACAACAGATCAGATGAAAAAGTGACCAAATTCAGCATCTGGTAACAAGCAGTCAGCTGGGGTGCTGCACATCACAAGACAACAACTATCCACTGCTTTTTTAGCACTTGTGATTTTGCCTTTGGCTCATCATTCTTCTCACAGAATCCATCCCACACCTTTAGCCCAGCTTACTTTGTGTCTGTTTTCACGTTCCAGAGATGTGCACACACCTCAAGTAGACAGAACTGTGCCTTGGAATTATTCAAGAGCACACAGTGCTCTCCTCGTTCTCTGTTCCTTTCCTGACAATTCCTGGCATCAAAGCCATTTCCCACCTCCCTGCTGAGTTATAAATAACTAGACTGAACAGGGCAGGTCTCAGCAGAAGCCCATGGTGACCCTGATCCTCTTAGACAGGAGGTCACTTAGTCCTAACTGCCCACCCTTTAGCCAAACACCTACCTATGCAAAGGTGTCCTCTTTTCCCAGGGGTGTAAATTTCCTTAAGAGCCTTGGGGGAGCCTTACTGAACATCAAAAGTTACATCAAACCATTTTGAAAGAAGAGGAACAAACATTTGTCTCATTTATCTGGGTTCTGTCAATAGGCATTTATTTGGTTTAGAGAGCTGATAGTGCCCAAAACCAAACAGAGAGTCTTAGAGGTCCTGGAATAGCTCATTGGATTTACCCTGGAGTGAATTTTATCAGGTGATTGTATCATGTGAAAACCACATGTGATAGAATGGTTTGGGATGGAAGGTCATTTAAGATCACCTCATTCCAAACCCCCTGCCACAGGCAAGGACAATTTCCACTACAGCAGGTTGCTCCAAGCTTTACATACCTTGGCATCTTCTTCACTGAAGAGTGAACACCATGGGGAGGTCACATTTTTTATGGCCAACTCGTATGAGCAGGTGAGAAAAGCCACTTGAACAAGATCTGCAATAAATCCAACAAACAAGCAAGAGATAAACCACTGCTACACAAGCAGCAACTTCCTCTCCTCAGTTTACCTCTAAAATGAATTGCAATTACTGTTTGGCAATACAAACAATAAAATCAAATAAATATTTGGCAGGACAAAGACCAAGCACCAAAAATACACAGTTTAACAGAATTATTGTGCAGAATCCAAATTTTGGACTGCAAGCTCTTCACAGTACATCATTGTAAGAAGAAAACAAGAGCATTTCACTTTAAATGTCCATCTGCTGATGTGAAATAGGTGTCAGCTGCTGGTGCAGCCACACAGGTCAGAAGAGTCAATAAAGGGAAGATGTGAGGTCTTGGGCAACTCCCCCTCCACATCAGCAGCTGTGTACAAGCAGCACCAGGGTGAACTTTGATTCCAGCATGTCCCTGATGCTGCAATCCCAACAGCAACACTTATTTTGGGGGGCTTTTCCCACCACTTGACCACGCAGGGAAACCCAGCACTTCTGCTCTGGACAGGTGAGTTAACACACAGGGCTGCTTTTCCTCAGGTCATTTATGTGCTTGAGTTGTAACAGGTTTCACAAAAGCAAAATTAAAAGAAAAACATTCAAATCCCTCCAAAACCAGGTAAAGCTGATTTCATCTACAGGAAAGATGTTTTCAAACATGTTTTTCTTCTGACCACTATCCAACAATCATTCATTACTGCAACACCAACACAGACTTACAGTCTCATGCACTTAATTAGAGACTGCATCTCTAATTCACAGCCACTTGAAATTACCTACTCTGCATAACTATATGTCTTGGAAGTTGTTCTTGGCCAGCCTTGGAGCCGAAGCCACCTCTAACAGGAATTCCTTACCTGCATTTAGCTCCTCCACTGGCAAACACAAGGCACTGGCCACCTTCTCCAGGACCTTCTTCATCTCAGGCCCCTGTTTGAAGGCGTTCACCTGGCACATGGCCGTGTCATTCTCCTCCACCAGGGCTACAAACTTGGCGCAGTGATCGAAGAACCGCATCAGGAAGTCGTTAACTTCAATCTCCACCTCTGAAAGCAAATGTGGGCGTCAGGGGGAGCACCACCATCCCCAAGGGCACCAGCACGTGGCCACCGTGACAGCCTCCAAGGGACATGCCACCCACCCACGTCCCCTTGGAGGGGGTGTAGGGTCCCCCTCAACCTGGGCATGAGGGATGTGGTACTGGTCTTGTGGCTTCCCTCAGCCACAGGGAGGACTAGGGGACATCCCCAACCCCTCTGGGAGCATCGAGGGCTCCCTCAAGGAGGGATTCTTCCAGCCACCCATGAAGGCATCAGGAGTCCCCCAGCCCGTCAGCGAGGTCATGGTGCTCCCTCAGGGTTGGATTGAGGCTCCCCCAGCTCACACGGCTCCCTCAGGAGAGGGATGGAGCTCCCGCAGGGAGGGTGTGAGGCACTCCCATCCCCTTTGGTGGAGCCGGGACTCCCAGGGGCTGCCCCAGTCCCTCAGGGAGGACACCGGAGTCATTCACTCAGGGCATGGGTCTCCCTCACCCCCTCAAGGAGCAGGTCCCCAGAGAGCACCTGGTGGCCCTCAGGAAGGTACGGGAGTCCCCCATCCCCTTGGACCAGCTGGGAATCCCTCAGCCCTTCAGGAAAAGCCAAGGGCTCCCCCAGGGAAAGGGGTGGGTGTCGCGCACTCACCGTCGCCGCCGAAGTCGAGGGTCGGCCCGAGCCCGCGGCGGAAAGCCGCCCCGCTCTGCAGGCAGCGGTGCTTGGAGCTGCTGGCCAGCGCCAGGCGGCGGCGGGCGGCGAAAAGCGCGGGGAAGCGGGCGGCCATGCGCCGGGCCAGCTGCTCCATGTCGCGCCGGCCCTGCGNAACTGCGCGGCTGCCGCAGGAAGAGGCGGAGCGCGGTCGCCTCTTCACGGCTTCAGCCGCCCTAGGGACCGCCCCAGCCCCGCTCCGCCCGTCCCCTCACGGCTCCGCCCGCACTTTCACGGCTCCACTCGCCTCAGCCCAGCTCCGCAGGGCAGGTCCCGCTCCATCCCAGCTTCACCCGACCCCTCTCGGCTTCACGCGTCCCCTCACGGCTTCGTCCGCCCCAGCCCGGGACACTCGGACCCCGGCGGGGCAGAGGCGGGAGCCCTGAGGGGAGCCATGAGCCGTCTGACCTATTTTTGCATCTGCTTTGCCTGTGTGGAGCCTCGCTTACTTCACGGAGCTCAGTAAAAACAAAAAAGTCGATACACAGTCAGACACGAGGGGAATGGTTTAATTCCTCTGTACAGGCAGAACAACTAGATCGACTGCAGTAGGGAAACAGAGACGAGGTACGTTGTCTTTCTCTGTGTATAAAAGTCAGAGCAAACCCCGTGAAGCAGATGGGCTCAAGACAACCTAACCTTTTTCTTGGTGGTCAGTGTCCAAGATGTGCTAGTTCTGAAAAATTTAAAATTGCTCCTCTTTCTTCTCTGCAGTTGTGCTATGTATTATCAACTCTAAGGTTTACTATTATCAAAAATGCACCTTGTTCAATTGGTAACAGAATGTGCTGCTGTCCCTTGGAGTCCTGTTTCAGAGAATCTATCTGTTGACATAAAGCAACAGCAGAAACTCGCTAACAAATCCCCACCTTGTTTTATTCATCACATTAGTCGAATTAGCATTTAAATTAGCTAAATATTAAGGCCACTTCAGTCAAAACCCTGGACCTAGGCTGTGCTGGGAATGGGGCAAGTGAGGATGTGGAAGTAAACTTAAAATCTGTTTCTCGGAGCTCTGTGAAAACTTCAGCTATGATGTAAATATCTCCATCATTAGAGAAGCTCTGGCATAGATAGATTTTTAAAAAGTTAGTGCAGTCTTCTCTCTGTTGCTTCTTCATGGCAGAAATTCATCCCAAACCAGGAACGCTGCCGAGGACTGCAGCTCCCCTCAGAATTCACTTTGTCCTCCGACATGAGCGACCAAAGCCAAGAAGGATCTTTCACAGGTGTTTTTGGCTCTTTTTTTTCTGAAAAACAGCTGGATGGCACTCAAGGTAAGGTAGTGATGCTGTGAGGGTATTGGGGGTGGCTGCTGCAGGGGTCAGCAGTGTGGGGCATGTGGGTTTTCCATAGAATCATAGAATCTCTTGACTTGGAAGGGACACACATAAATCACCAAACCACAGAATCCCAGGGTCACTGAGGTGAGAGAAGTGTTCCCAGCCCATGGAGTCCCAGCTGTGCCTGATGCCCACCTTGTCCCCAGCCCAGAGCACTCAGTGCCACCTCCAGCCCTTCCTTGGACACCTCCAGGCATGGGCACTCCAAAGCTCCCTGGGCAGCCCCTGCCAAGGCCTGAGCACCCTTTGCATGGAGAAATTCCTGCTGCTGTCCAAGCTGAGCCTCCCCTGGCACAGCTTGAGGCCCTTTCCCCTTGTCCTGTCCCTGTTCCCTGGCAGCAGTCTCTGATGCCCCCCAGGCTGCACCATCCTGTCAGGGAATTATGGCATGATAAAGACACCCCTGAATCTCCTGAGAGGAGTCCAATTCCTTTTAAATCGCTTTTTTAGTTCCCAGCAAGAGTAGGTAGAAATAAGCACCTGTGTAAAAACAAGTGGAAGCACAAAGTCTGCAGCCAGGGATGCTTCCAGCTGGGAGCTGTGTCCAGAGAGCCACCAGTATTGGTTATAAACACAGGATCCCAGGGTGGCTGAGGCTGCAGGAGCTCAGTGGGCACCTGGTGGCACCTCCCTGCTCCAGCAGGGCCATCCCAGAGCCCAGGGCACAGCATTGTGTGCACCCAGCTGTGCCACAGCCCCAGGGAGGAGAGCCCCCATGCTGTGTGGGCAATGTGCTCAGGGCTGGGCACTGCCCAGGGAAGAAGTTGTGCCTCCTGGGCAGGGGGAATTGCTGGGCTCAGGCCCTGCCCGTGGCTCTGGTGCCATTGCTGGGCCCCGGAGCAGAGCCTGGGCCCTGCTCTGCCCCTCCCTGCAGACACTCAGTCACATCCCGCTGGCACTGCTGGCAGCATGGAATGATGGCATTGTAATGACCTATCCAGAAAAGCTTAGAGAGGCTTAGAAAAGCAAAGAATAAAAAGAGGCATCCTGTGGAAAAGCCTGAGCAGCACAGTGGTGACACATCAGGTTATAAAACATTTTGGGCAAAAGCATAAGCAAAACATCCCCATGCTGACTATACCCATTTTCAGCTAAACCCTCACTACTGAATAGATACCAGCTTGGAGCTAAGGAAACAGACTTATCAGAGCTTTTGGCCCATAGCACATCCTGGGGAGACCTGTATTTATTCAGAGTCAGACTGTACTCCCTGCCTGAATACTCAGGCTATTGCTTCTGCAGCTGAGAATTTTCAGAATAAATACATTTTCATCATCTATTTAGTCCACTGGTGAAATTCTGTTGGAAAATGTGTACCTCACCTGTCTCCCACCTCCTCAACATCCAAAAGAAAGTGTTAGTGCAAGAGTGTGCTAAGGCTCAAACAGGGTAGGGAAAGCCTGTAATGGTGAAAGAGAAAGGGAAAATATGGGAATAAGTAAATGGTTTAAAGCTTCTGGACAAAGTTATGGGCTCTCTGTTAGAGCAGGGCAGTGTGATTCAGCTGTCACCCAGTGACTCTGTGCAGGGCTATTTGGCCCCTTTCCTGTGGCTCATTTAGTTTATATTAGACATATCTCCCACAAATCACTTCCAGCATATCATCTTTTATAACAAAACCAGCATGAGACTACATACAGTATTGCTTTGAAACCTGTTGAGGGTATTTTATAAATACTGAGAAAAATACCCATTCCATCTTCTGCATAATTATTCACTGTAAGCAATCTGTAGTTGGTTTTAGTAGGAAAAGGATTTTGCATATTACATATAATATTTTGCATGTTATAGTGTGCCTGTGAGCTGCTGTGTGTGAGGGAGAAAAAGAGAACTCAAAGAGTTTTCTGTTAGAGACTGTAAATGTGAAGTTAAAAGGTAATTAAATAAAAACTGGATTGTAATTCCAATTTCTGTTCCACAAAGGGATTTCTGTGTTCTGGGTTGTCAAGGGCAGACAGTTACCCCACATGGGATCCCTTCCTTGCTCCCCTCACATTAAATCACCACATCCTATTCTAGCCCATGAAATTGTTCAGATATGTATTTTGAATGGTTTCACAGGATATTTTCTTTTAGGACAGGGAAAATCTTATCAAGAAGATATCATTCTATGAGGAGTCACAACACCTGTAGCTCATCTCCCAAAACTCTGGACAAAGCATTTACACAACAGCCACATTGCCATTTTCACCCTCCACAAGTATTGTGACGTTCTTTTTTTGGTCTTTGTGTCTTCTTTACATCTAAGTTGGAGGCCAAAATCATTTACAAACATGCCTATTCCAAATGCAACATTATCAGATTGTCTCTTCTGTTTTCCTTTATTGTTTTTTTTTTCTTTCCATCTTCAGTTCTAGTGATGCTGAAGGTGGTTAGCTCATGCCTCACGTTTCACAGCAGCATTTTTTTTGTTCTCTTGCAGTGCAATCAAATAGTCCTGTCCTGAATAATTTCCTTGTTTCTGCTTCATCTATGGATTTTCTGTAGAGGTGCATCCATTTCCAAACCAAGCTCTATTCAAAATGCAACTGAGAAAGGTAATGTACCAACCTCTTCTGAAAACACCATTTTTCTTATAAATGGTGTTCTTATAATGGACCCTTCTGCTCCTCACTGCTTTGCTGGCCTATAATTGCCATTAATAGAAGTATATTTCTTTAGCAGTGAAAGGAGAGAAAACCCAAATTTTCCTGTGTCCCCAGCTGAGTGTATGCCATTAGCTGGTCTTTCCAGGAATGAAGAAAATGCTCCCATTGCCAATCTGAGCAGTGGGGTAATTCCCATAGTACAGAACTCACTGCCTGCACCTGTACAAGTGAGGCATGGTTTCAGCTCTCTGGGTAATGCTTTTAAACACAAAGATATTCATTGCATGGTCCAGGGAGGAAAAGTGTCATCCCCTAATTCTGTGTTCTGCTTTCCTTCTCATGCAACTTCATTCCGTCACTGTCAAGGAACAGATCTCTAAGCAAGAATCTCTTCCTGCTGGCTGCAGCCATTCCTTATTATCTGATGAGTGGCCATGATTTTAAGAGAGGAAATGATCATAAAATCACAGAATTATTTGGGTTGGAAGGGACCTTTGAGNTGTGAGGAAAACAGTTAGATTAAAAGAATAAAAAAGAATATCATAGACAGTGCAGTCACCAGAGGCCCAAGCTGTTAATAAGAACAGTTCATCCCCTTTGTCATCTGTAGCTGATATCCTTGTAAATACTAAGTAGCAACTTTAAAGGCTCCTAAGCAACGAGATAGGAAGCCATCTATCTAAAACAGGACATCTTTTACCAACTTAAGGCAATTTTACGAGATTAAAAACATTCAAATATCTCAAAACATGAACTAAAAGACTTACTAACCTGAGTAAAAGCGAATACTCAAAATATAGACTTAAAGTCTGCTTTTACCTTTAATTTCTGAGACCAAATAAACTAGAAAATTTACAATCTAGTCTCTCTCAAAAAGGAAAAGACTTTGGTCAAACTAATGCCTGTCTCCATAGCTTTAATAGAGAGTTTTAAACCAAATGATCGTAGCAAAAACTTTCTTAAACACCAAAACAAAACACCTAGTTCTGAGACTTTAATTCTGAGTGGTGCTAGGTCTTTGTCCTCCTCTGAGAGAGTCTCGAGTTTTGTTCGAAGTTCCTTCCCTTCTGCTGGCGTGTCCGAGGTTTCCCCAAACAAAGTGAACAGCACCCAATCCCCGGGAAGGGGGAATCAGATCAACTTCCAGCTTCAGTTGTGTCCTCTGTTTCTTCCAAGATTCCCTGTGTCACTGATGCTGTGACCAAACATCCTCCCATTCCTCCGTGAAGTCATCTACCCCCAGAACTCCCAAGAAAGCATTTGAGATTTTTGTTGTGTTCTGAGAATTTGGGGAGTCAAGAGTCATGTTCTAAGGAAGTTAGGAGTCGAACGGGTCCAAGAGATAAAAGTTTAGAGAAGCTTTACAAAGCAAGGGCTGCTGTTTCTGTGCCCTGCTTCTCTTCCGAGCAAGATGTGGCCAAATCTTGTTCTAAAGTTGTGCAAGTGAGGTCTGCTAAGGGAGACTCTAAATCCGCTCTGCCTGACCAAAAAGCTGTGAGGGTCACCCCTGCCACTGTTTCCCCTTCCCAAGAAGTCATGCCCCCAGATCAGGCTCAAGCGAGCAAATTGCTTTACAGTTCTAAGAATTCTTTTTGTGTTAATTCTTCCTCCAAGCCCCTTCCAAGGTTTTCGCCTCTTTTAACCCCCAGCCTCCAGTTGTAGCTAGAGGGGGCGCTTTAAATTTAGCTTTACCTACAGGGGAGTGGGCACGGGGGTGGACAAAAGCAGCAGGCAACAACCAAGGGTCGAGCAGGCCCAAGATAGCTCTGCCCAAAGAGATAGATAGGGTAAAAGCGAAAGAGCTCAAAAAAGCTTCTGTAGAGACACAGACAGATCATTTGGAAGCCTTAAAGCCTGTCTCATTCACTGCTGTAAGAGAAAAAAGCATGCCAAAATTACAACTTACAGCTACATCCCTGCAAGCAGGGATACGGTGTAACACCTAAAACAGTTCATTAGAAAGTGTCACAAATACAAATTCGAGATCTACAGCTCAAGAGCAACCCAATTGGTATGAATCTAAAAAGATCCAATTTAGTAAATTAAGATGTGATTTAACAAGCTCTAGCTTTCTTTCTATAACCAATATAACACATTCCTCAACCATTACCTCCAATAGGGGGGGTGCTGTTAAGAATGTAAAAGCTCTCCTCCTCTACCCTTCCTAACAAGGCTCCCAAGAAAGCTTGTTGCTCTAGCAACGCTACTACCAAGAACTTAAAGCTCTCCTCCCCAGCCCTTCCTAGCAAAGCTCCCAAGAAAGCTTATTGCTATAGTGACACTAGTACCAAAAACCTAGAGCTTCTTAGCAAAGTTCCTAAGACAGCTGATTGCTGTGATAACACTACTTGTTCTTCTGTGTCAGACACAAGAGTGATAAGAGAAAAAACCAAAATACAGTCTAAATCAGAAGTAAACCTTCCACTACAGCTACCTAATTAATCTAATATTAGTCAAAATTTAAAAAAATTTAAATTCAAAGAAACAACTCCTTACCGTACCTATAAAGTATAGTCATAATGATGTAAAGCCACAATACTAACCTCTTTCTCACCATAATAGCAAAGAACTTATAAGAAAAATATAAAACAATTATTTTAACTTTACCTAATCAACCTCCAACTGTAGCACAGATGCTAACAGCTTACAGTAAGCTCATCTCTCCACAACATCTGCTAATGTGCAAGTTAATGCTTTTAGAAAGCAGATTACAGAATCTCAAGAAAAGTTAAGAAAAACATTGGGAGAAAATTTGGGACAACAAATGGAAAAGCTTGAAAAATCCCTAGAAACACAAACAAAAATTTTTGAAAAATCTGTTGGTACTGTACAGTTGGACTCTGATAAAAAGATTTGTTGCTTTACTTGTGGTAAACCAGGACACATGAAAAAAGATTGTCCTACAGAAACAAAGACAAGATTTTTTTGATTCTAAGCAAAGCCAGCAACAAAATTTTCAGACTTTCAGTCCTTCCAGCTGTTGTTTCAGTAAATTGTAAAGAAGAGCTAATAATTTTTGTTCTTGCACTTTTGTTCCTATAGTAATTCCACCAAAAACACCTATAGCTATTACATTTCTTTTACCCATAAATACACCCAAACAAAACAACTTTCCAGAGAATTCAGTTATGTCTGTGCCATTTAGTACCTCAAGTCCTAAGGTCTTTTGGGTGCAATGTGTAGACCACAACCAACCAAAATTAACTTATAGCCTAACTCATCGTAGTAAAACAATTTATATTACAAGTATGCCAGATACTGGTGCAAATGTCACTGTAAATTCTCACATATTTTAGCCCAATGATTAAAATTTAGTAGCTCCTACAAGTTCCCTCACAAAGATTAGAAGTGCTACTGTGTGTTTACAAAGTGCATCCATGATTAACATTACAAGTTCTAAAAGAAAGACAACAACAGTATGTCCTTTTGTTGTTCAGAAACCTCTCACCATCTGAGAGGCGTCCTATCCCAACAGAGAGCAAAACTGAAAGTGAGCCTGTGATAGAAATCACATCAAAACATACCACTTTAAAACTAAACTAAAAAACGAATCATCCTATACAAATTGATCAGTGGCCTTTAACAGAAAAAAAATTAAATATCCTTAAAAGATTGGTAAAAGAACAATTACAACAAAGTCACATTACACCCACAAACAGTCCCTAAAATTCACCAGTATTCGTCATCCACAAAAAAACATTAAACTCCTAGAGGTTCCTTCATGACCTCCTCAGCCTAAACTTCCTTCTTTAAAAAATGTAACTTTATAGTTTCATTTTTCAATGAGATCCTTCTAAGAGAGATCCTTTGTTAATAATAAGTTTTTCTTCCCTACAAGTTTCCAAAGACTATTTTTACAGTTTTAGAGATGATAACACAACTTGTAATTAAAACCAAAACAAGATTGTTAAGTTTAGCAAGTCAAGAATTTACAGTTATCTATTTACAATTGAAGAGATTATCTTAGTTAAGCAATACAAAATTTGAATGATTTGCAATATGCATTATTAAATTTCCCAAGTGTTTGTTCTGTTCATTACCCAACTCACAAATTATTGCAAGCAAAACTGAGTTTTAAAGAAAAACCTATGTTAAGTAAAAAACCTTTTAATGCAATAACTCTCTTCACTAACAGATCTAGCAAAAGTCATAAATCAGTCATAACTTAATTAAACCAAACAACTAAAGCTTAAGAATCAGATGTCCAAATAGTAGAAAGATCTCCTCAAATTGTTAAACTTACCACTGTAGTTTGAGCTTTTCAGCTCTTTCCACAACCTTTTAATTTAATTACAAATTCTGCTTATGTTACTAATGTAGTTTAAAAAATAAAAATATTAGTTTTAAAAGATGTTATTAATAACACTTTATATCGTTNAACACTTTATATCGTTAGCTTTCATG